>PVKB01002387.1:0-287837 GCA_004027205.1 Ctenodactylus gundi | reverse complement strand
GTCTCTTATTAATGCTTAGAGTCATTGTTCTATATGTTGTAGATACATGATACTTTTGTTAGTGAATAGTGATAGTTTTATTTCTTCACTTAAAATCTTTGCATTTTAAATGTTTTGTCTTACTACACTAGAGAACTTCCCAGGGTGTGATGCTGGGCCGTAGTTAATAACAGCTGTCTTCGTTTTGCACCTGTCTTATTATGTCTTGACCACAGTAAGACAGAACACTATTTCTATTCAACTATTGCTTCTTCCTTAAATTACCAGTGAACATTGCATTTTATCAAGTAATTTTTCCACGTCTATTGTGATAATACTGACTTTTCTCTTTATCCTATTAGTAGGGTAAAATTACTTCGGTTCTTCTAATGTTGAATCAGCTTTGCACTTCGTGTTACACTTAATTCATTCATAATCTTTATCTTTCTGTAAGTTGTCGGGGTTTGTTTTTAAATTTCTCTTTGAAAATAATTCTATTTATGTTGGTGAGTGAATTTGCTTTAATTTTTCCTTGTAAAATTATTTCTGTGAGATTTTGGACTCAAAGTTGTACTGAAGTTATTTACTTATTTTTATTTATTGCTTATGATTTTTTGTGTAAAAATGTTAACATTTCGTCTATAAATTTCTGATAACCCTACCAGTTAAACCATCTGGACTTGGAGTTTTTCATTCAGGATTTTTTTAAGCCACTAGTTCAGTTTTTGAATGCATGCATAAAATTATTCAACTTTTTACCATAACACATTTTATTGAGCTCTATTGATGAAGATGTTTATTGATTTCTGCCACTTTTTTCCTACTGTTGTGAACACAATTACATGTCTTGTAAATTGTGTGTGCATTTACATTTTAGGTATCTTTTGTAAAATAAATATTTACAAGAGGAAATATTTTTAGTTGTTTTGACATTAGAGCACTTTTATCTTAAAGAAACAATATTGGAAAAAGTAATGCCCTCTATATTAGTTATTCATTGTATGTAACAAGTCACCTCAAAAATAACTGGCCTAAAGCAAAAAATAGCTTTTACCATCCTCGTAGTTTCTGTGGGTCAGGAATTTGTGCGTAGCTGTACTGGGTGATTCTTTCTTGGAGCCTTTCATAAGGTGGTGATTATGAAGTCAGCCTAGGCTACAGTCACCTGTCAGTTTGCCTGGGGCTGGAGGAACCACTTCCAAGGGGGGATCGTGCAGGTAGCTGACTGGCAAGGTGCTACTAGGTACTAGCTAGGTAATAGTAGTTGGTAAGAGGGCTCAGTTTCTGTGTGCTTCCACAGGGGCTGCCTGAGTGTCATCACATCACAAAATGGCAGTTGGCTTCCCTAGAACAAGACATGAGGGGAAGAGAGAGAGAGAGAGAGAGAGAGAGAGAGAGGATGTCTTTTGAACTAGTTTCAAGATCACATACCATTACTTTTATCATATTCTATTTGTTAGAAGAAACTACTGGCTGTAGTCCAAATTGAAAGGAGAGAAATAAGACCTACCTTCCTTCCTTCCTTCCTTCCTTCCTTCCTTCCTTCCTTCCTTCCTTCTTTCCTTTCTTTCTTTCTTTCTTTCTTTCTTTCTTTCTTTCTTTCTTTCTTTCTTTCTTTCTTCTTTTTTATCAGGACTTTGGTCATGCTAAGAAAACAGTTCCACCACTGAGCTGTTCTTCCAGCTTTTAGCTTCCCATCATTTCAAGAAATAAGTAAGAAATTGTGAACATATTTTAAAACCATCAGAGTATTTCTATAAGCCTGCTTTGAGTTGATTGATCTCCTTGGCATAAGCCTTCAAGAATAATGCCTTAGGAGACATTCTCAGCCTGCTGAAGTTGTGGAGGCAAATGGGATCAGCTGGTAGGAATGTGGTGCTGGGCCTTCAAGCTGTCAAGCACCTGCTGCCCTCAGTGTCTAGCCCCCATTGTCCTGGCTACTGTCCAAGCTCAAGATTTATGTCTTAATTATGTAAATAGGAGATTATGCTATCAAGGGCCCTGGTAAGCTAATTACTAAACAAGAAATCAATGTCACTGAAGTCAAGACTAATGAACCCCAAAGCTCCTAACACTTGGACTGTAATTGCCACAGTGAGAATCTTATTCAAACAGACCACGGCTGCGAATGAGGATGGAAGAGAGGACCCACTTACTCTGATTGACTCATGGAGACCCTAAGTAAGCTTTCTTTTCTCATGGATGCTTAGGGCTAGAAACAATCACTGGCCACTTCTCACTCAACTCATGGGCACCCCTGCACTTACCCAGTCTGCTCCTGCTCTGGGAAGTGACCATATGGACTATTTTGGCCAGTGCCAGTGGAGAGGGAGAAGTGCTAGCAGGAGCCTTTTATTCAATCGAATGTGACATTTGCATTTGGACGACTCAGGCAGGGTGAGAGGGTCCCACTGGGGTCTAGTTCTCTCTTTCTGCTTTGCAAATGATGTCAGATTGCTGCTCATAATGAATAAGACTGGACAGAGAGGTCCCCTGACCCTGCAGGTTCCCGGAGGCACAGGAGCGCCCACTCTCCTCATCATCCACTCTTGCTCCTCCCCCACTCTCGCTCCCTCCCCTCTCCCACTCCCACTCCATAAGGCCCCAGGCTCTGTTACCTTCCTTTATGTGGCCTTTGAATTCCAGATTGCGTGGTCTCACCCTCAGCTTTTATGCAGGGCTGCTACAAGAAATACTCATATGCAGTCTATTTCTGCAATTATAAAAATACTGATGAGGATCATAACTGGCACATCTGCAGCCAAATCATAAGGGAGATTTTTTCTGGTGTCTCAGAATTGTGGCCAAGGCCTAAGCCAAGGCAGAGGAGGAGAATGCTGATGAAGCCTGCATTCCAAAGAGAGCTGCCCAGGAGCAGAGCCAGCTCATCCTGGCCGTGTTGTTTGTGAGGCACAGGTTGCAGACCCAACCTGCCACCTGCAGCCTGCACTCCATTCTGACCTCTGTTCTTTCGCCTTTCTTTGGATAAGCTGAGCCGGGGGACATGGGATTAGAATAGTTAACATTGCAGTGTTTGAGGCAAGTGTCAAGTCCTCTGTCCGTGGGAAGACACGCATGATCGCAGAAATCAGTGACCACTTGTGGTCTAGAGGAACACAGGGAAGACATCCATAGCCTTTCCTATGGATCTACCGAATGGAGCAAGGATGGGCAGGAGCTGGGGACTGCCCAGCTGGCTGCCAAAACAGATAAGGAGAAACCCAATATCCCAGAGGCAGGGGACTCCTGCATGAAAAGAGACCAGGGTTGGACTGAACATTCTTCATAAAGGACACTGCACTGTCACATGAGGACTGTCACTTCAGCAGGGTCCACAAAACCTCCCACAGAACCAAAGAAAAGCAGGCCCAGCTCAGAGATGCCTCTGTCTGATCACTGATCCTACTAGGTTGAGGTGCCTCTCCCACCCTGCCACCGTACTTTCTTCCTGCCCCCAAGCCTAGAGCAGAGGGAGGAGCAGAAGTGAAAGACGATCCCACGCTGCCACTGCCACCCCTGGGTCCCTCTAGCCCTGGTCTTCCAACATTTGGGATAGCAGGAGAAGGACAGCATGGAATCAAATACAAATTCTGAGTTTAAGCTGACTAGATTGAGTTTTTAATAACCGAAAGAGACAGAAACATTCACTTCATGCCCAAAATATCATTAAGTGATGGGGAAAGGGATTTGACAGAACACAGCAGGAAGCAGCGACTGGAAAAAATTAACTTTCATGTTTATACCCCACTGCACTGTGGTTCGTCCACAACCCACTGCACATCATTCCAGTTAGCACTTCCTAAACAAAGCCCTGTGGAAGGGAAGGATTCCAGATCTTTAAAAATACTTTTTATAAGCCTATCCAGGATGTGGGAGATGGATGACCTCATACATTAAAGAGGTAAAAGAACTGGGCAAGGCCTACATATCACAAGTGCTTACTTTTGAGCCAGCCATTTTATTCTCATGAATTATTTATAGATTATTCAACAAATGTTTATGGAATGCTGATTTTTTGCTGGCATTTTGTGTCCCAGGTATATTGACCATGGCAGATAGTGTCCCTACACTAAGGACATTACAACTTAGTGGAGAGACATGTCAGTGGAATGTTACAATACCTGGTTCCTAGAGTACGTGACAGTGACCAACAGGCAATGGGAACCTGAGACAGGTTGTGGTGATGATAGGTCAAGGGATGTTTATCTGAGGAAGTGATATCTCAGTTAAGATCTGAACAAAGAACAGGTAGAAGAGAGGCGAGGGATCGCAGGCAGCAGGGGAGTGTCTAAAGCAGCAAGAGGGCCAGGTCCCAGAGCCCAGAACCTGAGAAAGTGTGGCATGTTTCCGGGCCCAAAGAGGTTCCCTTTGGCTGGAAAGATGAGCAACTGTGAGAAGATAAGGCAGAAAGGCTGGAAGGAGAAGCGAAGAACACATGGCGATAATTCAGGATGCATGCTGGGGCTCACCAAGGCATCATCTATGGTTATAATATCTGGAGCTGGAAGGCAACTTAGACGTGAAACAATAGATCAGTACCAGCAGCAATCATGTAACAGAATGCTCGCTGCATGGCTATAAAACTGAGGCAGGGAAGAAGATAATTTATTGGCACGAAAAGATGGCTAGCTTTGTATTGCCAGATAAAAAATTAGGATATAAAATTGTATGTACAGTATACTCTTTATTTAAAAAAAGAACATGCAGAGATTCTGGGAAAAGATGTACTAACTAGCTGTAGTTAACTCAGGGTGCTAGGAGCTCAGGTGAATTTCTTTTTACCCAACTGTAGGTTCTATTATAGTTTATCTATATCCAAGCATTACTGTATTAAAGAAGTAAACAGTAAAAGGTATAAAACCAAAAAAGCCTAGTGCTGGGAAAATGTTAATACTTCTGTTAAGCAAGAATAAATTGTTCAAAAATGGGAAAGGAGAAGTGTGTGTAAATGTAACTGACACAGAACATCAGTGTTAACATTGATGGGTTTCAACTAACTCTGCATGGTCAATGAGACAGTGTCCTCCCCACGCACATGCTGCCTTCCCTGGCACAGCCTGAGCCCCAGGCAGTGCCATCTTCTTATGGAGATTTCCCATTCTGGCTCCATGAACTGGAAAACCCTAGCTTTTCAGTTTCATCTGAGATATGTTTTGACCCATTGGGATTTGCAAGTTGTAAAGTTTACGACATTATACTAACATCTATGCAATAACTTTCAAATTCTAATGGGTTCTCATAATTTTGTCTAAGAAATGGGCATCTTCTGCTGGTCCTGCTAGTGTGGATCACTCTGGGACTTGTTCACCCATGTCTAACATTATGCATGTACATTACTGTACAGTAAAAAGAAACTCTCTGGTAACAATCTTTGTGTGTCCTAAGATGTCCCTTATGCTCAGGATGCTTTTAATCAAGGTCAACGTGATTCTCAGTTATCGGGGTAGAGAGCTGTTATTTGGACTCAGCACTTTGTGTTCAATCTGATCCTGGATATGAATCTTCTATAGCAAAGGAAGCTCTCTGCCTGGAACTGACAATTTTTTCTCTGACCCTTGAAAGAAGTATGTTGTTCCTGCTTTTCTTCCTGGGTTCTTGATGGTCCTCTCAACATCGATCCTTATTCTGCACAACTTTCTGTCTATTCAAATGCTACAGATGTAGGCTGGGGACATAGCTCAGTGCTTAAAGTGTTTGTCTAGCAAGTGCAAAGCCTTGATTCAATTCCCTAATACCACATAAGCTGAGCGCACTTGGGAGGCTGAGGCAAGAAGATCGCTGTGTGTTTGGGCTACATAGTGAGTTCAGGACCAGCCTGAACTACAGAGTGAAACTCTGACTCAAAAAAAAAAAAAATGCTACTAATATGTCAGTCCCAGCTCAAGTTTTACCTGTGTGAAGAGTCCCTGTGCTGCCATTTGCCTGCATCTTGTCTCAATGTGCTCATGAAAAGAGCATAGGTTTTGCTTCTGGAAGCCTAGGATTTGACTGTAACCTCACTCCTGACTCAGTGATCTTGTGAAGCTGATTTATCCTTCAAGAATACCAGGGTTTTTCTGGTCTGTTTTTTATTGAGCTATTAGATTTCAAGATATTATAAGTGCCTCAAGCTACTGAACGAACCCTACATATATATTTAGTAAGCATTTGCTAAACACAAACTATGTAACTGGCCTTGCACAACATATTACACATATAATTGCTTTTGTTCTTACAAGTAATAACCAGTAATAGTCTTCCTGGGAATTTAGTAAGTAACGTTATTTTGTTTCTAATGTTTTACCTGTGAGTATTTTGTTTTGTTTGTTCTATCATATTATCAAATACTCATCAATTTCCAACTATGAGTCTAAAGAGGATAAAATGGTGAACAAGAACTCTCTGTCTTGCTACTGCATCATTTATTTTTAAGAATGGGGAACTTCTGAAGGCTTCTCAGTAAAAGAGTGGTTTGATTGAGTTTGTATCTTTAAAATAGCACAGTTTCCCCAAGTACTTGAAACGTCTTCCTCTTTCTGACTAGAGGAGAAAATTTTCTTTCTTCCTCCCATTCAGTGACACTTTCTATGGGAACGCTTTCCTAGCCTCTAAATTAGGGCTGTGGCCCTCCCCTATGGACCCTTTCTGTTCCCACAAAGCTTCCCAACCAATGGACTGTCAAAAGATTGGGTACTCAGTCTACAAGCTCCATGAGGTTGCCAGGGCTCACACGTATCTTTTTATAATTGTATCCCTAATGCCCAGCCAGAGCACAGAGCCTGTGCTAGGTCAAAATTTTTTGAATGAACAGGGAACCTTGGGAAGAGCAACTTCCAAGAGGTGGCAAGGCCTAGGGAAACAGTAGGAAGAGGAGGCAAGAATGCAAGTGACTAAGGGGCCAGTGAGAGCAGACCCTTCTCCCAGGAAGAGTGCCAGTGAGAAGGGCAATCAATCATTGGAAGAGGACACATGGAAAATGGGGTGTTTGTTTAGTAAGATGGGACAGACTTACACGTGTTTACATATTGATGGGAAGAATCTGTAAGGGAGTAAGAAGATTAAGACATAGGAGGTGGCTTCAGTCATTGCTGCAGTAATGTCATAAGTCACCTCCGATTTCAGTGGCTTACAGTACCCATATGCACGTACTCGGCTCACTCATATGTCTGCAGGTCAGCTGAATGGCTCTGCACCACGCTGAGGTCTGTGTGTCTACACCTGATTCACGTGCCTTCCATTCTCCTTGGATCAAAAAACTAGCCAGACCATGATGTTCATGTGGTGTTAGTAAGGGCTATGTAGTAGGCTCAGAAATAGGAAAGGTCTCTTCAGGCCTTGGCTCAGAGCTGGCATATTATCACTGCTGCCCACATTCCAGTGTCCAAAACAAAGCTAATGAAAATTTCAACCTCAAGAACCATAAAGCTGGGAAAAATACTCTGCCTGCAGTGAACCATGGCAGAGGGAGGGAGGGAGAAAGACTTGTAGGCTAATAATAGAAAGGCTGGACACGCAAGAGAACAAAATAGAGCCAGGAAGTTAATTCAAGTTATGAACCATGAGTTCCAGGTTGGATGGAGAAGAATAAAAGAAAAAGAGGGACAATAAAGGGGACCGAACAAGAGGAGTGGATGAGGGTGAAGATGAGCTAGGATTGTAAATAACCATGCAAGGGGATGGGAAGATAGAAGTTGAAGTTAGCTGGGGATATTTGTCCTTAAGATGTGGGGCTGGTCAAGGTGTGCAGAGCAGGTTCAGGTTGTGGCCGTGAGTGGGAAGTAGATGGGAGGTGAAGGCAGTGGGAGCAAGGGACCTATGGAGAGTCACGCTGGGGATTGCGTGAACAGTCCGTGCAGGCGATAAAATCACCTAGGATGGCAGAAAGGCTGTGAGAGAGAGAGAGAGAGAAAGAGAACATAATAAATGTTCAAAGGAAACACTAGATTCATTCCCTGTGTTGGGAAGGTCGCGGTTCTAGTCTCCTGGTCTAGGCAAAGGAAAGGGTCAGCAGCCAGCTGTGCCACACCCACATAGGTCAGCTCTGTTTCCGCTAAAACTTGGGGATTACCCACCCAGAAACTTGAGAATGTTTGCTTTTGCATTTTGATTTCTCATTAACTTTTATAGGGTTTACCCTGATAATTAAATCACACATATTATGTACCAGTTCATCTTCTCCAATTAAGATGATAATTAGCCTCCTCCACATTCTACCAGATATTTACCAGCCACTCTATGAAAAAGAGCTTAATGAAACAATCAAGACATGTAATCACATTAATAAGGGAGGAGCCCATGGGGAGGATTCGAAGTGTCTAACAGTAGAAATAAAGTGGAAAGGGAAGGGACTTCAAGGTAAATACAGGCTCGGTACCGGCTGTTACAGTTCCAATGGCATTTGAAGGAGAATATGGGCCAGTTGGGAAGAACAGGTGTTTCTTTTCTTTTTTTCTTTTTTCTTTTTTTTTACCTTGGTAGGTCCTAGAAAAAGGAAGCTGGTGTGTGCAGCACTCTGGGCTGTAAGGTAGGATAGAATGATAGCTGGAACAACAAGCAACATTTGTCTCATGCCCACTCTGTGTAAAGTGGTACTCCAGGAACTTGATAAGCATGGCTTCAATGCATCCTTACTGGAACTGTGTGAGGCGAGCGATGTTCTGCTGACAAGGCCACTGAGGCCCAAAGAGTTAAGTAACTTGCCTGAGGTCATATGGCTAGAAGCAATGAGGCTGAAACTTGAACTTTGGTTGAGAAGAGGCTTGTTCCTCCAAGTGGCAGGAAACTGATGAGAAGAAGTTCTGAGGACAATGGTGCCTGTCACTGAGACAATGTGACTGCCACAACAATGACTTGATACACGGTGGCGAATATATAGTATGTATCTAGCCTGTCACTCCCTCCAGCCTTACTGCCGCCAGAAATCTCTAATGTGTCCTGATCCCTTTCCCACTGAGCATAGATGTGACCTACTCCTCAGCACAGCACTCCAGGCAGCGACCAAGTCAATCAGAGCCGGCATGTAAGGTGCAACCTCTTTGCCATCCCTGACTTAGAGGCTTTGTGACAGTGCTGGGACTAAAGCTTGCAGGGGTCAGTTTGGGGTCCTGGTTTTCTTTAAGCAATTCCAGAGCAATTTCACCATCTGTAAGCTCTAAAAGATGATGAGGGTTCAATGGGATAGTATCTGTCAACGCGTGACCCACGAAGTCTGCAGAAGAGTGAGTCTGGGGAAGTGCTGGCTTCCCTCCCTCTTCCCTAGTGACATTCAGCACAGTCAGACTTGGGCAGGGTTAAGTCTTTGTTAATGTGTTACAAACTCTCATGGGCTGCAAGGGAAACATGGGGCTATATGAACAGGGCAGAGACCGACAGTGACCACAATGACCACTGTGCTAAAGAGTAGTTGAGCCAGGTAGGCAGAGTAGCCCATGGAGTACAGAAGCCAGGAAACCAATTCTTGGAGGGGACAAGAATCCCTGGTCAAGTCCAACTTGGATACAAATCTAAAGCTATTCCAAGGTAAACCAGGCCGGTAGCCAATGGCGAGGCTCAAGATACAGAATGGATGCTAGACAAGCAGAATGTGTCTTACTTGGCCTTTTGATTATTTTTCATTTTATTATTTGGACTATGTTTGGTTTTTCCTTTAGTTTTCTAAGGCTATAAAATATCCAATTATTATTTAACTATGAAGAGAGGATAGCTGTCCGCAATAAGAAGGAAAATGGGGGTGCTCGGAGTGGCCTGGAAGGCACCGACCATCTCAGGGGAAGATCCATGAAGCTTGAACAGCCACATAGAGTAGATCTCAGGAGAGTCACGGAGGGGAACTTAGGAAAATATCCATTAGTGGATCTTTTAGTTTTCTTCTGGTTTGACTTAAGTTTCTTTCTGTTTGATGAAGTGGACCACTGCATGTCCTTTGTATCTGTCTTAGTTATTTTTCCGTTGCTGTGACTCAATACCTGACACCCACAAACTCAGGAAAGGAAAGGTTTATTTTAGCTCACAGTCTCGAAGGTCACAGTTCTTTCAGGGGTGGCTGGCAACAATCGAAGTACATGGCAGAGAGAGAGGTGGAGGCAGCTTCCCCCGACAAACAGGAAGACAAGCTGAGACTCGTTGAGACTAGACCCCCAGTCTTCCAGGAAGGCAGGTGCAGCTTATGTATCCTTTCAGGTCTCCGCCCAGTAACCAGTCCCTCCTGCATCCAGGTGTGGCCACTACACACCGTTAATCCTAACTCACACGCCTTTAATCCTAACTTAACTGTAATCCACCCCTCCAGACCAGACCCCAATCCACCAACATCACATGGTTCCATTAAAATACATGAGACTTTTGGGGGGCACTCCAGATCCTAACCACAACAGTATCAGTCCTCTTTCCTATTGCTGATGCAAGATACTCAATGCCCACATATTATGGGGGTAAGTTTAATTTGACTCACAGATTCAGAGGATTCATTTCATAGATGGCTGGGTTCAAGGCAGCAACACCATGGCAGAAGGGCATGATGGTGCAAAGATGCTTGCTTCATGGGGGCCAGGAAGTAGGACACAGGGAAAGAGAGTTATGCCCTGCAAGTATGTGCCCCAGTGAGGTATCTTCTTTACCTGCACCCTCTTTCTAATAGCACATTCAACTATAAACATCAGAGGATTAATCTACTGATAAGCAAAACATCTCTGTGCTCCTATCACCTGTTTAAGAATCTCTTAATCTAGCCAAGTTTCTGAGTAAGATTAGCAATCATACCCCTTCTGGGCCCCAAGGTCATTCTGTCTCATTTACTCTTTAAATACTTGGTTTTGTGTTGATGAAAGTGAGAGGGCCCAGAAAGAGTCCCTAGAGGTTTAAACTGGCAAGAATAGGACCCCAGCTCAGAGCGCAAGATCTGGGTACCAGGGAGGGCTTAAGTCCCTGGGAGAAGAGAGGAAACCACTGTTCAGAGCTATGTTCCGGGTTAGGGTAGGTATATTGGGTTCTTCTGATGAAAGTCATTGCAGGCTTTCTTAAGTCACCCTAAATAATTCTTGGGATGAGGGAAAAAGTGTCATGCAGTAGGACATGGAAATAAGGTCATTAGAAATCTCAACCACATCTACACATCTTAAGTGTGCCAGTGACCATGGTTTAGCAACCAGGCCTTGCAAGAGCAGGACACCAAATGTACAGTTTTCTCTATAGAATATTATGGTTTAGATTCCTAATAGGGAAAATAAAATTGGTCCATCTAATCCTGGTTTCCAGGTGAGAAGCAACTTTTCATATCAGATGAGCCATGGCCATCCTGACTGCCCAGTTCTGAGATGACAGCTTCCCACTGAAGGCTGATGATGCAGGACACATCTTATCTATCCAGACTGGAAGCTTCTAAAAGGTGAGGCTGTTTCCAAAGGGTGTGGTTGTGGTTAGCCTTCCCCTATGCCAATCAGAAATGATTCTCAGGCCTCAGATTCTCAGGCCACAGGAGAGAAAGGGAAAGTAGAATCTGGGAACCAGGCAGCACCTGGCTATATTAGTGTGTCAAGGTCAATCCTGGCCTCTGCCTATATGTAGGTGTCTAGGTACAGAGACTAGGTGCTAGTGGGTGGTCTCTTCCCAAACTTTATTTTATACAGTGTTAGAAAAGACTTTCCCTCATATAAAATGTCCTAAGCCCATTATTTAGGTAGGAAACATTTTTTTCAGCCTTTCAACTGGGCATCAGATCAGTGTCTCATTCCTGTCCAGGTTGGTTGGCAAGACCTACTCACTCAGTGGTGCTTGAATATGAATCACCTCAATGGTTCTATGACTCCAAAGTGTCCTCTCAGTTCTCACCAAGGCTCTGTGCTCTGAGAGATTCAGGTAGGTGGTGGCTACACTTTGACAATCTAGTGTAGCTGGAGAAAGTGAGCTACAAGGAGGCATGTGGCAAAAGCCGAAGAGTTCCGTGCCTGAGCCTGGAGGCTGGCTTGGGGTGGCACTGGAATCTAAAGAGTTCAGCCTGGCCCAGGTTGTCCCCTCCAAACCTTCTTAGGGAGCTCTGTGCTGGTGTACAGGCAGGATCCTTGGTTGTGGGCCACAAAGTTTATTCCTGGCTAGCTTAAACTAGTGAGGTAACTGAGTGGAAGGGCAACGTAGCTCGCAGAACAAAGACCTAGGATTGAGGATGGGCAGGCACCAAGACTACCAGGGTGTGGGAAGGAGACACATGTTATCTCTGAGCAGAAACGATCTGTCTAAGACATCCCCACAACCTGCAGGGTATTGTGGACATCCTATGAGAGACTCATAAAACTTCCGGCGTAGAGTCACCAGTTCTACAGACAAAGTGGAAATGAGAACTTTTGCTTGGTTCAACTTAGGCCAAATGGTGGTGCCCTCCCCACCAGGGGTGGGGTGGGGGGAAGGGAAACAGGACTCCTCTAGGTGGCAGATGGGAGGGCTGCATAGTGAGTCCCACCCAGAGGAACCACAGTGGGGATTCTTTTAAAATAGAAAGCAGGAGGGATGAAAAATGAAGCCAAATTATTTTATTGCCTTAGAATTCCTCACTTGAGTTAATTTGATCTGCTTTTTCACCTCCGTACTACTCTAACACCTCCAGCTTTATTTGGTCCTGCGAGGTCCTGATCTGGGTTCTCATTCATAACTGTGACTGGCCTCATTTACCCACTTTGTAGCTACTGTCTGGATACTCAGATTTTTACTTTGAGTTTTTTTTTTTTTTTCTTCTTCTCAGTCTTAGCAGGAAACAGATGGCACACTCAAATGGGATCGTTTGGGAAGAGTTTAGTAAACAAAGATTACTACAGATGTGTAAGCAGGAGGTAGGAGAACCAGAAGAGATAATGTAGCCTTCTAGGTCTAGAGACAGTGGGGCTCCACTGACCCTTAAAAGGGCCAAATAGGCAGCAATTACCAAGAGCTAAGGAAAGAAGAAGGGCAGAAGGAAAAGAGAAAGAGTCTAAGAAAGTACACAAAGCTGCTGTGACCTGTGACCTACAGGTGACGGTATTTGCCCACTCTCTAGGAGTGATAAGAGGACTAAATTTAGGCTATTTTTCCCCCTTCCTCTGATTTCCTTCCAGTGGTCCAAACTGGTCAGTGCTCATGGGGGCAGAGGACAGGGTCTTTGCTGCACTCCCTAGTGGCTAGCTCTCAGGGCACAAGGTGGAGAAGGTGAGAAAAAGATATAGAAGGACAAACAGGACTCTCCAGCCCAGAGGGACAGTCCCCCACCTACACTGGACCACTGTTCATCTGGCACCACACTTCCTGGTTTGAGTGTTGCGAATCTACACCCTGTGGCTGGCAGAGAGCCAGGAAGAAGACAAGGAAGCCTGAATATCAACAGAGATCATTGATGTCGAGTAAGCAGGCCTTTTGGGGACAGTGAGTGCAAGGTGTAGAGAGCTGGGTAGACTGGGTGGCAGAAATTGAAGTTGGTAGAACAAGGCAACAGGAAGCAGGCAGTGGTGCCATCAAGGATGGGCACAGGGAGTCCAGCATGGAAGACACAGGTGGAACATTCATGTGGCGGTCATATTCCCGAGATCCCTTAGGCAGGACTGACAGCCTCTCAGTGCAGCTCAGGGTCTTCTCCATTTTGGGCACTGTGCTAAGCACTGATAAGCTGAAGATGAATAAGAAATGCCTTTCCAATAATTTCACTGTGCTATGAAGTGGGATTAGACAAAAATACTCAAGGGCTCTGAGGCCCCTTTCTAAAACTTGCTAGAAAGGAGGGCCCCAAAGCCTCTTTAGAAGGGTGAATGAGTCAAACCAGAAAGGAAGACCATTCCAGCTAGAGAGAATGGGACATGGAAAGCCCTGTGGATGTAAGAGCCCAGCCCTGGCTTGGCATTGGCAGATTCCCTGGGATGTGAAGAGTGGCAAGAGATGCAGCTGGACATGCGGGTGGAGGAGGGCCTGGACAGCCTGTGCTCCTTGCCTGGGAGTGGATGAGGAAAAGCACACTGCACTGTGTGGCCAACGAGGTCTTCAGGGTTTAAAGACAGGAACAATGTAGTCATGTCTTATTTGGATAGCCCTCTCCATGAAGTCGCATCTAAGTCAAGAGTCCCCATCTCCTGCCCAATCTGTGGCCCTGGGAAGACTGGGCCACAAAGACAGGTGACAAGCAGCAGGTAGGTGAACAGGAGCAAAGCTCCTCCCCTGTCAGTGCACTCCTATCAGGTTGTAAAGCCGCTGTTGTTCTGACAGGAGGTGGAGCTTCGCTCCCCTCTGGCTGCTGCTTGCTGTTGCAAATATATGCTCCAACAATCTACTATGTAACAAGTACAGTTCCCTGCAACTGTCCTCCATGGGAGAATGATCTTTAACTAGGCTGATTCCTGTTGTCAAAACAATTGGGGACCTCTGATCTAAGGGGTAGGTTTGGAGACAGAGAGTAGCAAGGCAATAACAGTAGTTCCAGTGACAAGCTGGCAAGATGGAGAAAGATGGCCATCCCCTTAGCCAGGGATCCTCACGTGTCTCCCATGAGAGTCACAAGGATGAGAAGAATGCCCATGGAAGCAGGAAGGTTTAATTCGTAGTTTTCCACTGAGCCACTTGCCTGGGAAGTTAAGCATGTGACTAAAAAATGGGAAGCCCCAGTTGTGAAGCCAACTTATGGGCCGACTTATGGGCCAAGCATTCTTTCTCAAGGTGATCTCATACCAAGATCACAGATATTCCCTGCAATGGCTTATAAAAATAAATTCTTATATTCATTTTGTGGATAAGAAAGCTGAGACTCAAGATAAGCAACATGTTCAAGGTTTTGAAGCTAGGCAATGCTGCGTGCCCCTGGAGCTGTCCCTGGGCTTGGCCAGCTCTGTACAGAATCCTGCAGCAGGGAGAGCTTGTTCTCCAGCTCTGAGAAAAGGCTAGGGATATCATCAAGGAGCTTCTGCTTCTGGGTTTCTCTCCTCTTCCCTTTAAACCCAAATAGATCAGGAAGGAATGAGGGCGGGGGTGAGTGCTGGGATGGCTCCTTTCTCACTTAGCTGTTTGAAGATGAGAGAATGCAATGTCCAAAGCAAGAGTGCACCACAGCATGAAGAGGAACAGTTCTGTCTTGGTCCAGCTCAACTCTACCCCTTCCCCTTACTTCTACTCCACCCTCACCTTTTTCTTTCTCACATCTACAATGCATCTGGCAACATCCATTGTCCATCTGCTCTTAGAAGCTCCACAGTTGGTTCCATGTGTGCAGTTCCACTCTCTCCAGATGCTGAGCAAAAACATCTCTCCATCCTTCTGACTCTCCCCCATCCCTACTCCTCAGCCTCTCAACTGGGAAATTGGAAATAATCTCAATAACCCAACCCATATGAAAGTGTGTATAACAGGTAACATCCCTCACATCCCTTCAAAGGTGTTTCCTCATTAATCCCAACCGATTACTAATTGGGGAGTTTTCTTTTAACAAATACTGAGTCTACCAGTGAGAGGTTCTGTGTTGGGGGCGTAGGGAGGGGCGCAGTAGGCAGAGGATTCTACTCTTTACTTAAGAAGCAAGGCAGGAAAACAGATGGTGCATATCTTTATTAAGATTAAGGTGTGGGAGACAAAGAAAGGCCTAGGAAACACAACTGTGAGCTGTGCCTGTAAGGACAACAAGGACCAACCATACAGATGTGGCTTGAGGGTATTTCAGACAGTAGAAACAGTGTGTACAAACATCTGGAGATGGACCCAGAACATGTATCCAGAAAATATCAGGTAATTCCTGTGTGAGGGAGATGCTTCTGCTGGAACTAGGCAGAGAAGGCCACTTCTTTAAATCCAATTTTTCAATTTCTTCCTGCAAGGAAAGGATCTGAGGTCTACAACTGTTTTCTCCTGCCTCCCAGGCTGCCCACCCAGACCAATTCCACCCCCAACACTGGAAGAAGACATCAGATGTTGTCTGTCAACACCTTCCCCCCACCACCACCACCACCAGTTGCCGAGGGTTTGCTCCGACCCGCCTACTCTCCACCCAGCTCCCATCTAACTCTTCATCTCTGCTGTGGACCCATCTGCCATCAGATCTGTTGGAGTGCAGGTGGTAGACTGTGGCCTCTGTGAAGTCTCAGCACAGCACCCCACTCTTTCCCAGGGGCTCCTTTCCCTCCCACTAGATTGACCCTCCAAATACTTGGTTTCTATGACTGTGATAATAGTCCTCCATTTGAATAGCCTACCCACTATTTATTCCTAATTACCATGTGGCACAATAATGTTTATGTATAGCACTAAATGTGTCAGATGAACTTCGCTTGAAATTTTGCTTCATTATGACACAGGAGGAGCTTCATGTAGCTTTAGTATTTATTTAACCTCTCTCAGCTCTCACTTATGTAAAATGAGGAGTATGGTCAGTCAGGTAGTGCCCCATTCCTAGCTGGTGCTTGGAATCGCTGGTTGGCTTTTTAGACATATAAAACCCTGACCTCACTATTATGATCTAGTAGACCTGCCATTGATCCTCTAATTCTGTATTTTTCTCTTAGTGTCCCAGGTTTTCCTGTTGCATTCAACTCCAGGAAAGACAGATAACCAACTCTGGAGTAGACCCTCTCTGGTCCCCCTTTCTCAAATCTCATTGCTTCATTCACAGATTCATTCTCTCTGAAGAGAAGGTACTAGTGAGAGGTTGGATAGAGGGAAGGACAGACACAGCAAACTTTTAATTCATTTTTGCAAGATTAGACTTTACTTCAAAGGCAACAGGAAAGACTTTGAATGGCTTTAAGTGGGTGACATGATCAGATTTATGTTGTAGAAGCAGCACTGTTACGCAGTGCGGAAAAGGGCTGGAGGCGGAGAGCAGTTAGAAGGCTTTTTTGACAATCTACATGAGGTAGGATGATGGCCTGCATGAGAGTGGGGACAATGAGGGAGAGTGGGTGGATTTGTGTGACATTCAGAAAGTAGAATGGGCAGGACCAGTGGTTTATTTTTTTTCCCTTTGGATCTGGCATGTGGTAGGTTGTTGCTGCTTGTCTCTGCAGCAGCTTTTGTCCCTTCCCTAGGCTGGAGAACCTATCAGCATGTGTTTTTTTGGTGGCAGGAAAGCCTTCATCCCTCGGAAGGGTGTAGCCCAAGACCCAACCAATAAGAGAGGTCTGCTCCAGATTTCCATTCAAGAATTAGTGAATGAGAGAAGCAGGAACTGTGGGAAATGTATTTGGGAGACAGCACAGGTAGCCACACCTTTCAGTGTCCAGTAACAGCACAACAGAGTGGCAGGAAGATGCTGAGATCTGACGCGAGCAGCGGCTGACATGCCCTCTGGTGCCCTAGGTTTAGCTACAATCTCTAATCTCTCCTGTGATTTGGTGAGCTACAATGATATTTTCCATGAAGTCTTTTTCTGCTTGCTTGTTTCTCACATCTGTGTTCTCTGACCCTACCTCTTTGTGCTGGAGGAAGATAGGCCACCAGCCGTTGCATACTCTCATCCTCAGAGATGGAAAACATAAGCAGGGGAACAGGCTGGAAGGCACTGAACCCCAAATGCTTCTAATCAGTTTATAGATTAAAAATACCTTTGTTTTCCCCCTCACTTTCAATAAAGAAATCTTTTCTTTACAACTGAGTTTTCTCTAAACTGTGCAATTCTCTAAACTCCAATTCTCTAAACTGCTTGGCTGAACAGCTCTTGCACTGGTAGACCACTGTGGAGGCTCTCATCCCAGTTTTGTTTACTGCTCCCAACCTCTGGAAAGGAAGGGTCTTAGTAACTTTATTATCTCTGTAGTACAATACCCAACACCCATACAGAAGCAAAGAAAGGTTTATTTTACCTCACAGTTCAGAGGTTTTGGTCACTGCATGGTCAGCTAGCAACAGTGGAAGGGTATGGCAGAATGGTCTGGCAAAGGATAGCAGCTCATGGCATTGCAACAGGAAGCAGAGAGTGAAGGATAGAACTAGCAAGGCAGGTATACCTTTCCAGGTCAAACCTTCTAGGAACCGCTTCCTTCAGCCAAGTGCTACCTTCTAATAGCACATGAAATCTCCAATGTATTAATCTGCTGATCCAGTTAACCTCCATGAACCAATCACCTTAGAAATACCTGAGGCTTTGGGGGGACATTCCAGATCTAGACCGCAACAGGTGGCCCTTTAATAACCCTCCCATGCTCTCCCAAATTAATAACCTCTCTCCGAAGAGCAGCAAGATCATTAATGCAGAAGAGCTTTCTCATGTAGAGGAGGGGCCTAAGAACTCCAAGGCAGAGCTGATTTTAATTCCCTGAATACAACTTCAGAAGTTACATGTAAGTGGATTATTTCTTAGAGAAAGCAGTCCTTTTCCTACTTGTCTGATATTTTCCAGTGGGGCTTGTTTTCACATTATTTGGCAACCACACTGCTCATGAAAACACAATGTATGTTTCTTTTGTGGGTGAGGACACAGAATGCATAATTTTGGATCTTAGCCATATTTCAGCGTACGATTTGTTAACAGTCCCGTGATTCCACAACTGTCATCATCATCTACTTCCAGAACTTGTTCATCCTCCCAAATTGAAACCCCATGTCTTTAAATAGTTCTCCATTTGCTCCTGTCCCCAGTGTCCAGCCACCCCTAGTTCATCATCTCTCCCTCTGAACTAGTTACTTCGTATAAGTGGAATCATGCAGTATCTGTCCTTTGTGACTTGCTTGTGTTATTTAGTGCAATGTCTTCAAGGTTCATCTATGTTGTAGCATATGTGATAATCCTCTTCCTTTCTAAGGCTGAATAATATTACATTATATGGATACATCACATTTTTTTATCCAAGTTGATGGATACTTGAGATGTTTCCACTTTTGGGCTACTGTAAATAATGCCACAGTGAATGTGAATGCATAAACAATATTTGTATGACCTTTTCCCATCAGGCAATTAAATACATTTGTAATTTGGATAAACATACCTTAATTTTTCCCTTTTGTAACTGAAGAAATGTACAATAGGATTTCTTTTTTCCCGCTATTTTTATTAATATACAAATGTAATACATAGTATTTACAATGAGTTTGGATGTTTCGTACATCTACGTATCACATCGACTTCACAATCCCTTCCCAACTTCTACCCTCCCACCCCCTATCAAGATTTGACTACTGCAAACCCATTAGAGGAATAGGAAGCTGGGGTAGAGTGGTGACTTGAGTGAAATGACTTAGGCGCGGAAGATTAATATGTTAAACACTGTATGGTTTCTCGGACGTGGAAAACCCAGAACACAGACATTCTTTGGAACCATATGAAGTAATAGGATTTCTTAAAGTGGGTCACACCTGTGTTGTTTATTGTTTTGAAACAAGAGGATGCTAACCATCTACCAGTGGCCATTTCACACCGAGGTGGAAAAACCTGCTAGAGTCAGCCAGTGAGGAAATCATTCCCTAAAGGTGAATTACACATACAGCTGCCAAGACTATCAGGTGACTCTGCTCTCCCTTCTTGGTTAGAGACAGTGCTCTGTCCTCATGTTCTTTAAAAGAATCTTTTCCTTCCCTCCGTCACCCTTGCCACGACCAGCCTAACTTACCTTTGGTTCCTCCACTAGATTTTTTGTGCTAGGGCTGTGGCTCTCAGTGACAGCAGTAGCCAAGAACTCTGGCCATCTTTAAGGTTTTCTACACTTTGAGAAACATAAATAAGTACAAAAAAGCGCTCATTTTCTTTTTGCCCTACTCTTCCTTGGCTCCAGATGGATTGCCACTGTAGGGTCCCTACAGTTATTTGCAAGTGAAATAAGAACAAGATGACTGAAGACAGAGGAAGATGAAAAAAAAAAAATCCCCAGAGCTGAAAAAAATCTCAGTTTTTATCTATAAAGTAGGTTCAGAAAATGAGAGTTATAATACCAGAAGGAAGGTAAGTATGTTTCCTTCTGAACATCTCTAGTCGAGAAGGAAAAATGTACTGGGCACCAGTACATGTCACTTGCCATTAATCATCATGATGGTCAGAATAGGTGTGCGCCCAACCTCATCTTACAGCTGAGAAAACCGAGTGTCAGAAACATTCAGAGATTTTCCAGGGTGTAAGATTTGGATATGAGCAATGTCCTATGTGACTCCAGGGTTGCTGTTGACCTTACTTTGCCTCCTTACCCCTCAGATGAGGGCTTTCCTTCATTCTTTGTGGAATAATTTTCAGGAGGGCACTGTGGCAGTCTGTGCCTCCACATGGGTACGTCAGGGTTTGACAGAGACCAGTAGGAGTCTTCCATTCCGAGCACCGGCTGCTTGCTGAAAGGGCAGTTCTTAAAGTATACAAGGGACCCCAGCTCTCCTTTATTCTCTGGTACCTCCATCTTCTCTATCTCACTACACTGGCCCAGGAAAATCCCCACTGTCCCAAACTCTCCTACCCATGCTGGGCTCTGAATATCTGTGCCTCCCACCCCATATGGTGACATCCTAACCTTCCAGGTGATGGTATAAAGTGGTACCTTTGGGAGGTGATGGGTCATAAGAGCAGATAAACGCCCTTATAATGGAACAATTGCCATGATGAAAGAGACCTAGGGAAGCTCATGCACCCCTTCTATCCTATGAGGACACAGCTAGAATATACCATCCACAAACCAGGAGGCAGGCCTACACTCCACACTGAACCCTGACCCTAGACTTCCCAGCTTCCAAAACTGAGATACAAATTTCCGTGTGTACAAGCCACTGAATTCACTGTATTTTCTTACAGAAAACTGACTGAATGTAGACAATTTATAATACCCACGACTATCCATGTGTTCACTATTTTCAACAAAAAGAAGAGTACAGATAAATGAAACATCTAGGTATCACAGCAGGTAGAACTTCCTACCTCTTGTTTGGAACATACAGATAAGGAGTTCAAACAAGCTGCTATGGCACCTTTTCCAGAGAAGCCATCAGGAACAGGGACACCCTGCCCCGTCTGACCTACTTGGACTGGGTTCAGCTCTGCCTGGAGCAGGGGGAGGCTCCAAATGACCTCCAGAGGCCCTGACAGCCCTGGAAGCTGGGAGCCTCCATGCAGCCCCTGCTTGCCCACAGATGTTCCCTGTCGTCAATCACTCAGTGCATCTGTTTGCTGTGTGCTTGTTTAAAGAGTGAGGCATTTGCTAATTGAAAACTAAAAGATCCATCCGTCTCACTCATAGTCAGCATGAAATCCACTCAGCCATGCAAGATTAGGGGAAAAAAAGGCCGCACAAAGCTACAGTGTCCTTGGATTAGTGCATCTCTACAGAGGTTGTTTGGCTCCATCTTTTGCCTCCCGACCCAGCAGAGCTAATCTGCCTACTTCGCAGGAGCTAAGGGTTTCCTATGTTGTCATTTGTCTGAATTGCCTCCTCTATCTTCAGTGCAGTCCAGGGAAATAGGTATTATTGGCCCCAAATTAAAGATAGAAACATTGAGGGTCAAAGAGATTAGACAATTTAGGCAAGGTGACACAGTTGAAAGGTAGCAGAGGCAAGACACCAACCGAGGTGCTGGAAGACTGCTCTGACCCACCTCTGAACCTGTGTTGATTGATGGGCACCCAGTCTTTCCCTAAGTGAATGATACCTTAGACAAAAGGACTTAATGGATGCAAGAAAGCACTGGGAATTTAACCATATCTATAATGTTCAACTGTTTTAAAAGCAAATAGGACAAAACGTTAGGGTTCCTGACTGTAGTCTCCCGTTCAAGCCTGCAGGGGTCCTGGGACACAGCAGATTCACAGACCATGTCAAAGACAAGCAACAGGTGAAGGGGCGGGCATACTGTGCCCACTCTCAGGCACTCCTTTTCCTCCCAAACACTTCCGTAAATAGCCACGTGGAGGAAAGTTCTGGCCTGTGCCTCAGAGACAGGGATGCTCCGCTGGAGGGTTTCTGTGGGATTTGGAAGGAAACTCCTTCCTGGGCCTCCCTCCCCTTTCTGAAGTAAAGAGGATGGCATGAATGCCCAGGTCCTTTCCGATTCTAATGCTCTTTTGTTGTGTGGGTAACTGGAGGAAAAGTAGTCGTTTGTGGTCCGGAGTGGCTCAGTCGTAGCCACGCAGAACCCCCTCCCTGCCACAGGCTTGGGTCTCTTGTTCTTGCCTCTCCCTGCAATGCTGTGCCACCTTCCTCTTTGGGGACATACTGCTCTGTCAGTGCTCAGCTCCTACCGGTTTTCCACATCCTCCACTCCCTGCCTTTTATTCGGTTCCTCAGTCAAGGCTCAGGAATTTCCCTAGTGGTCTCCATTCAGGACTGGCAGAATATGGGAGCAGGGACCTGGTTTTTAATTTTTTTGTGACCCTGAATCTGACACAGAGCCTAGCCAAGGGCGGAATGTCGGCAAACTAATTGCTGAAAACAAAAGCAAAAAGATGGAAAGAAAAGAAGAAGGTTTTTCTGCAGCCCAAGTTACACTGGGTAGCCTAGCAGTCTTCCGCCTCAGTGTGGGCTACTGTGAACTGGAACCCCCAAAGGCCTTCGTTGGCTCTTCAACCCCGGGTCACATTTTGCTTTTTCTCTGCAAAAATCAAGCAGCAGACGTGGCCACAGAGATCCTCAGACCTGAGGTCAGAAAACAGACCCTGGACCTCTCCCAGGGACACCTCTTCCTCCTCAAGACCTCCCTGAATTGCGGTGCCTTCCCCAACCCTGGGACTCTAACACCTTAAAGGAGGGGCCCACAGCAAGCCTTGAGGGCGTCCCACCAAACGAGCTTGGACGTAGTGCCACTTTGAGGAGGGCAGGGCCCCCCCGGGCAGCGGACGCTCTGATCCCGTGGCACAGCCGGGGACTGCGGAGCCCCGCGTTCCCCGGCCTGTTCCGCGGCGGGTCTGCGCACGGCCGGCACTCGTGCGCCCGACGGGGCGGGGCCTCCCCGGGGCGGGGCCTCGAGCGCCTCGTGGCCAGGGCGGCCCCGCCCCCTGCCCCGCGCTCCCCGCGCCGCGTGCCGCGGAGCTGTCCAGCCTCAGAGTCGGAGCTGGCCGCCTCCCGCGCGCGCCGCCTCCCCCCGCGCCGCGGCCCACGCTGCGCTCCCGCCCGCCCGGCGCCGGCCCCGCCCCGCCCCGCCGCGGCCGGTCCACTGCTCCCAGCGGGCCGGAGCCGGCCGAGCGGCTGCCCGCCGGGGCTCTGAACCGCGCGGCGGGGCCGGGACCCCAGGACGGCTGCCGAAGGGGCGGCCGCGCGTGGATGCGGCGGGAGCCGGAAGCTTCGAGCAGCCGGCGCCGTCTCTGCCCCCGGGCGCCCTATGGCTTGAAGGTAAGCACCGGCCGGCCGGAGCGACGGGCGACTTAGGGCCGAGACAGGGTCCCCGGGAGAGCTCGGGCAGAGACTGTGACCGGACCAGAAGTTTGTCCGGCGACTCGGCGCCGCCCGCCCAGCAGTGCGCAAGTTGGGCCGTACTCTCCAGCCGAGTGTCCGCCGGCGGCTGGCTGGGGTGTCTGGAATCCCGAGGCTGCCGTCCCTGCTCCCGCGTCTTGGTTGTTGTGTGCGCCTCCGGGCAGGAATCCTGACCCGGGCAGCCTCTGGTGTGAGCCCCGGAGGGCAGCCGGCTCCGGCAGACGTCGCCAGGCACTCTCCCCCCAGGACCGAAGCTCGGGACCCCAGGGCGCGCAGCCAGTTTCCGCCAGCGCAGGAGAGGAGCAGGTGTTTTTTGACAACTCTATATTGGAGCAACCTGAGACCTCTCAGGTTAAAAGGGCAAAAGGCCAAGGCTGGGGAAGAAGGCTTTATTCTCCCTCTCCCGGGCTCGCCGCTGTCCGTGTGTTGAATACTTGTTCTCCTTCCCTTTTTCTCTGTTTGAGATTTGGATGAGGAGTAAAGCCGGGATTCCAGACCAGTCTCTACCTGGGAGTGCGGGTGGCGGTGGGGCACAGGCAGAGAAAGACTGCCCAGCTCTAGAATGGACCAAGAGCCCCTCCAGGTCGGGGTGCGCAAACAAGAGGCAGCTCTAAGCCCCAGACAGAGCGCACCCAGCCCTGTCTTTCTGCCGCTCCTCTCGAGGTGCAGAGGTGAGAGGCTGTCTGTGCGTCTACAGAACAGGCTTTGCCATGGACACAGCCACAGCACGGTGGCCCCGTGGGGACCAGCGCTTGCTCTCAGTCACAGGGAAGCCGTCTGAGAGCATCACTGCTGCCCCACTGGCCAGCCCAGTACTTTTTGTGCTGGGGCTCCTGAGGTTCAGTGGGGTGTAAGACATGCACATGATGGATGGACCCCTTTCCAGATCCTTCTGCGCATTCCATAATTTCTTGATTTTTGACCAAGCTGCAAACCTTTCTGACTAATCATTGCTTCTCTCCAGGGAACTAGCTGTTCAGTGATCCCCTCACCACCAGATGCAAATACTTGTGCTTATCCCTGATTCATCCTGCACCATTAGGACCACTTGAAAAAGAAAGCATTCTTTTCATCTTTTCTGTTGTGCCGTTTGATGAGAGTGTGTGTGTGGGGGGGGGGGAGAGAGATCATGGTGAATGTGACCAATTTCAAGAGCATAGGATAGCAGGTTTGGTTGGGACTTCTTTGCTTAATGTTCAAAATTCGCAGCTTGGTTGTTTCCAGATTTTGGTGCTATCGCCTGACAGGAAAGAGGGTTGGAAGGGTTAGACGTCCAGCCAAATGAGGGCCATGGCATGCCCATCCTTGGCCTATTAAAGAATGTTCTGAGTTCCTTCTGCAGGATCAAAGTTGACCAGGAAATGGAGATTTTGATCTGTTGTAGAGGTCCAAGTCAGCATTTCTCCAAGGAATTAAAAAATAAATAATGAATTTTCTGCATTTGAATCACCTGGGAAGCTGGTTAAAATTGCATATTTCTTGCTTTCTCTCTGAAGAAATGTTGAGTGAGAATCTCAAGTTGAAGCCTAGGAGCTTATATGTTAATAATATTTCTGGGTGATTGGTGCATACACTGGATTAGGAAATCACTTTTCATAATAGTTCAGACTCCTTGGAGTCTATGTGTACATTAAAATCAAGGTGGGTCTGTCAGCTTGAGAATTGTCTACCTAATTCAATCCCTTTGCTTCAGTGAAGATGTGACTGGATCTTCTCTTTCCCAGGAGCACACTGTTCTTTCTGAAATAGATTTTGGCCTTTCTAGGAATCACCATTATGGCTTCAGGTGGGCTTGCGTAAATAACTAACTTCCCCTTTCTGGGGGGAAACCTGGTATGTCCCCCACCTTCCACTTCTGGGTGAGTTGTGGTATTTTATTATGCATGCACTGTGATTTGCAAATGCAGCTGCTCCTGAAATGCCAAGGAGTGATTAGTTCAGCCTAGTAGCCTGTCGTGCTCCCCAAGGCTGGTAGCCAATCATGCCCTCGTGGCAGTGACATATTGACTATATTGATTTGATTCTTGTGCTCCATAAACAGGGAGGCTTATGGGGGTGAATCAGCCAGTAATGATGCTTGTGGGCTAGTCAATCTTCTGCCTCACCTGCAAGCTGAGATTATTTCTGTCTAGAACATGCAATTAATTGCAATCTTGAGAACGATGTTGGAGAACCTGAAAGAAGAAAAATTCTTCAGTTCCTTCTCTTATACCAGGGGAAGCAAAGAGGAGCTCAAAATCTCTTTAGAAATAGGGCCTCAAATGCTCCTGAAATTGACCTATGGAAGCCAGACTGGTCTGCTGTCTCAGTTCTCTAGGTAAACAACTGTAAAGGAAAGGACGTATGGACTCTGTGCAGAGAATGCTGTTTTCATTTGCCCTGCAAGCAAAAGTCACATTTTTGTGTTGAGGCAGATGTGTGTCTGTGAAGATAGCACACACATGTGTGTGCATACATACACATGTAGATACATGGGCCCGTTTAATGAGACTTTCTCAAGCCTGATTTGCCTTCACTCACACTTTCTGATCTTAACCCTTCTGGTTCTCCTTCTTCTGTGGCTTCATATCTAGGCTTCTCCAGCAGTGGAGAAGTTTTAGCACCTGCGAAGGGAGTGGAGAATTAAAGTTGAGATTTTGTAATGCCAGAACTCCAAGCCTTATTTGTGATATCTCTTACAATCAGATTGTACATTAGCAGGATATGAGAGCCTAACAGCTGAGGTCTCGAAAATAAAAGAGAGACCCAGTTATTTGCATTTCTCCCGAGACAACATCCTTCATAGGACTTTGGGGTCCTTAGATTATCTGGGCTTCTCAGAGGTTTTCCTGGACCTACCTGGGTTCAAACAGGGTGACTGCCCAGAAGTACTCTTTCTTGTTATTAAAGAGTGCTGCCAAGTTTTTAGCTTCCTGGCCCTAGGATTGAACTCAGAAGCCAAGCTTCCCCATCCTATCAAATGCTCTGTTTAGCAAGGGGGCATCCCGCACAGAGAAATACTTGGAAAATACAAGCAACAGAAAGGGCCCAGCTTGAGTCAGCTTCGCAGTGGGCACCCTGTATGCTGCCTCTTATGGAGCTGACCCGTACCACTGTTTTCCCTCCTTCAGCCCAAGAAAGCATCTTGTGCCCCTGGGAAGACCCCACAGTTTGGCTTTGGGCTTGTATATCCTTCATCTCTCCATGATGCATAATAGAGCCAGTAAACATGTGCAAGCTGCTATTTGCCTCTTCTGAGTGTAGACTAATATTAACCCCATATGTTTTAGTTCCTTGAGTATTACTGGAATCCATGTTGAGTACACCCCTGCCTCATACTTGTCCCCATCACCAATGTAATTGAGTATTTCTTACCTTTCAACAATAGAGTCATATTATCTAAATGCATAGACTTGGAAAATAGTTTGATTATAGTGTCAGTACATGGAGATGGAGGAGAAATGAAACTGTGAGACTCGGCCATTTGGCTTGCTTCTGTTTGGGTTCACGGGAAAAAAAAACTTTCCCTTTGGGGTGCATGTTTCTCTCTTGCCTTTCTCACCTCAATCAATCTGATAAATGGGTTAAATTAACACCCTCACCAGCAACCAGGATGCCCCAGGGAGAGCACACGACTGTCTCTCCCTAGGAGACATGGAATGTTTCTCTGCAGAGGAGCCAAGGCCTTGCTTACTTAGTGCACGGGAGAAGTCAGAGATGAGTCACTGGGGCCTGGGGACTGCTTCATGGTCCCAAACTCAGAGACCCAGAGGCTGCTGGGAGCAGCTGGGAGAATATTGGATCATGTATGAAGTTAGGAACAGAGAAGAGATGCTTCCAGGGACTTCCAGAATAGGCTGGTGTTAAATATGCCTTGAATGGAGGCATCTCTTTAGTGAAATTTGAACAATTTTGTCATAATCTGCTGGCAACTGCAAGGATTTTCACTTTTCTCAGGAGGAGATGAGGAAAGTCTTTGCTATCTGCAGGGATGGGAAGAGGCAAGGACCTCTTGCTTGCCCTGAAGCCCTCTGAGTGGTGTCAGCCTGCTCCCAGACAGAGGCTGATGAGTGAGGTCAGGCCCCATGAATAGGCTCTGGGCAGTCCTGCCTCCCAGAGTGCTGCTCTCAGCACAGAACTGCAGCTGTGGTCCCAAAGACTCCCCTGCAGGTGTCTGGGACACATAATGAGTCCTGGGACCTGTCCGCTTGTCACTGGGCTCCTTAAGAATGTGCCTGCCCTTCTCATTTCCACCCCTGCCTTATTGTTATTGTTTGGGTCTAAGTAGCCCAGCAGGGAAAAGGCATTAGAAATGAAATTATTTTTGTTGCACGCTGTATAATTGCCTCCATTTCTTCCTGTTACCCCAGGCAGCAGCATCACTAGCAATTCCCCAGAAACCCTTGGTCTGGGAAAGTGGCTTGCTCGCAGACTTCTTAGCGTGGCTGCTCTTGACAAGTGCTACAGCTCACCCGTCCCTCCATTGCTGGCCTCATGCTAATGAGTGACATTTATCATATGCGTGCTGTGTGTGGGGCACTGGGCTCTGGACTTGACGTGGGCTCATAGAGGTAAGTGGCTTGCACGAGGTCACACAGCTTATGTGTGAGGTGAGAGTTCAAAGCTGGATGCTTAAATAGTAGCTCTTTCTGGCTTATGTAAGTGCCACGAATAACAAGAAAGGGAGAAGAATAGGGAAAGAATATATCTTTCTTAATAAAGTGAAGTGACAGTGAATTTTGCACTTGGTACCAAGAAAGGGAGGGGAGGGGTAGCAGAAGGAGAGGACAGGTGAAAGAGCTCCTTGGGATTCTCTCGTTTAAGAACCAGTTAGAAAGTGTTATTCTATACCTGGGTTAGTAGGTCCCTTTAATTGAAATGCACCAAGGATGCACCTGGGCAAACGATGAGGGCCGACGGGAGGAAGGTAGGAGGAGAACACAGGCAGAGTCAATCAAGTCTTCCAGCTTAGCAGGAGAAGCAGAGGAAGAGGTGGGGATAAATGATCTGTTAACTGGCCTAGAACAGTGACAGTGTCACCTTCTGTCCTATACCTCTTGAACTGTACTGTCCCAGTGATGGAAACCGGACTTTTGCCAGCCTTTGTGCCTTTTTATTTCGTTGTTACGACCAATGGATAAAAGCTTGTTAGTGTCCACTGCTGATGATTATACAGAGAAATGAGGTTAGAATGGTATAAATAAGGTTAGAATGACATGAGTGACTTGTGAGAACTGTTCTTAAGGACTAGCTGAGTTTTCTGATAAGTGGAGACAGGAGAGACCTGGGTATTCCTGGACAGGATGCTACACCTGTGAATCATTTCTTTTCAAGTATAAATTAAGGGGACTCTTTATAAGCTGCATAATGAACTGCATAATTCCTGTGACTCAATAGCAGTGAAGTTTCCACAAAAATGACTTGTTAACCTTGGTCACTTGTAATAAGCTGGAAGATGTCTGGCCTGTTGTTAAAACTCACCGTGAGTCTTATGAATGATGTGCGTCGGTATCTGGGTCTCTTACTGTGAACCATGGACAAGGTGATTAACCTGTATCACCTCGGATTTCTCTTCTATAGGAGTATGTCAGTATCAAACCTATTTGGTTAATAGTGATTAAGTAAGATAATAGATATAAGGCATTCAAAAGAGTCCCAGGGAAAGTAAGTAACCTACAAATATTAACTGTAATACATGTTACTGTTATTTAAGAAACTTTAGCTGGATCTTGTGATGCTGGCCTGTAATCCCAGCATTCTGGGAGGCTGAAGCAAGAGGATTGTAAATTTGAGCCTGGCCTTGGTGATTTTTTTTTTTTTTTTTTTTGAGATAGGGTCTCACTAACCTAGGTAATTTAGCAGTTTAGCAAGACACTGCTCCACAATCAAAACAAAAAATGGTATGGGGATGTTACTCAACGTAGAGCTCTGGGCTCTCTTCCCAGTACCTCAAAAATAAATAATTGAATAAATATAAAAAAACTTACAAATTAAAAAATAAGGAAAGAAAGAAAAACAAAACCTTTTCAGCTGTTATTTTTTTGTGCTAATTTGGTTCCTGATTTTACATTTTGGAATTATACTCGTAAAACTTTCACAAAATTTCAAGTTATCTATATAGACTTTGTACTCTGCTTAATTGCACCAAAATCCTTGGGTGATCACTCGTCAGAAGCTTGTCCTCATTCTGAATTGCTTCTTGTCCCTTTGAATTAAGTGCAGCCCTCCCTCCCAGCTCACCTCCATACAAACCTTTGGTCTTCCTGGTGATGGCGTCACATAGCCTCATTTTTCTTCCTGGCTCCTTCATCTGTTACCTTGTGGTTGACACCTTCCTGATTGGCAGAGTTCATGGTGTGTTACACTCTCACATGGGCCATTTTTTATTAAAATAAAAACTATGAACATACCAGTGCACAAAGATGCAGAACTTTCTCTGGATTGAGAGTGCCAAAGCACTACATATGAGTCACATGAGGTGGATTTCCAGAAACATGCTGTCCATCTTCTGGAGACCCTAGTGGCAGGAGCAAATGTCATTACGTATTTGCAAGAAACATTGTTCTGTCTGAGAAAAGAAGTGGAGCCCAATATCCCCTGGACCTGGGATTCTCCAGTGTGGGTTTTCTGTCCCTGTCTCAGGTCTTTTTCTTTGCTCGTGAGTCCTTCCTTGGGGAAGACTCTCGTAACTGATGTATCTACTTCCGTCTACTTACAAATGCTTGCTTCTTAGGGATGGTGGGAGATTTCAGAGGACGTGGCCAGTATCTGGTCCCAGGTTGTCTTCCTTAGATCATTTCTTTTTTAGATTCTCACCTCCCTCAGAATTTTCATTCATGGATGGCAAGGTCATCAAAAGAAACAAGCAGAAAGTAGCATTCACTCCCAAGGAGAAAATATAAAGGTCTTCAAAGTATTCATGTTTCAGTATCCCATTTTCTTTGAGTATTGAGAATTGTTGAAGACCTTGAATCACTCTGGATAATGAAGCACAAAATAGTCCCAAGGGAGCTGGACAGAGACTGTAGGAGGTGATGATTCTTCTCTATAAATCCACAGGGAACTTTTCATTATTAAGTAAGTGGCCAGGGTGGACCTCACAGAGAAAATGACATTTAAAAGATTTAAATGATGTAGGGGAATGGGCTATGTAGACATAGAAGGAAGGACATTCAAGGTAAGGATGCCATCGAGTCTGAATACATTTTTAAGCATTTAAAATATTTGTTGCCTTATTCCCTATGAGGCAGTTGTGATAATACACAATACTCCATTTTGGGGACCTACTTTTATCTGTCTGTCTATCATTTATTTATTTATTTATTTACTTATTGGTATAAAGGGATTGAATACAGAGTCTTCACAATGAGCTACACCACCAGCCCATTTTAAATATTTAAAATTTTTATTTTGAAATAGAGTTTTGTTGCATTGTCTAGGCTCAACTCAAACTTGCAGTTCTCCTGCCTCAAAATTCCAGAGTTCTAAGATTACAGGCACACTCCACTATACTCCCTTCCCTTTTAACTTTTAAAACCCAGATGCAACAATAATCTCTTTGATTTATAAAGCAGTTTAATATACCCATCCCCTCGTGACCCTTACAACAATCCAAGGCAGAAGCTGTTGTAACTCCCATTTTGCCAGTGTGCCCACTGAGACTCAGAGAAGTCAAGTGAGACTTGCTCAGATTCACAAAGCTAGAAAGTAGGAGTGCCACTGCCTTACAACATACTCTTGTACTCTTGATGTTAATCTTTCCATTGTGCATTTGTTGTTTCCCCCCGGCCACTAGACTATGAGGTCCTTGAAGCAGAGAGTCTGTCTCCATCTCATACATCCCTGGAAACTGTTATCACCTGAAATCGTGCTGAGCATTTACTTGGTAGCCACTTCAGTTGTTGAATGGGTGAGGAACAGGTTGGTGAGTGTTATGGCTGAACTTTCCCACAGCCTCATACTCTCACTTGGAGCCCAGTAAGAGTGTCTGGCAGTGCCTGAGGCATCCCTCATATTGCGTAGGTCAGCAAGATGCTCCATGCCTTCTCTCTTGTATTCTCTATCATCACTCTTGGGCTGCCTTGAGCCATGGTGACGTAGGTTGGCTGGACATTTTCACTTGCTATGGGGCAAGGAAGTAGGGGAATAATAAGTAATTGGAGCCTCCTTCAACCCAACTCCCACCCCCCCACACACACACACATGAGGGTTTGGGGGAGATGAAGTTATTGGGTGAGCTGTGAAGAAGGAAACATATTCAGACATATTGGTTCAAGTCATCCTAGGGACCTGAATACTCACAAGATGGAGTGGCTGTTTCAAGTTGTCTTTAGTTCTTGGCATAGTTTCCATATTATGAAGCTGAAACTTAGAGTTTGAGAAGGTGGGTTGGCTCTCAGTGTAAGAGTTGTAATAAACATCATTCTTTTTGAGAACTTCCAAAAGCAGCAGCAGTTTGAGTTTACTTTTTCTAAAATCACTTGGGATATGCGTCATATTCCTATCTAGTTGTTTAGTATAAGAGAGTGCTTCAGAGGATGAAGACAGAGTGATACGTGCTCAGGTTGTTCTGCCAATAAAGAATTGTGTGACCTCAGGCAAGTTACTATGACCTCTAAACTGTAGGGTTTTTTCTCCCTCTGTAAAAGAGGAATGATCATTCCACTTGACAGTTTTGTGAGAAGTAAGTGGTTCATGCACATGACCTGTTTGGTCCAGTTCCTGACACATAGCAGACTTTCTGTAAATGTGCAATATTGTTATTCTTATGATAATTATACAGAGACATAGAAATGTCCACAGGCTTCTTCCTAGTCTATGCTCCAAATTTTATTTTCTCTTATGTAGGGAAGAAAGGCGTTATTGCAGGTGAAGCATCAAGCCGAAGTGGGACTTGACTCACCAAGTGCTATTCTTGGGAGAACTCAGTGTCACCTAGCAAGAGAATGGCAGAGCAGTTCTAGAGTTTAATTCTGCTGCAAAGCCTTTCCTCCACACCTTGTTGCCCCCAAGCTGAGGACAGAGCATGAAGTATTCAAGGAATTTGGTAGCTGAAGAGTGGATTTTGAGGTGAGGATGGTGTAAGGTGAGGTTGGAGGCATCAGCTGAGGTCAGGCTGTGAACCTTGAAGTCTTAGGAAGGAGACTAGACTCCCTCCTGAGGGAACCAAGGAGTCATGATGAAAGGTTGGCTTCTGCAGTAGAATAACTTCATTGACTTGATTTGAATTTTTCAAAATTACAGAAGCTGCTGTGTGTTGGGGGAGGTAGGGATATGTAAGGGGACTGATTACAGAAGTAACAACACTAGAAGGATAGCTAAAAGAGTTTGCAGGTGTATACGATGGTGACCCTGGATGACCAGAAAAAGGCAGGGCATTGGAGCTAGAAAGGCAGGAAAAATTTGAAAAGATGTGAAAATTCCCCAGCAGTTGATGATTGATGGGCTATGGAAGGTAACGGGAAGGAGGAAGCTGAAGATGATTTAGGGACAATGAAACAAGGGAATTAAGGATATTAGGGAAAATGTTTGGATTTTGGTCCAGAAATCTAAGCCAGGTAGAAAGGAAGGTGAAATTAGGCTGCAGACATAAGAAGGAAGAAGGAAGGGGTAGGCTGATGGTGTTGGTTTGGTTAGAGAATTGGTATACTTGGAGCAATTGAGTGACTGACCTGGGATACAGAGGCCCTTGGAGTCCCAGGGTGGGCTCCAGAATGGGTGATGATATGGTTCAGGTTGCCGTCATGGGACTAGGTCACAGAAGTGGAGGTTGCAGCTGGACGTAAGGTCAAGTTGCTGAGAGGCCCAGGTGTTTCAAGCTGATTCTGGCTAAGTCAGTGGTCTGATGGGCTCGAGTGGAAGACAGGGAACTATGTGCCTAAGTCTTTAACGAAGAGAGAAGTGACCAGGAATCTGTGAGTGATAGCAACAAGGTGCTATGGAGAGGCCATGTGTGGAAGGTGTGCTCCTCCAAGGGGCAGGGTCTTTGTAAGTGGGTAGGTGATAAAGAGGCAGGGATGTAGATACAGAAGATGTAGTACCTGCCCTCGGTTTAAGTTGGAAGGTGAGAGGCCACTACAGTGACTTGGCTCACATCTCCTAAACCTTGTCATATTGTTTTTATCTTCTTCTCCCTTTGCTAATTCACAAGCTAGATCACATCCCTCTCTTTTCAATAAAGGATGATTAAGAAAGAGGAGAAGAAAGGAGAAAGTAGTGTAATGAGTTGGTGTAAAGATCTGAAGAGAGATGAAAAGGATGGAGGTTATAGAGAAGGAAAGGAAAGTGGATCTGTTGACATTTGCTGTTCATCAGCACCCAGGGTGCCATAGCTAACCTTTTAACATGCTCCTTTCTCTACCTGAATCTACTAGGCTTTAACTTTAGGGCTAATTCCTACTCCGTTTTTGAAACTGAGGCAAGCTGTCACCTCTTTCAGGGAGCCTTCCCAGGTTTTCCTTTCTACATTATTCCACCTTCCTGGGCTCCTCTGTGTTTCCATGTATGCAGTATAGGACTTGTAGATCGTTGTGTCATAACTGCCTGGTTACTAGTCTCTTTTCCTCTGGATTGCACCTTGCCTGAAGGTCACAATGGAGTCTCTCTCTAGGCCTACTGGCCCACTGCACTGCCCTCAATGGGACAATGCTCAGCCTCTCCTGCTCCCCAGCCCAAACACATACATTCAATATCAAAACAAAAGCACGTGTAAGTTTTCTGTCCATCCTGGAGCACTCCATGGTAGGAAGGCATGCTAGGTAGTCCCTCTAGCAGGTGACTTTCACTGGACAGATTCCAGAATGTCAAGTCTGTTAAGAGCCTTGAGGACTGACTGATGACGTGTGGATGAAAAATTGTACTCAGGGAGGCACGTGATGCACACAGTGTTTTATAGCTACTAAGGAGCAGACCAGATCTTGGCCGTGGGCATGCCAGCCACCCAGTCTGTTTCACACCATACCAAACTGGGGTTCTGCCCTGGGCCTGATAGCTGAGAGCTTGGCCTCAAGTAACTTCACCCAGATGGCTCCAAATTAAGCAGCTCTTGTCCTTATTCTTATTTCTGGATCCCAAATTGCTGATCTGGTGTCCCTTATCGCTCAGTTGTACTCTATTGCCTGGGAAATACCGAGAAGTAAAGTACAAATTAGGGCCAGGTTGGCAGATGTGTTTTGAGAGTCTAGAGCTTTGAGTGACAGGCTGCAGGAGCCATCAACATTCTCATTCTGTTACAGGGAAGCCAACTCCAGATAAGTTAGCATACCATGAACCAAGTGACAGGTGAAAGCTCTTTGGATGCTACATTGTTATTGTTTGTACTAACATCAATAGGTACACCGGCTGCTCCTGTGTGGTCAGTCAGATCATAGAGATGGGGTAGCAAGGGAGTGCAGGAAAGGGGTAGTTCCCATGCTTGGCATCTCTCACACATGTGGAACACAGTCGGATGTCAATAATATTTGTTGCATGAGGGAATGAATGAACACATGGCTGAAGTTCTCTTGCAGAGCAAGCTGAGATTTGCTCCGAAGCACATGCAGAAGAATAGCTACAAATCTGGTGGTTTTGCTGAGCCCCAGGGCATCAGCAAGTCTTCAGAGCAGCAATGGAGGTGGGAAGTCCTCTCAGAGCTCAAAGCCGTATACCCGAAACACTGAGGGCCACATAGACTTAGGGAATGTATTGGTGTCCTGTGGCTGCTGTAAATAAGTGCCACAAACTGGGTACCATAGACCCTTATTCTTGTAGTTCTGGAGTACAGGAGTCCAAGGTCACCATGCCAGCCGAGTTGTATGGCTTCGTAAAACTCTAGGGTAGAATCTTTCCTGTCTCTCCCGACTTCTCATGGCTCCTGTGCTCCTTGACTGGTGGCGACCTGGCTTGCTCTCTGCCTCTGTCTCCACACGGCCATCTCCCTTGTCTGTCCCCCTCCTTCTTCTCATAGTGATACCAGGCATTGACCTAACGATGCTGTAATCCATGTCATCCCTTCATGTCTCCATATTCTCAGATTCTTGGTGTCTGTGGATTTTGGGGGACATCCTTCAGCCCAGTACAGGGAGTTTCCTGCCTTGCTGGTTCTAGGTCTTTGCAGACATCTTTTGCCTCCTCCGGTGCAGGACCGTTTCCCTCTCTGTCACCTGTTTGGGAACAGCTGCCCACGTATCTAATTGAAGCTTCATCTCCCAAGTTAAAAGGCAAATAAGGACAAGAAAGAAAGCAATTAGTACGACTGGAAGCTTGGGATTAAAAGGATTCGCTAACCAGCTGGGGGAAAGTAACACGAGTTTGCAGGGAAGAGAGAGGAAATGCAGGAAGTCTGTAGGATATTCCAGAAAGAGGACCATGGGAATCTGAACTCATTAGTTACTTGAGTTTAGGCTGTGTGACAGTTGAGTGCAAGTTTTAAGTCCCAGTAGTTATAAAAAAAAAAATCAGAAATTTGGAGTTGTTCATTCAACATTCGTTCTGCACATATTTATTAAATGCTTTCTGTGTACTCCATTCTCAATCTAATGCTCTTACCAGAGATGAGACCACTGAGGCCCCAGTCAGTCAAGTGAATTATCTGAGGTCTAAAGTGCAAAGCTTTCCAGTGTACCTCACACAGAGCAATGCTTTTCTCTTATATGCTCCAGTCTGCCAAGCGGATCCTTGATCTCTGCCAGGAAATAGTAATGATAGTAATAATCCCTGAGACCACTGTACAGTGTTGCCAGAAGTTTTGCTTTGCTGATGTGGTGGGGAGGAGGCAGGAGTGAGGAAGGCTTCTGGCTTCCTGTCACAGGGTTCAGGTGCACTGGGGAGCTGGAGGGGAGGCTGGGCTGTGTACTCCCTGTAGAGACTTTACAGACAGACTAGTAGGAACTCACTCCTCAAACCCGACCCTAGACCTCGAGAGAGCCCCATCATTAAATTTGTCCAGTTGGCCAGTGAGGCTGCTGATGGTGATGGGGGTGGTTTTGGACCCACACGTTCCTCTTCCTGTGGCCCTGCCTTTGTGCCTGCATGGCTATATTTGGAGCTGCTTGCCATGTCTCCCAGTGGGCCTGAATCCATCAGAGCCGGATGCAGCTCCGTGATGACCTGGTTCATAGCAGATGCTTAGTAATGACTGAAGTGACTTTAAGGTGAATCCCCTCACTGTTCACTGTTTTCATCTCGGTTTTGGCTCTTGAGGCCTCACACGTTCTATCTTGAACTTGGCTTGTGGCCTGTATCAGCTCCCTGAGCACCCTGTCACCATGGCAATGTCATAGCCACCAAGCCTGTGGTCTTGGTAGGGGAAAGAGGAGGAAAGGGCAGAAACAGGAGCACATGTGGCTGGAAGTGTCTACGGCCTTGTCTGGGAAGTAAAACCCTAATAAGCCAAGAAAGAAGCCTACACAAAAGGCGGGCAGGAAGGGAAGCTGGGCTGAGCCCCAGAGCACAGCCTCTGGGCATTCTCTGGTTCAGAGGAGAAGCTCGGAGCTCCTGAGCTGCAGGTGGAATGTTTGTTCCCCAGGGGCTTTTTGGAGACTGGCAGATTGGGTGACTGATTCCCAGAGTGGGAGTTATAGCCAGTTCAAGGTGTCAAACTTTGTTTCTTTGTTAACCAGGAAGGCCTACAACCCTGGGAGTGGCCCAATCTCCTGCTCATAAAAATGAGCAACTTGTCTGAAGACAGTCAATTTGACAGTGCCTGTATTAACAGCCTTTACATTTCTGCTCCCTAGACCCCAGAAAACCTAAGAGAACAAGATGACAGCAGAGGTACAATCCAGTTTACTTCCTCCACGCCCACACCACTACTTTTGGCTACCTGCTCATTTGCTGGGCTTTTTCTCTGTGCGAACCGGACTCAGTCGGGCTTCGGAATCTCAGGGGTCAGCAGTCCAACAGTCAGCCTAAGTGGTGACCTGGGTAGGTTAAACTTTCCTTGTCCTCAGATTCCTTATTTCTAAAATAATGGATTGATGAAGTACCTTCCAGTGCCAACAGGCTACAGGCACAACAGCTGCCTATGGCCTTCCCATCATCCAGGGCTGCATCCGAGGGTACCAACTTCACTATAAAACATGGACTCCACTAATCTGCCTTCACTAAAATTAATATATTATTTTTTTGCCTACAGTACTTTTCAATATGTTATCTATTATTTAAAAATGCTGTCTTGTCTGCTTTGTGCATTTCACTTTAAGTCCTGTGGCAGCCACAAAAGAGAGACATTACTTCTATACAATTCTGAGTCTCTACTGAGGCTCAGCGATATTAAGTAACTGAGGCCACACGGGTGGTAAGAACTGGAACCGGTATTTTAGTCTGATTTGATCCCATACTCCCCTGCTCCTCCTGAATCATACCAAGTTCTACTATGCACTGTGTTTATTACAATGTATGCCATGATGTATTGCAGTGACGCCTTCTCCCTCCTGCTTTGTCTGTCATTGTCCTCAGCATGTGAGGCCAGTAAAGGCATCTTTACGTCCTTGCTTCGTGCATGGGAGACTTTGACCACTTGTGTAGTAAATGAGGGAATTAATGTGCATACTCCAAACTTCTGAAACTTGGATAAGTTAGAGACAACTTAGAAATGTATACACATAGACCCTCATGCTATGCACAAGAGTGGGCATTTAGTAAGCACTGATTCACATGCACACACATCATAAACCAACACACACATGTACACACACACATACAGATAATCCGTGCTTATAGGTGATGGTGTGTGCACAGTGTAAGTTGTGGTGGAACAGAAACTTTCCCCCCTGGATTACCTCCATTAAACATCCTTTCAAATAAATTGGTGCTTTGATCTTTGCTGATGCAGTGGAAGGAAGCAGTAAGTCCCCATGGTAGTGCAAGGGTGATCCCTGTGGCCTCTCAATCAAAAACCATAAAGAACTGTGTTTCTCCAGTAGCAAACATCAAGAAGCAATAAACACAACCTTTCCCCTCATGTTTTCCCAGTGATCTCTATCTGCAGGCCCATATCTGACATTTTGTGTCACTCTTGTGGGCCAGAGATTACAGATGCAGCAAGCATAGTCAAAGCCTTAAATGAAGAAATTTTTATGATTGAAAAACAAAAATCAAACAACCTGACTATGTGTACAGTGTTCTAGGGATGTGTGTATGAAAGATGCTAAATGCCCAGTAAGATACCATTTAACCAGCTGAGCTGTTGCCTCAGGCAGTTGTTTTTCTAATCACAGGTCTTGGTTGTGTCACCTGCTAGCTGGGAGCCAAAGGGGAGCTAAGGAAGTCTTGTTCTGCCCTTTTAGTCCTTTTTTTTTTTTTTTTTTTTTTTTTTTTTTTTTTTTTTTTTTTTTTTTTTTTTTTTTTTTTTTTTTTTTTTTTTTTTTTTTTTTTGGTAGTCTGGACTCCTCAGTGTGCAGGGAGGCGTAGGTCTTTGATGCCCCTCCCCAGCTCATCCTGTCCTTGCCTGTCCTGTTCCACATCCTATTCCCTGGAAGGGCTGACCCTGTAGGCTCAGCTCCCAGGACTAGGGAATAATTGGCACTGGTTCTAACAAGCAGGGCCAAGATGACAGGTGGGGTGTGTGCCTGAGTCCGTCACTGACTGGAACTGCTACCGGCAAAGAGACCAGGATCAGCATCAAGTCAACAGCCTGGAGAGCTGCCATTCGGACAGCCCGTAATTTCCACATTAGATGCTTCGAAGGCCTCTGGATTTTGTGGTATAGACCAAGCTCAGCAGCTCTGGCAGGAGCTGTCAGGAACAGACAAATGGAGATCTTATATGGAAAGTGATTTCATTCATAGTCAGCGGGACTCCAGGCTTCCCTCTCCCCCTTTTCATTTAGATGTAAATAGAGTTTTGCTCCTGGAAAGTCTCTGAGGATGGGAACCGGGAGGCAATGTTAGGGCCCCAGTCTTGGGGGACCAAGTTATATGAGTCTGGGGAATTGGCAGGAGGTATAGGAGCCCTTGAGGCCAAGCTGGCTTAGACCCCATTCTGGTGCACTCTTTAACTCAGAGAAGCAGCAGTGCTGCAAGTCCTCTCAACTCATCATCAAGCTCCCTGCCTGGAAAAGGACATCAGAAGCACTTTGCACAGTGTCATTGTTTTGTATTACTGAAAGCTGAACCCCCCCCCCACCCCCCTTTTGCAGTGATCATTAGATAAATACGTATTTATTGAGCAAAGCCACACTGTGCTAAGGATAAGGCATAGATACCCGTGTCCTTCAGACTCATTGAGGGAACTGGTTCGCTCTGGTGTGGATACTGAGCCCTCCCAAGGTTGAATGACTCATCCAGGGAGAGACACAGTCGGGATTCAAATGCAGCCCTCTTTCCAGCCACTGCCTGGATACTTATCTGTCTCTCTCACTGGACTATTAGCTTTGAGGACGAGCACCCTGTTGTCTTCATGTGACCCTGCAGGGCCTAGCAAAATGGATTGCACACAGTGGTGCCAATTTGCTAAACAAAATGCATGCATTCGCTTTCACTATATGTGAGCTGATTGGGTGATCTTAGGTCAGCCCTCTGGCCCGGGTCACTCCTATAGGGTGACAGCCACTCAGATGATCCTTACAGGGGCTCACAGGTATCCCGGTAGTTCTTTAATTTTTGTGGAGGGATGAGGTGGAGTATGAATTTCATTTGAGATAGAATTTTCTTTTTTTATAGTAGTTAAAAAAGGACAGAATTTACTGGTCTGTTTTTGAGTGTATGATTTGGTAGTGTTCAGTGTATTTACATTATTGTACAACAGATCTTCAGAATGTCTTCATCTTGCCATGCCAAAATTCTATACCATTAAAAACTGGTTTTCCATTTCCCTGGCTTCCTAACTTTTGTGGCCATCTTTCTACTTTCTGTTTCTACGAATTTGACTACTCTTGACAATTCATTGCAGGGGCTCACACAGTATTTGCCTTTTAGAGCTTGGCTTGTTTTACTTAGTATAATGTTCTCAGAGTTCATCTATATTTTAGCATGTGACAGGGTTTGTTTCTTTAAAATTTTTCTTTTATTGAAAACCAGTAATTACACAAACACACAAACACATATGGGGTCCCATATGATGCCTCACTACATGCATATATTATGTACGGAATGAGAAAATCAAGCTAATTAACATACCCATCACTTCTTACACTTGTAATTTCTTTGTGGTAAGAATTACTAAAATCTACTTTCAGCAGTTTTGAACAACACAGAACATTATTAATTCCAGCCACCTTGCTGTGTAGTAGTTACAGATTATTCTTCCTGTGTAACTGAGACTTTGCGCCTTTGACCAAATTTTCCTCCTGCTCACTTCCCATACTCTCAGACTCTTGTAATCGCATTCTACTCTTTCTTGAATAGGAGTTTTTAGATTGCACGTATTAGTGAGATCACATGATATTTGTCTTTCTGTGACTGGCGTATTTCACTTAGCATGATTCTATGTAGGTTGGCCAATGTTGTTGCAAATAGTGGAATCTTTTTTTAAAGGCTGCTTAGTATTTCTCTCTCTCTCTCTCTCTCTTCTCTCCTCTCTCTCACACACACACACTCACTCACTCACATATCATGATATTTTACCAAGGCATCTGTTCCTAAGCACAGAGGCTGTTCCTAAATCCTGGCCTGCATGAGTAATGCTGCAGTTGACATGGGCATGCAGATAGCTTTTCCACATACTGATGTTGTTTCTTTGAATATACAGTCAGAAGTAGGATTGTTGGATTAAATGGTCCTTTTATTTATAGCTTTTTTTGAAGGATACCTGTGATATATTCCAAAATGTCTGTGCTAGTTTACATTCTTGCCAACAGAATGCAAACTTTCCCTTTCCTTCATTCACTAGACAACACTTATTATCTTTCATCTCCCTGATAATAGCCATTGCACAGATGGGCAGTGATATCTCAGTGTGCTTTCAACTCATTTCCCTGATTATTAGTAATATTGACTTTTTTTCATATATCTGTTGGCCTTTTGCACGTCTTTTTTTCATGTGTGCTGCTTGGTGATTGAACCCAGGGCCTCCCCCATGCTCAGTAAGCACCCTACCACTAAACTATAACATCCAGCCTTATATTTGGTCCTTTGAGAAATATCTATTTAGTCGCTAGCCCACTTTTGACTGGTTTATGTGTTTTCTTGATATTGAGTAGTTTGACTTATATTTTGGATAAAAGCCCCTCAGCTGATGGGTGACTTACAAATATTGTGACTCACCAGCCTGTGAGCCGTCTCTTCCTCTTCTTATTTCCTTTGCTCTGTAGAAGCTTCTATTTTGATGCAGTTCTATTTGCTCATTTTTGCTTCTGTTGCCTTTGCTTTTGGGATTATAGTTAAGAATTTATTATCCAGACTGATGTCTCGTAGCTTTTGTCCTGTTTCTTCAGGTAGTTTTGTAGTTTTAGCTTTTGCATTTACATCTTTAACCCATTGTGAGTTGTTTCCCTCTGTGAGTGATGAGACGGTAATGTTCTTCTGCCTGTGGATGGCCAGTTTCCCCGACACCATTTTTAAACAGACTGCCTTTCTTTTCCTATGTATATCCTCAGGCTTGTTATTGAAAATCAATTGATGGCTGACATACAAGCTTATTTTGTTTGTGGAACTTCTATTCATCTAGGTTTTTCTTCTTTTTAAATGTTGAATAACATTCCATCATATGTGTGTTACCTTTCTTTATTCACTCATCTGTCAATGGACACTTGAGTTGCTTTCCCCTCTGCTGTTGTAAATGAAGCTCTATAAACATGACTGCATTATTCTTTCAACTTTTGGGTACATCCCCACAAGTGGGATTGCTTGATTGTATGATAATTCGATTTTTAATTTTTTGAGGAGCCTCCATACTGTTTTCCATAACAGTTAGACCACTTTGCAATCCTACTGTGTACAAATTTTCTAATGTCTCCACATCTTTCTTGCCAATATTTTTAATTTTCTGTTCTCCAGTAATGGCCAAACTAATGATGTGAGATGGTAACTTATTCTGGTCTTGATTGATATCTTGTTAATGATTAGTGAGGTTGAACACCTGCCAAGGTGTTCTTGGTGAAGTTGAATAAGGAGTTCCAAAATAGATAGTAAAGGACGCAGATAATATGGGATTCCCAGAGACCTTGGCCTGGATCTGGGGAGCAATCATTTTAACAAAGAGACTGAACAGATGTGAAGCTTTTCTTCTCTCCCTTTTACTCAGGACAAGCTATCGAGGTTGTGCTCATCTACTCCTGACCAGCCCCACTAGGGGAGGTCAAGAGTAGTGCAAGCCACATCCACAGAGGGAAAAGTCATAGCTTTGGGGTCAGAACCTTCAAATTCTACTCTGTCTGCTTTCTATGATTTGAGCAATCAGGAGCAAATCACGTAACTTCTCTGAGAATTATTTTGTTCATCTGTAAAAGAGAGTATTGTGCAGATCCATATAGTTGTAGATTGGCAATCTTTTAACGACTAGCACCCCAGGGAAATAAAAGATGCTCTGATTGTAGCACTTGTGAGTTTCTATGTATAAATGCTGAAGCTCTAGCTGATTCCAAGTTGAATGCAAAGCTGGGGAGAGGGATCTGCACGGTCAACTCCAGCATATCACTCATCTGTATATAAAATGCCTTTTGTAGTATTTGGAATGTGTCAGATTCCCTATCAATATTAGCTCCTTTCCTCCCTCCCCAACCAAGGGGACTCTGGGTAGCTTAGAAAATAGAAAAGGTTGTGCAGTTTTCTATGCTTCTTCAACAAATACATGTTGACCTTCTGGTATGTGCAAAACATTGTCCAGGAACATTATAAATATAAAGGTACAGGGGAACAGGGAGGGGATTTTGCAAAAGTCGGGTGACCTGGTCCAGCCTTCAGAGGTGCCAGCTTGGTTAGATATGCTCCCATGTGCTAGCATCTGTAGCATGTAATACTTTGATCACCAAGGTGCTTGCTGTCCTCCCCTGCCACCCCCCAAGTGGTGGTTCCTTGAAGGCAATGACTGTGTCTTATATCCATATTTCCCAGCATTTCGAAGGTATTCAAGAAATAACTGTTAAATGATTTCATAAGCTTGAAATTTTAACAATTCTGAAGAAGAGAATAATAGGAGAAAATAGGCAAACATGATCACAAACATCTCATTTGATAAAAATCCTACTGCTTCAAAACATTTTCACTTAAAATACTTATTGAATAATACAATATGCCAGCCATCACTATAATCACTCAACATACATTGTACTATATTTTGTTTAATCTTTACAACTCAATCTTTACAACTGTTCCAATCGTGTAATATATTGTTCTTGTTATCATCATTTAAATAGATTTTCCAGTGTTTTTTTATTGTTAGTATTGTGCAGAGCCAAGAGGTGACTCTAAGGCCTGTTGCTTACTGCCTGTTATGATTTGGATCTGGAATGTCCCCCAAAAGCCTCATGTTCTTGGATGTTATGGAATAACTATGTAGCCATATGCTGTCAAGACTAGGGGCCTGGGCAGAGGAGTGGAACAATGGCACTTGACCTGGAAAGGACAGATCACTGGGACCTGACCTGGCAGTATATGTGCTAGCTCCACCCTTTCCTCACTTCTTCCTGTCTTCTATGCTGTGAACAGCTTTTCTTCCAGCTGAGCTTCTGCCATGTGCTTCCACCATTGCCAGCCACCCATGAATGGACTGAGACATGAAACTGTGAGCTAAAATAAATCTTTCCTCCTTTAAGTTGTAGATGTCAGTTATTATATCCCAGCAGTGATAAAGTAACTAAGACATTACCCCATGAAATGAGAAAGCATTTATTATTCTCATTTGGCAGGAAATTTAACTGGAGCTTAGAGAGGGAAAGATTAAATGACTTGTCTAAAGCCACACAGCAAACAAGCCAGAGCCAGGAGGAAGACCCAGGGCTTCTGATTTCTAGTAACATAACTAGTATTGTATTCTATGGTGTGAGGTACTGTACACCACAAGGTTGAGTTCAGGGAAGGACAGCACTACTGGGATGTCACATGGTCAGGGAAGCTTCCAAAGGTGGGGTACCTGGGTTAGACCCTAAGGAGCTAAGGGTTGACCTGAATCTGCCGTTGTTGTTTTTCTCATTCCCTAACACACACTCACATACGCAGACACACGTATATATACATGCGCATTCCCCCTCCCCCTCCCCCCCCACACACACTCTGGTGGCTTGGTGGCTCTTTCCTGCTCATCAATGTGGAGAGCAAGGGATAAGCTTTAGAAAAACTCGCTCCATCTTACGCAAACTGCAGGAGAAGTGCTAGGCAGCTGCTGCCTTTCTTGTGTGTTTGTTTTCTAAGCTATGTCCACAAAGGATCCACCTGCCCCTTAGGCTGCCCAGGCAACATTGGCTTTTCTCACAGTTTTCAGATCTGACTCCTGGAGAGGCTGTCATGCTTTCAGTTGCCGGGTAGTGCCAGTGTCTCACATACACTTTGAAGTTAACCTTCTCCTACTTTGCGGGCGGTATTGAAGCCACATCAGCTGAATCTGAGGCTGCAAATTGCCACTTGAGGAAGATGTGTGCAGACCGTCCTGTGGGCCTCTCTGGCTGTGGACAGGCAGGCTGGGAGGGGTCCAGTGTTTTGGGCTGCAGGGACCAAATGAGAGGAGAGGAAACAGGATGATGGGGTTCACTTAGCCAGCTGCTGCATTTTTCTTTAAGTATTTATTTTTGGGGCATATAAACTGTTAAAGCAATGGTTTTCAAAAGACTGAAAGCCAATTTCTCAAACATGTCTAAGATTTATTTAACTCATTAAGGGAGGCACTAGTAGGACAAATCTGGGTTCACAAAAGGATAGACATAAGGGTTTTCTAAAAATTAAATTGTACTCAAAACTTTAATGTCTTTTAGAGCAATAAAATCGTGAAGTTTGGGATTATCATCTCTGCTGGACAGAAATCATTTCCATGTCATAAACCTTCCTACCTGCTAACATCTGTCTAATAGGGGAAATCTTACAGAAAGGAAACCATAAACAAAATGCACCCCCCAGAATGCATGACCCTTAGATAGCTTGTTGCCCTATTTCCCAGTTACGGATACCTTAACAGCTTAATAGAGTCCAGCTGGCTATATGCTATAGGGATTCTGTAAGTTGTTGTGTATGTCTGTTTCACTCCTGTGTTGTGGAACTGGAAAAATAACCACAGGGTAGTTTGGGACCTCATTCACTCACTGTGAGTAGGTCCTTAGCTGAGACTCCACTGTTTGCCTGACATCTGCAAGACTCCCCTTCACCTGGTAGACCACAATGACATTTTTGGTCTCCTGGAATTAGTGTTATTTCAAGCCACCTTCTAATACTCCTTCCAATGTGTCATCTTTACCTTTCTGCAATGAAGTTACCCTGGTAAAGGCCAGAGGTCTGTTCAGGGAAGGATGGAAGAAAGATTAGCTGTCAATTTTGGCAGTTTAGTGGGATTCTTTCTCAAGAGGACCTACATTCCTCTCATTAAGGAACTCTGCACCCAGCAATTGGCTCAAACAATTTGACCTAGAACTCTTCTCATTTGACCTAGAACTTTGCCTTTAGGGATTAAGAATTCAGTAGACCTCCCATCTGCTGCTGCTGCTGCTCCTCCTCTTCCTCTTCCTCCTCCTCCTTCTCCTCCTTCTCCTCCTCCTCCTTCTCCTCCTCCTCCTCCTCCTCCTCTTATCCTCCTCCTCTTTCTTTTTTAGACAGGGTCTTGGTCTGTAGTCTAAGCAGGTTCTGAACTCACTATGTGGCTCCAGCGACCTTGTTTGTTTGTACTCACGGCGATCCTTCTTGCCTCAGTCTCCCAGGTGCTGGGGTTACAGGTGTGCACCGCTCCAATCAGCTTTTGTGGTGCTGGGAGTTAAATCCAGGGCCTTGAACTTAATATGCAAGCACTTTGACTGCTGAGGTAAAACCCCAGCCTTCTATTAGTCTTCTAAGGACACCCATATGAACTAGTCGATAGGTCTCAAACAATCTTCTATTTGATTCTGCTGTCCATTATGTCCCGGGGACAATCTGGACTTTATGGAAAGAGCTCATGAGAAGGAGAATTGAGATGTGAGTTCTGATCTTACCTTTAGTACTAACTAGCTGAGCAACCTTGGGCAGACTAATAAGCCTTTCTAGACCAGCATCCTCAGCTCTTGAAGAAAGAGTGGTAATCCTACCTGGGTTCATCAGAAGGCTGTTATGAGGACTTTGAAAAGCACATTTTTACCTGTGGTTATTTGCTTGGCTCTGGTGTGCTGGATGGTGTGGGTGGAGGGCGCGAGTCGCATCTAACTCACGGAAGCACTCTGGCTCACACAGTGCAGTAAGTTAGTTGCCAACATTTAAAAATAAGAGGATTTTAAATAAAAGCACACATTTCTATCTTCTTTTGAAATACTGGAAGTTCTGGATCATTCTCATATGTCAATGGTAGAAAGAGAGGTTTGTTCTGGGCAATGTATGAGCTCTTTCCTGCTACTTCTCCTGTGGGCATAGCAGCCACAGAGCAGATCCCTGGGTGCAATGTGGAATGCTGGGAACAGACACATACAAGATGTGAAGTAGCAGTTACTCTGCAGTGAGACAAACGCAGCGAGCTGGGCTGGTGCCGGTCTAGTAGTAGCTTGTGGTGCAGTCAGTTCCACCCAATAGGGATGAGTCTCAGCTACCTAAACACCACGCCTAGATTTCTTCTTAGGCCTCCACACAGTTTGCTTTGACTTTGGGGTCACTTTTCTCTCATAGTCTCTCAATTCAGTTTTTGGCTTCAGTTCTTGGAACACCTACCTGGCTTGTAGCTATACAGTTATTTTTCCCCGGTACAATGGCTGTCTCCACTTGCTTTCATTTTACTCCAGTTTAAAATCATGGTCTAGTCCTTTTATGGCTGACGTCATCTTGGTGAAAACAGCCCTACACCGTGCCTGTCACTCTGCCTTCCTAGCCTTTACTTGTTCAACAAGTTTGACTGAGCACCTGCTCTGATGTGTTCCATGGGAAGTAGCATCCTGCTTTTCAAACCCTGTCCTTGACTTGAATAATCTGTTCTCATTGGAAAGATACCTGCAGTTCGTGGCTCATGGGCACAGCACAAATGCTTGTCATGTCCAAACCTGAAGAATGCCAAGCTCTCTGTCTCACCTGCCCAACCTCCCAGGACATCCCAGGTTCCCCCTCTCCCATAGACCTAGGATGTTCCTCACCTTTTCACCATGTTCTCTCACATGATGCCCCCATGTCAGACTCTGGAAGAGCAGAGGAAGAGGCCCCAGTGAGTGAGCCCACTGGTCAGGACAGTCCTTTTTTAGGAGGTGGGCTTTGTCCCTGGTAAGGCTGAAAAGATTTAGACAGTTGAGAGTGGAGGCAGGTGGAGAAATGGGGACATTCAAAATTGAGGGAGTAGGAAGAATGGGGTTCAGTGCAGAGGTAGGAAAAGCCACAAGGTGAGCTAAGCCCGGCTGGAGCCTTTCCTTTCCATGGGAGAAGAACAGCAGGTTTAATTGAGAAAGGCAGAGGGAAGGTAGCTAAAGAATCTGGACTTTTCCCTTCTTTGAAGGTATTTTGAGCAGGTTGATGACGTGAACCGGAAGCCACAGCTTCAGGTGGTGGACTTGACGGGCATGTGCACACTGGCCAGGAAGTGAGGCTGAAGACAGGAGCGAAAGGAGATGTGTGAAGTCCTATGTCCTCCTGACTCTTCCCTTCCCCACTGCCCAGGCTCCAGGCCTGTGGGTCTGGTTTCATCTGCACAGATCAGGCAGGCACAGCTCCTCCAGATGGGACCTGTTCCTCATTGATCTTTCCTACCATGGGAGAATGCAAATGAAGCCTGACCTCAGAAGCAGGAACAGGCTTGGGGAAGGGAAAGAGCAGACTGCGAGGAGCTGGCCCTTGGGGAGGACACTGAGCAGCATCTTTCCCTCTGCTTATACCTGCCCCTGTTCCTTCTCCCTTGACTGGGCCAGGAGGGAGAGAGGTGAGTAACTTGGCTGCCAACAGAACGCCACGTCACAGTCACTGCAGCACCGCCTCACACCGAGGCAGTGACTCCTGGGCTTACCAGACTGGGGAGCAGCTCTGAGAGGGTGCCGGCAGTTCCTGTGTTCCCAGAATAGCCAGGGAGTCCCCAGTGCTTGGCGTGTGTTTCTAGCCGCAGCTCACAGCTCATCTGCACTGAGTTGTTGAAAACACAGTTGCTGGCTAATAACTTTCAAGGCTGAGGTGCCCCAGGTTGAGGTTAGATCCTCTGCCTGTTGCTCCAGGCTGTCCTCTGGCCCTAGTGCTCTGTTGGCCTAGGGACTAGGGATTTCATCCCGACGCAGAGGGTCATAGGGCTTCTGCATCTTTCTGTCTCAACACTTGATATTTCCAGTTACTCACCGACTAACTCCTTGTGTCTTGGCTCCATCTCAGGGTGATGATGACTTCCTAGCCTGATATTCCTCTGATCACATTCTTTGTTGCTAGGTGCACCCTTAGAAGCCCCTCAGCATCCCTTTGTGGAACCTTACCCTCGTAGGTTCACAAAGCCCTCCTTCATGGGTACTGTAACCACAATAGCTAAGTGTCTTTTGATGGACAGAACAGGAGGACTGTGACTACTGGCTTCTCAGCATGGACAGGCCCGAATCTAGGACTTAGAGGCCAAGGCCGAGGACTTTCAGTCCTCTCGTGTGATCACATCTGTTTTGTTAAAGAAAATTGATCAACAATAACCACCACACAGATCTGGAAATAATCAGAAACGATTTTGTCAAATGGAAACATTCAAAGATGTTTACAGCCGGTAAGAAAATCATCTTTACAATTCTACAGCCATGGGTCTATTTCTGTACCACCAGAATTTATCCACGACAAACACAAAAACTGAAGAGATATTTAAAAATCACTGTATTCTTTTGCCAGATTATTATCTACTCAGAATTCCAAAAAGATATCCCTAAGCATTAATCACAAATCTTGAATTTGCCAGTAGCTTCTGGAGTTAACTTTATATATAAAATCTTTTATCGGGCTATTTTTATATATGTACATATGGAAGTGCAGACAAGTATATTCTCTCCTATTTTAGAAAATAACTTGAAATATAATAGGAATTGGGTGAAGAAACCAAAAACCTTTCCATATTTAGGTTTTGTTCATCTGATGAATGATTTCTATGCACAAACATTAAACCAAACATGGAAGGATGTTATTTTCTTCCACATCTTATCTTTGATTTATTTCTGCATTTATTCCTCTTAATTGCCTTAATTGTTGGTACATATGCCCAGACAAAGGTCGAGAGTGACTAATTTCAGATATTATGACATTTTCAGGTAACTTTTTATCTTATAGCATATGAATATGCTAGCCATAAAGAAGAAGTCTAGTCCATGTTTAATTCCTGATCTTTCTCCTGTAGTTTAGTCTCATATGTCTCATCAGGCTGCCTGGGTTTAAATCCCAATTCTACCGCTTCTCGACTGGGCAACCTCCGGCCACAATAACTTCCTGCCTCATTCTTTCTCCTCTTGAAATGGGGATGATGATGTTGATCATAAAACCTACCTCACAAGGTTATTGTATGCACCAATGAAATAACACAAAGTGCTTAGAATGTCTGTAAGGACAGAGTCCTACATAAATACTTGCAGTGGTAGTTGTATCTCATGAGTTTGTTCTTAATAATACAACAGGAAGGCTTTTCTTTTATTATCTCCTTAAGTTGTTTTCTTTTTCTTCTTTCTCTTGTTACAAGTTTTATGTTAAATATTATTACAATAAGTTAGATTATTTTTACATCAGTTACTCATGCCCTGTCTTTTTTCACTTTTATTGGTAAGTATAAATGCAATACATAAAGTTTACATTGATCTTGAGTATTTTGTGCATATGCATATCATGGAAAAATTACCAATCCTTCCCTTCTTCCTTTTCGACCCTTCCACTCCCTCTTCCTCACCTCCAGTTCCCATTATTCCTCACAATAAGTTTTATGAATTAATTGTGATCTGGGTTTCTCATATTTCAGAAACCATTCATTATTTAACCTGCTTCTGACTCACTTCACTAAGCACGATGGTCTCAAGTTGCATCATTTACCTATAAAAGCCTCCAACCTATTTGTCTTTATAGATGAGCAGTATTCCATTGTGTATAAATACCAAAATTGAAGTATCCGTTAGTCTGTTGATGGGTATTTTGGTGTCTTCCTCATGTTGTGCTGCTACAAATATGAGTGTACATGTGTCTCTGTTATGTGTTGTTTTTAACTCTTCTGGGAAAATTCCCAGAAGAGGTATCACTGGATGGAAGGAGATACTTGTTTCCAGTCTTTTGAGAGACTTCCGTACTGCTTTCCATAGTGATTGTACTAGTGCAGGAGTGCAGGGGGGTTCCTTTTTCCCCACAGGCTCACCAGCACTGATTTCTCTTTGGTTCTTGTTATATGCCAGTCTCAATGGAGTTAGGTGGTATCTTAATGATGTTTTGATTTGCATTTCTCTTATGGCTAAGGATGTTGTGCATCTTTTCATGTATTATTGGCCATTTGAAATTCTACATCTGAAAACTGCCTGTTCATTTCTTTTGCCCATCTTTCAATAGGGTCTTTGATTTTGAGGGGCTTCCTTTTTTCAGTTCCCTGTAATTTTGGTTATGAGCCTCCTATCTGAGGTATTAGTGTTGAATATTTTTTCCCATTCTGTCGGTTCTTTTTTTACACTGTTGATAATAATTTCCTTTGCTGTGAAAAGACTTTTTAATTTGACACAGTTCCATTTGTTAATTCTGAGGGCCGTTTCTTTTGTTTTTGGTGTCTTATTAAGAAAGTCCGTGCTTGCCCACACCTATGTCTTTGCCTAATTTGGCTACCAGAGGTTGTTTCAGTTTTAATATCTAGTTCCTTGATCCACTTTGATTTAATCTTGGTGCACAGGGGGCAGGTATTCTTCTGCATGTGGATGACCAATTTTCCCAGCACCATTTGTTGAAGAGGCTGTCTTTTTTTCCAGTGCATGCTTTTGGCTCCTTTATTGAAGATTAGGTAGCTGAGGGTATTTGAGTTTGCCTCTGTGTCCTCACTTCTGTTCTGCTGGTCTGCCTGTCTGTTTTTGTGCCTGTACCATATGCTTTTTATAACTATTGCTTTATAAAGTATAATTTGATGTCTGAAATTATAGTTCTTCCTGCCTTAATCTTGTTACTCAAGAATGCTTTGGCTATTCTAGGTCTCCTTTGGTTCCATATGATTTTAAGGATTATTTTTTCCAAATTCTATGAAAATATTTGTTGGTATTTTGATAGGAATTTCATTTTGACTATATTCATTCTGCCTATCCAAGAACATGGCAGTCTTTCCATTTTCTGGTGTCATCTACAACTTCTTTCTTTAGTGTGATGTAGTGTTCTTTATATAGATCCTTCACTTCCTTGGTTAAATGTACTCCTAGGTATATAATCTTTTGCTGGGCTATTAAGAATGGGATTATTCTTCTGAGCCCTTTCTCAATGAGTTCATTGTTGGTGTAGAGAAAAAGCTATTGATTTTTTAGTATTTTGTAACCTGCAACTTGACTGAATTTGTTTATTATTTCCAAGAGTTTCATAATGGAGTTTTTTTGGGGTTTTCTGTGTAGATAATCATATCATCTGCAAATAAGGATAATTTGACTTCCTCCTTTCTGATGCATATTCTGTTTATTTCACTTTCTTGCCCGATTTCTATGGTAAGTGTTTCAAGGACTATGTTAAATAAGAGTGTTGAGAATGAACAGCCTTGTCATGTTCCTGATTTAAGAGGAAACAATTTCAGTTTTTCTCCATTTCCTGTGATATTTGCAGTAGGTTTGGCATATATGCCTTCTATGAGTTTGAGATAAGGCCCTTCTACACCTATTTTTATCATGAAAGGGTGTTGAATTTTATCAGAGGCTTTTTCTGTATCAATTGAGGTGATCATGTGGTTTTTGTTTTGGCTTTTGTTGATGTAATGGATTACATTGATTACATATGTTGACGAGCCTTGCATCCCAGGAATGAAGCTCACTTGATCATGGTGTGTTATCTTTCTGATTACTTGCTGGATTCTATTTGTCAAAATCTTATTAAGGATTTTTGCATCTATACTCATTAAGGATATTGGTCTATGATTTTCCTCCCTGGTTAAGTGTTTGTCTGGTTTGGGAACTAAAGTGATGCTAGCCTCCATAAATGACTTTGATAATATTCCTTCTCTTTCAACTTCATGGAACAGTTTGAGAAGAATTGGAGTTAGTTTTTCCCTGAAGTACTGAAAAAATTCTGCTGTGAATCCTTCTGGTCCTGGACTTTTATTTGGAGGTAGAACTTTTATTACTGCTTCAATTTTTGTATGTGTAATGGGGTTATTCAAGATTTTTATGTCTTCATTCAATTTTGATATTTCATATGTGTCTAGGAAGTCATACATTTCTTCCCAGTTCTATAACATGTTAGAATATAGATGTTTGTTGTGGTTAGGATCTGGAGTGTTCCCCAAAAGTCTCATGTATCTTAATGTTATAAATTGTCTGTGGAACCATGTGATGTTGGTGGATTGGGGTCTAGTCTGGAGGGGTGAATTACAGTTAAGACTAAAGGCATGTGAGTTAGGATTAGTGGTGTGTAGTGGCCACACCTGGATGCAGGAGGGACTAATTACTGGGTGGAGACCTGAAAGGATATATTAGCTGCACCCGCCTTCCTGAGGGACTGGGACTAGTCTCAAATGGTCTCAGCTTGCCTTCTTGTCTGTGATGTCCTGAGAAGCTGCCTCCGCCTCTGCCTCTGTCCTGTACTCTGATTGCTGCCGGCCACCCCTGAATGGATTGTGACCATATGAAACTGTGAGCTAAAATAAACCTTTCCTAAATTTGTGGGTGTTGAGTATTGAGTCACAGCAACGAAAAAGTAACTAAAACAGTGTTCAAAATAATTTCCCATAATATTCTGAATTCTGCAGAGTCTGTTGTAATTTTACCCTTTTCATTTCTAAGTGCATTAATCTGTGTTTTTGCTTTCTTTTATTTGGTGAGTTTAGCTAGAGGTTTGTCAATCTTGTTTATTCTTTCAAAGAATCAGCCCTTTGACTCATTAATCTTTTTTGTTGTCTTTTAAATTCCAATTTCATTAATTTCAGATCTGATCTTTGTAATTTCCTTTCTTCTAGTGTTTTTTGGGCTTAGATTGTTCTTGTTTCTCTAAGACCTTAAGGTGCATCATTAATGTTTTTATTTGTGACTCTCTGTTCTTTTGATATGTGCATTAATGGCTATGAATTTTCCTCTAAGTACTGCTTTCATTGTGTCCCATAGATTCTGACATGACATACTTTCTTCACCATTTAACTCTATGAAGTTTTTGATTTCTTCCCTGATTTCTTCTGTGATCCATTGTTTGGTCAGTAGTAAGTTATTTAGTTTCCATATATTTGTGTATTTTCTTCTGCTTCTTTTGCTGTTAAGTTCCAGATTTATTCCACTATGATCTGAAAATATGCAAGGAATTATTTCTATTCCTTTGTATTTATTTAAGCATGATTTATAACCTAAAATATGGTCTATTTTAGAAAATGTTCCATGTGCTGCTGAGAAGAGTATATATTCTGTTGATTTGGGTGGAATACTCTATAAACATGTTAGGTCCTCGCTTTCTATAATATCATTTAACTGTTGTAAATATTTGTGAATTTTCTGTCTGGTGGATCTGTCTATCTGTGATAGTGGAGTGTTAAAGTCCTCTGCTAGAATTGTGCTGGGGCCTATATGTCCTTCCAGATCTAATAATTTTTGGTTTACATAATTGGGTGCTCCAGAGTTGGGAGCATATATATTGATAGTTGTGAATTCTTCCTGTTCTGTTGTTCCCTTAACCAGGATATAGTGACCATCTTTGTCTCTCCTCACCTGTTTGTTTTGAAATCTGGTGAATCTGCAATTAATATAGCTGCCCCTGCTTGTTTCCTGGGTCCTGTTGCATGAAATATTGAAGTTTATCTTTTTATTTTCATTCCATGCATTTCCTTATGGGTAAAATGTGTATCTTGTAATTGGCACATTGTTGGGGGTTTGTTTTTTGATTCAGTCAGTTAATCTGTCTTTCAGTAGGTGAATCCAGGGCATTCACGCTCAGAGTAACTTTCAAGGTATATTAGGTATGTCCCGCTATCGTTATAATTTTTACTTTGACTTTCTCTCTTGTCAGCTCATTCTCCTATGTCTGTTGTCTCTTTTTGTCTAGGGTCTTTGATGTCATTATCTTCCCTTTCACTTTCAAAGTTTCCTTTAAGTATTCTCCGCAATGTTGGCTTAGTGGCTGAAAAATTCTTTAAGCTCTCTATATTATGGAAAATTTTAATTTCTCCCTCTAATTTAAAAGATAGTTTTGTTGGATATAGCAGTCTGGGTTGGCATTTATGTTCTCTTAGTGCTTGGATGATATTGCTCCATGATCTCTTGGCCTTTAGGGTCTGGGTTGAGAAACTGCAGTTGTTTTGATAGGTTTATCTTTGTAAGTCACCCTCTGCTTTTCTCTTACAGCTTTTAATATTCTTTGTGTTGGGTCTCTGGGATTTTAATTATGATGTGTCAGGATAAGGCTCTCTTCTGATCAAAGCTGTTTAGTGTTCTATATGCCTGCAGTAGTTCAATGTTCATTTCTTTCCTTAGCTTTGGGAAATTTTCTTCTATAATTTCATTGAACATGGGTTTTAATCCTTTTGTGTTGTCCTCAGTTTTCTCTTGCTCTCCCATAATTCTGAGGTTGTTTCTCTTTGAGTCATGCATCAGCTGTTGTAAACATTCTCTTTCTTCCTTTTTTTGTTGTGCGTTCTATACAGACTGTACGTTCCAGCTTATCTACTTTCTTTTCTAGGTCTGATAATTTATTCTCAAAATGTTCCAGCTGGTTACATTTTTTTTTTCCTGTGTGTTTTTCACATCCTGAAGGTCAGATTTCATTATTTTTTTAATCTCTGCTAAACTCTTTCCTAATTTCTTTATTGCCTTCATTTTCTGCTTGTTTGTATCTTCTTTATTTTCCTCTAATTTATTGTCAATGTTTGCTGATAGTACAGCAGTGTCCTTGTGCAGTTCCTTCATTTCCTTTTTCAATTCTAAGAATTTCTGGGCCCAGAAATTATCATCTTTTTTTGCCATCTTCATTTTGGGTTCTGCTATTTCAAGATTCCTGGTGTTGTTTCCTGGGGTGTCAGGTCTTTCTGTAGGTGATTTATTACCACATTTTCTCATTGTTCTGTTACAGTAAGTTGAGGCTTCAGTATTGCTTATGGATTATCTTTCTTTTCCTGAGATTCTTGAGTTAGACTCTTTTTGTTTTAAGTGTCACATTGGCAGAGTATTTGTTAATGTAACTTGAACATAAAAGTTATTAACAATATTAGCATCCAGTATTAATATATATATACCTAGTCCCCACTTAGTTGTCTCTTGTGCAGAAGGTATAGGGAGCCAGAAGGCCCAGTCCCTCAGTGAGCTCCTGCTAGCAGCTACATGACTGTCTCTGGCATGCAGGAGGGACAGGGCATGATAAGGCCTAATCCTGCAAGCTCCCAGGTGGAGGCAGGGTCTGCTGGAGGCTACCTGGCTGTCTCTGGAGCAAAGGGGGCCTGGGCGCTGGGCTCGATTTACAGTGGGTGAAGGTGGCAGGTGTTGAGACCTGGGCTTAGTCTTCAGGGAGCGAAGAGAGCAGGCCTGGAGGCCCTGGATTATATCCAGTGAGCTCTGGCACTGGCAGTGGGCTGGAAGACCTAGCTGGGCCTGTGTTCACCTTAAGAAATGGTGTTGGGTGGAGACATCCTGGCCTCCACAACAAACTATGGCCATGGGTGGGGAAATGGTCCCTTGCTCAGCTGGGAGCAATGGCTGTGAGTGGGGAGACACCAGCCCAAGTCCGCATCATCTGATTGGAAGCTGGGGGTGAGACTCCAACCTAGCTCCTTGGTGAAAAATGAAGGTGCTGGTGATCTGTGTCTACCTCCATAGCAAGCGATGAGGGTGGAAGGGGAGACACCTGCACTGTCTTCAAGAGAGCGTGAATGAAGATCTTACATCATTCAATAATTAACCTTGTTTTATTGTGTTGGAAATGTTCATTTATGTCATAAAAGGTGTTTTGTATCATTCAAAAACTTATGCCCCAAGATGGGAAGATATTCAAAAGAAAAAGAAATAGAGAGTGAAAGAAAGAAAGAAAGAAAGAAGGAAGGAAGGAAGGAAAGAAAGAAAGAGAGAGAGAAAGAAAGAAAGAAAGAAAGAAACAAACAAACAAACAAAGAAAGCAAGCTTTGATGACCAGAAGAAGAGAGGGATTTTCAGGAGGCTGCACGGTTGAAAAGGGAAGCAGAGCTGGGGGCAGACCTGGGTGCTGGCTGCCTGCCTGGAGCTCCTCCTCACATCTTGCCCCTGCAGCCCTCCCTTGGTATTCTGTGCTTCTCGGGCTGCAGTGCTCTGCCTTTTCCCTCTCTGTGCACTGAACCCATATGCAAATGTTTGTATATGAGATGAATACTGTGTCTGTCAACATTGCCCTGTGCCCTGTGTGATCCCTGGGATAGCAGCACCTTCATTTCTTTCCTTTTTTCCCAGAGGATCCAAGAGAATCTTTGATTTGTAGCCATATTTTCTTGCTGTGGTCTTTACAACCACATCTGTGCACATAACCCGGGTGTCTGGAGCCAAAGGGATGTGCCAGAAACTTCAGAGTATATAGGAAACCTGAGTGAGCAGGTTTTGAGAGGCACAGGAAGGAAGGAGGATTTTATGGTTTCAAAACAGCAGCATTGAGCCTGGACAGCTGCCAGTGCAGCCACCGTGGGCATTGATGTGGCACGGTGGAGTGGGTGTTGTGCCCAGAGTATTGAGTGTGCTGACTTCTGCTCATACTTACTTCAGTCCAGGCTCAGTATGGGACCATTATCCTTGGTGGCTGTGGCAGAAATGGAGCAGATAGGATGCTGTAGGATCTGGTCCTTGGCACTCAGAGGGTTTCTGTGTAGATCTATGTTTGCCCTGTGTTTGTGCAGCCCTGTTCCTGGTCAGGGCTAACCCTGCATGAGTCCATGCTACAGATGAGCCAATGGCAGCTGGCTAGGGATTCTGTTACACCAGTCCATCAGCACATGTGGTGGCCAGGAAGGCAGGCAGGAAAGTGCAGATGATCCCTTGTGTTTCCTCCTTTGGAAATACAGAGATGACGCCTGGCTCCTGGTGACAGCGTCATCTTCATTTACCACAGACACCTGGTTCCTAAATGATGCAGCCATGGTGGAGCATCTCAATAGGACTTTTGTCTGTCTGCATGTTACCGTTAATAGAAGGCTCAGTCTTATGGAACCTGGCTCTTGTGGGGACAGAAATCACATGGGCATTAGAGCTGGAGTAGCCTGGACCTTAACCCCAGGTGTGCCATTTACTAGCTGTGGGGTCATTCAGTCTCTCAGAGGAATGACAGACAGGAGTGAGCTGTACCTTATTCTAAGAGAGGTAGTTTTTCAGATTAACACTGATGTTTCTTTTTTTGTTTATGTTTTTCTTTTTTCTTTCTTTCTTTTCTCTTTCTTTTTTTTTTTTTTTCCAAATTTTAAACTACTTACATTGACCTGTATTGTAAAATAGGATCATCGTACTAACTTTGTAGGATTATTGTGAGGGTTAGCAGGAACGTGGTTAAATTATCCCCAAATAACCTGTGTTGTTTTCACAGTACATTGGGAGGGGGACTTAGAAGCAGTAGAAAGAGGTGCTTTACAACTAGACAAACTCAGGCTTTGCTCTTTGTCAGCCAGTTCCTAGCTATCTTGCTTACTGAACCTCCCCTGGCTGCATTTGCTTCATCTGTGATAAAAGGTACGTAATACTTATCACTTAATGTTGTTTTCAGAAGATAGATATGCAACGTGTGCAACCCAGTGTCCATTGTATGGCAAACAGTTAACAAACAGTAGCTACTATTAATGGTATTGTGGTTGTTGTGTTAAAAACAAGCTCTTCCTTTAGCACTGATGACAGCTCTGCATCTGGCCTCGATGCAGGCAGTAGGCACAGGCTTCCTTAGCAGAAATGACTAAGGAACACTTGGCTCATGAGGGTTCTGGTAACTATTGTGGGATGAATGAGCCCTGAGTCGAGGGAACAGGTCCATGGGCCACATCACATCCATCACCAGCAACCTGGATGGGTTAGGCAGGTGGCCAGAGCTGGAGACCTTCGCTTTGTTTTACACAGATATAGAAGAGTGCATGTATCCCAGGGAGAGCCTCGGAGGCCTACCACAAAGTCATGAAACAACTGAAGATCAGCAAGGGAGAAAGACTTCCAGTCCTCTAGAAATGCCTCAGACTGTGTCTGGGAGGCGCCTGCGAGGCCAGGCCTCCTGCAGCACCTCTGTGACCAAAACTGGCTCTGAGGGCAGGTTGACCTTGGTGGAGTCTTGCTTCTGACTGTGGATAAATTGTTGAAGTTTCCTGAAAAATAAGGACATTGGAGTTTTAAAGGGGAACACCTGTATTAGAAATATCATTATACCCAGAACAAACTAGATGCTTAAAGTGGCTAGTATTAAACATTAATTAATTGACAGATGTTCCCTTCTTTTCCTCTGCTTCCTGCCCCATGCTCCAGCAGCCAGACGCTTTATACTTGCTGCATCTGTGGCCGACTGAGAAGGGCAGCCTCTTGCTCTCTGCTGAGGAGGCCTGCATCCTTGCCTGCAGGTGGGAGGATAACCTGAAGCCTTGCTGGGTTGCTGTGGCCCACCTTCTCTGCACCAGCAGCCAGGTATCAGGAGTGCCTCCCACCTGACCATTCTGGGATGCCTATTTTTTATTTGAGATAATTTTAGACTTACAGAGAATTGCAGAAGTAGTTCAGCAAGTTCCTGTATACCCTTCATATTAACATTTTCCCCCTAATATTAACATTTTTATATAACTAGAATACAGCTATCAAATGTAAGAAAGTAACATTGATTTAATACTATTTAACAAGAGACAGATTTTATAAGCACTTTGACCATGTTTCCACTCATGTCATTTTCCTGGTCCAGGGCCCCACATAGTGCCTAGTGGTCATGTGTCCTTACCAATCTTGGATAGCGCCTTAGTTTTTCCTTGTCTTCCGTGACCTTGACATTTTCCAAGGGTACTGGTCAGACGTGTGGGATAGCTACATTAACCACTTGTGAAGGAATGGGAAACACTGAATTTTGCAGTCTTGGCTTTAATACTTACCATCTCCTTGTATTTCTGTACTTCCTGAGCCTTTGCTTCTGCTACAAAAGCCTGTGGAATGGCAAATGTTGCAGCTGTTGATCTGCTGAGTGTGCTACGCTAGCCACAGGGTTAACACCCCCTCTACTCATCCCACAGCTTGTGCCCACAACCACTTTGTCTAAATGGTGAGTCCCCAAGGACAGGGGCTTGTATCTGGTGTGTGGTGTTGTGTCTGCAATTCCAAATACATGCTGCATGTAATAGCTCAATGGAGTGTGTTAAATAAATGTGCAACCAGCCACTATGTATACACGGCTTCTAGGGTGCAAAGGCCAGGCCTGTGGATATGGAGGTAGAAGATTTGCCCCCTCTACAAGCCACTTACAGCTCTGGTAGGGAGGCCAAAAATAAAAGTGCTGAGCTACTGGCCAAACATTACAGCATCACGGTAGAAGTCTTCTTATCCAGTATGGTTGATTCATGAGTCGTGAAAGGTCTTTAAAGAGGAGACGCACTAACTAATGATACTTGCAATATTTCATTTTACCCGAGAACAATCATTGATCAAATTGGATATCTCTTGGGTGTCTTGAATGTAGATCTATTGTTTGGAGTTTTGCCTCATCATATTTGCATAAATATGCCCACAATGCTGCTTTTCCTGCAACTGTTCCTGCTGCTGCCACAGCCGCCCCTACTGCCACCGCCGCCACCGCCGCCTCCTCCTCCTCCTCCTCCTCCTCCTCCCTTCTTGTTATTGCTCCTCTTGTTCTTCTTCTTGTTCTTTCTTGTTCTGTGTGTGTGTGTGCGCGCGCGCATGTGCGTGTGTGCATCTGCGCGCACTATGGGGATTGAACTCAGGGAGCACTGAACGACATAGCCAACCTTTTTTATTTATTTATTTTTTCACTTTTAGACAAGGTCTAAGTTGCCCTGACTAGCCTCAAATTTGTAATCCTCCTACCTCAGCCTACTGAGTAACTGGGATTATAGACATATGCTGCCACCATGCCCTGTTCATTTTATTTTTTATTATTTTTCATTTTGTTTGAGACAGTGTCTCACTCTGTAGTCCAGACTAGTTCTGAACTCACTCTGTAGCCCAGACTGGCCTCAAACTCGTGGTAATCATCCCACCTCAATCTCCTGAGTGCTGGAATCATAGGTGTGTGCCACCCTGCCCAGCTAATATGATGCTAGGGAATCAAACTCAGGGCCTTGCCCTTGCTAGGCAAGCGTACTGACCACTGAGATAAGCTCCTAGGACCTCACTTTATTTTTTAGTGCAGAGCAAATACTTAAAACAATATAGAACAATATACATGTAGATTTTAAGATTAACCTCCTTCACATATATCTATAAGGATTTTTAAAAGCAATTTTTCTTGTTAGGTTGTTATTTATCTTATTTATTTATTTTTGTGGTACTGAGGATCGAGACCAAGGCCTTGACAGTGAGCCATAAACCAGCCCATTTTTAGACAGGGCCTAACTGAGTCTCTAAGTTGTCCTTAGCTGGGCTTGTACTTGTGGTCTTTTTGTTCAGCCTCCCAGAGTGCTGGAATTACAGGCCTGTACCACCTACTTTGTGTTTTTAATTAACCAAAATATTTGCAAATTTTTATCAGAAAATTTCACCAATGCATTCCACTTGGTTTTCATGGATCAATATTGCACTTTGGTATCCATGTTTCGTTGTTTATGAATTAGTGAGCTACACTAATGACAGTTACAAGAACAATTAGCATGTACAGGTATAGGAGTAGACAGTCAGTCTGCGGATGGCTGTCGTGATGTGCTGAGACTAACAGCAGATCTCTGCATCCTTCCAGGAAGCATGTTGTGTGCCACAGGCTTTAATCCACATCCTTGCCTCAAACAGTGATTGGAGAATAATGTTAACCCACTGCACTGATAACTCAGAAGCCATTGGAGAATGTCTAGTGTGTACGATCTTTCATTTCAATTCTCTTGTCATTGCTAAGCTGCCACCCCATGCTAGCAAGACCAAGGTACTAGAGGAGCTGGAGATGAATAAAGACATAAATTCTGCCATTGACGAACGCAGGGAATGGAGGAGATGGACTTGCAGATTTTGCTGTCACAAGTCTTGAAAAGAACAAACTATGTTCTTTGACACTGAGAAATAAATCCGTAATCTGTCCTGGGAGAGACCATAGGTGACTTTGTGTCTTCCCAGGGGTAATAGAGGTCAGAGTAAGAAAGGAATTTGGCATCGCTATCCCACACATTCCAAGCATACAGACAAGTCTGTTCAATGAGGTTGAGGGTACCAGTGGCAGTGTGCTCACTTGTGTACCATAACCATCACCTATCCTGGAGTGGAACAGGCTCCCCAGGGCCCCTGCTCCATCTAGGAAATCCTAAATATCTGTTAGAATTATGGGTAAGGAAGCCACGTGGGAGTGACAGAACCAGCTGTGCCTCAGGGAGCTCAACACTGCAAAGAGTGAGGATGGCAGGGATAGTAAGAGGCAAGTGCCTCCCCCAGGCCACCATCAGCCCTGCCTATCAGGCACCAGCCCTGGGTTTGTCTCAAGCCAGGAAGATAGAGTGCTTTGTTTCAACCTGCTGGGTGCTCCCCAGCCCCAGTTGCTGAGGAGATCATCACTCCCCGGGCCGTAAATGCAATTAGATTATTAATCATAAAATGTCTAAAGCAAGCCAGGTCCTGTGGTGCAGCTTGTAATCCTAGCATTCTGGGAAGCTGAGACAGGATTGCAAGTTTCAGCCCAGCCTAGGCAGCTTAGTGACTTACTGAGACCCCCCACCTCATATCTAAAGCAAATCCAACTGATGGGGACAGAGAGTGGTTGTTTTTTGTTTTGTTTTGTTTTGTTTTGTTTTGTTTGTTTTTTGGTGTTGCTTTGAATATCAGCAGGGAAAGAAGGATACCTAAAGGAGCCATTACTTGCAGAAATGGCAAGCCAGGAACTTCCTAGAAAGTGCTACAAGTCTCCAGGTGGGGTTGGGGAGAATCACAGAGAATCGTTGCTGTGTCTATAAGGCACCAGAATTTCCTCAGGATCCCCAGGCCCCGGATGCCCACCCTTTGCCTCTACCCCATGATGGGGAAGATGAGACAATAGGAAACCAGAGTGTCCTGTTCACATGGCCTCTGGAGTAGAGCACCATGATAACAGCTCTGTTACTCTAATATTGCTATGAACCCGACACAAACTCAAATATCTTCTGAGACTTGGCAGAACATGAAAACGGAGAGAAACTAGTTGGGTACAGGGCTGTAAGGATTGGTGGGAGCTGAGGTATATACTTCAGAGCAAATGTCAAAGCCTGCGGGGATGGACGTGGCTCTAGGAGGAAGAGGTGTCTGCCAAAGCCTTAGGGTCTTGCGTCTTACACCGTGGGGCACCTGGACAGAGCATATGGGTGGCACGGGTTACACACATAGCTCCTTCTCCTTACCGCATCCTTGGTGTGTGGACACAGCCCCCTCCTCTTGAGCTGGCCCCTCTGCCTTCTTCAGTCTGTGTGTGCTTTGTGGAAAAGGGTAATGTCTTGGCTGAATCCCAGCTTATTATCGTCACCCAAGAACACTGATGCAGTGTTCCAAAATGTATGATTATTTTTACAAAAGAAGCTAGAGATTAGTATTTTAATGTGAAGTCGCTGAATTTTGAATACTGGCATTAAATCCCAAATTTTCCACAATGTTGTGTGAGCCCAAAACATACCACGTCTGCAAGCTCAGCATGTCCGTCGGCCGCTAGCTTGCAACTTCCGAGTATGTGGAGCGTTAGCTAGCAGTGCCATGTCTCTGTTGGCGCAGATGATAACTAGGGCACAGACAGGCTTGAACATAAGAAGGAATTTACCAGCTGCCATCATTGCCTCTGTTTCCCCTTTTCCCCCCTGTGTAACATGTTGTTTGGCTTTGCTTTATGGTCTGCTCAAAGTGCAACTGCTTAGGACATACAACCTGTGGCTGTCACAGGAAACTCTCAGATATGCTTCCTCTTCTTGGCTGGTTATTTGGGGGTGGGGAGAAAGTGCCTAATTTGCAGGTGAAGCTGAGGTGCCTTGACTTTGGGGGGTTGTTGCACAAACTTGGTGCCTCATACTGGTGCCTGTGAGGAGCTTCCCCTCCTCCTCACCACAGCCATCAAAGCTGTCAGCCTGTGCCTTTGGGAGCTGTCACAGCCTCATTACTGCTAATTCATCTTCACTTAGTGCATCAAAAGGCTGATTTATAAAATTGGGTGGGCGCGCAGGAAGTTTGATTAGCAACATTATGTTGTTTGCCATGACGGGCTCAGAAAACTCAGCTCATCTGTGTCCCAGGAGTTCAAGAGAAGACCGAATGTTTATGTTCTGCCTTAGAAATTCTCGGGATCAGAAACCAGTGTGTAGCTCCAGCTTAGGGTATCCCCAAGGGGCAACTTCTCCATATCTCTCCCCCTCTTCTGCCTCCCTACAAGTCGTTCTCTGAAGTATAGTGTATTGGTTTGTTATCAAGAAGGGACCTGCTGTGATCAGGTCTCTGGTCCCACCATCCTGTCTGAAGCTGAGTGGCTCTCCAGCCTGGAATTCCTTCTGTATCTCATGAAGCACTCCAGGATTTGTTGCCCCGTCACCCCTATACTAGGCTTCTGAGCAACCATTCCGGTGTCCAGCTCTTTTCTCAACCTCCTGAGGAAAGAATAGAATGAAAAACCTCTCAAAAAATTATTTCAAGAAGCAGCATTCCATGAGGCCACCTGGCAGGCGCTTGAGGCCCTGGGTGCCTCTCAGAATGTCTGGAGGCATCCCTGAGCACAGGAGCAGCTGCTAGTGCCTTCCAGAGGAAGGACAGTGTCCGGCTGGGAAAGCAGCCCTCTAGGAAGCAGGCGGGGATGAAGGGAAGTAAAAATGATGGGGATGAGGTATGTAAAGAAAAAACAAAGTAAAGCATTTCTTTAAAAAGAACAGAGAAAGGTTAAAAGAAAAAAAATACTTTAGGAAATGAACTAGTTGGGTGTCGACTGGGTGAGCAGTGCAGAGACAGCCCTCAGGGAGAGGAGCGTACACAAAAGTTAGGTGAGTTTGGGTTCAATGGAGGAGATACTCTTGGTGGCTCCAGAATTGTTTTCCTTTTTGTGGTTTAATGTCTTTGAAGATGCAGAGGCTGATGTAGCTAATGATGAGGATGGTAGCTGGCCTCTACCCTTCATTGAGCCTTGTCAATGAGCCACACAAAGGGCCGTGCAGGATAAGGCAGAGGACCCATGAAAACAACAGGCTCTGTGAACTTGGGCAGGTCATTTCACTTTTCTGGTTTTGGCTTTTTAAATCTGCAAAAGGAAAGACTCGATCTTCCTGAGGTATATTTCCACTCTACAAGTTAATACCCTACACTATTTTAGGATAGCAACAGAAAGCACAGGAGCATTGAGTGCTTCCTCTTGCTTAGAGACTGTTCTAAGGGCTTGACGTATCTCATTACATCTTCAACAGAACCCTCTAAGGGAGGTGGTCTCACCCTGTTGCAGAGCTGCCTGAAGCAGATCCTGCCACAAACGTTCATTAAGCATTTCGGAAACTGGTAGCCTTCTTGGTAGATGCCCAGATATTCTCTGGGTTTCCATACCCTGTGCCCCTCAGGGCTTGGAGGTGCATTGCAGAGATAAGACAAAGCAGAACTAGAAAGTAACAAGAGCACTGCAAGCAGCAAGCCAACGGGGCGGCTGGCGGCAGGTCCTCCCGGGACATGTAGATAGGATCAGTGTGTAAACGTCAAAGGAAGGTCTGAGCAAGGGTGATAATAGCATGCACTATTATCCACAGGAAATCAGAGCTTGCAAGAATTTGTCTGACTTGTGGCCTGCAGGCTTTTTGTTTTGTTTTGTTTTTGCCATTGTGGTTTTGTTGTTTTGTTTGTTTGCTTTTGAGTGAAAAGGACCTGTTTTGGGACACACACACACACAAAAGTGAGCTATATAATGTGTTTAATGTACATGTCATGGTTTGGATCTGAAGTGTGCCCCAAAAGCCTCATGTACCTGTGGATGCTGTGTAGTGTTGGAGGTGGGGCTGGCTGGAAGGGGCAGATGCTTGGGGCCTGACCTGGAGGGGCCTGTGTTGGTTCTGCGCTTCCTCCCAGACTTCTCAGTTCTGCCGTGCTGTGAGGACCTTGGTCTCCTGAGCACCGGCTCCTCTCTGGCTCTAGCTGTGGCCCTGCCATGTGATTCCACCATTTTCCAGCCATTCATCAGTGAATGGACTGTGACTTTCTGAAACTGTAAGCTAAAATAAATCTGTCTTCTCTAAAGTTCTGGATGTTGGGTATTGAGTCACAGTGATATAAAAAAAAGTAACTAAGACAGTACATAAGTACGAAAACTTTCTTTGAAATTTTCTCATTATAACATTTTAAAAATCAGGGGCAAACAACACTTGTTTTAGCATCTCCCATTTCATTTGATTCTGTTATCCCTCTAAGGTGTGAGAGCCATTGTTATTAAGTGATCACTGACTGTTACAGTCCCGTGAGAACTGAGAAGCAGGCCATCCTGGGGAATGGGACGTCTCTCTGGGTGTCAGGCGCCTGCTCTGTCAGATGAACTAAGCCAGTGCTGATCGTGGCTGCTGCCTCCTGGGGTGTGTACCAGACCTGATTATATTTTCTCGCTGTCCTGTCTCTGCTCTCAGGAGCAGATAGCTCATAGCTGTTGTGTCCTTAGAATTTACCAGGAAGACTATGGGCCGGGAAGTATTCTCAGAGATTCAGGAAGGTCAAGGTTGCTGCAAATACTCAAGGCCCACACTTAGAGGACTTCATCGGAGGTCCCCTGCCAGGTGCCCCAGCATCTCAAGACTTTTAGCTCAGGCTGGCTGACGGGACCTACGTGGCACCGTGGCTGAACTCTCTGGGATGTGCAGAGGATTGGAGGGCACAGAGACATACAGATCTTTTCCTCTCAGGGCCTCTCGCCCCAGCTTGCTTTTTTGCCTGGGAGCCTCCCACAGCCCAGCTGTGTCTAGCAGCTGTTGCATCCCTCCTAATGACATTAGCTGCCATTTGCTGGGCATCTCCCGTGGGTTAGCTCATTCATTTACATTTTCTAATTGCAACCACACCAAAGAGGAGGTCATTGTCCCATTTTACAGAAAGAAAACTCGAGGCCCAGAGCAATTATATTGTCAAGGCCACACTGCTCACAAGTGAATTCAGGCTATAGTGATACCACCTCTCCTTTAACTTCTGAGATGGAAGGAACCTACTCTTAAACATTCTGGTTATCACTCTCAGAAAAACCTCACATGATGGAGGAGGGACTTGGGGGAAGGAGGTTTTTTAGGGGTGCTGTCCCTGCCCTGTAAGCATGCTGTGGGGACAAGAGCCCTGCCTCCTTTCTTCCTTCTGCCTGTGCACCCATTGCTGTCCTCGGAGTGAGGAGCAGGATCCCCAGTGGGGCAAGAGGCCCAGACCTGTGGTGCTGCCGCTGGTGGAGAAGCTGTGTCCTAGGGAATGAATGGAGGCCTGGGGAGGAGCAGGGGGAAGTCAGGCTGACCCTGGTTCTTGATTACACTCCTTGGCTCCACTGGGAATCAGCAAGTCTAGTGCTCCCCAGAGCACTTTTGGACTCTCCAGGGCACCCAGCACTTATATGGTGCCATGCAAGCAACAGGAACTCCGCAGCTGGTGTGTTTATAATCAACGTGGGTGTTGTTCCCCACCTTCTGTCTCTACCAGTGAGCCTCCATCTCTGTGAAAGGAGGACATGCCACGTTAGGCCAAGGCTGGTCTGTCTTTGAGGAGGGGTCTCAGGCCACAAAAGTGCTGCGGGCCCCTCTTACTCATGCCCTGGGTCCCCAGGGCTCTTCTGTCCTGGACAGAAGAAACAGGCCTCTTTCAGGCCAGACTGGCAGGAAAGAAAGCCAACATTTATAATGAGGACACTGGATCAGAAAGACAGCTCAAAGCCTGGCTTGCACCCATTTTTTTTTTTTTTTTTAGGGGACAAGAAGGTCATGGTTAAAAGACAGATTTGATTTTTTTAAACATTTTGTTACGAAAAAATTCGAACATATAAAAGTAGAAAAAAAAAGACATACCATGAACTTCATTTTATCTGTCACTCAGCTCCACTAATAATTTATGGCCAATTTTATTTCATCTCTGCCCCCACACCCATCTTATTTTCAGATATATCCCAAAGAACATAAATCTCCATCTGTAAACATTTTAGTGCCCATCTCTAAAAGATAAGGACTCTAAAAACATGAACAAGAATGTTCTTTCCATACCTAAAAATTGTTACTAGTAGTTCCTAGTGTCATCAAGAATCTCCTGTTCAGATTCTCAATTGTCTCAGAAATGTTGTAAATTTTAATAGTTGGTTTCTTTGAAGAAGGATCTACTTTACGATTGATAAAATGGTCCTTCAAGTTCCTTTTAGGCTAGAAGGCCCCTCCCCTCCGTCTCTCTCTCTGTCTCTCTCTGTGCTGGTTCTTCACCATTTATTTTGGAAGAAAGCTGCTCGTGTTTCCTGTGCATTTCCAGCCAGCTGGGTTTTGCTAATTGTATCCCTGTGGTTGACATTGTGCGTCAGTTTGTCCTGACACCACATGGGTATTTGTGTGGGAGTCCCAGCGTTCAGCCTCTCCTTTGTCAAGTGGGGAAAAAGATCATGGCCCTGGCCTGCTACATACAGCTGAAGAACAGGAGCCTGGAACACATGTTTCCTGAGGACTCTGTGCAGTGTGACTATGGGTCACACTGTTATTTGAACTAGACTCTATCTCCACTTTTATGAGCAGGGGTGTCTTTTCATAAAGCAGAACAATTTTCTGCCAAATAGTCAGGATTGTTTTCCCTCCTTCCAGAGCAATAAGGTTCAGGAATTCTCTCCCTCTTGACTTTCAAGAGCATGTTTTCTCAATTCTTTCCTGAAATTAAAGTAAAGGTCAAGAAGCCTGGTCTGAGACCCAGCCCTTCCTCCTCTCCTGACTCCTGCGGGGAGAGCCTGGCAGCCCAGTGAGCTGCTCCTGCCTCCTTGGGCTCAGGTGATCTGCTCAGTCCTCAGGGAAACCAAGCTCAGCTTCCCAATTCTTTTATTGTGGGTGGTGGTGGGGGCTGGGGAGGGAGAGACAGAGAGCGAGAGAGAAAAAACAAAAAGAAGTAGCATCCTGTGGGCTCTGTTCTGCATTTACATCTCCTGGGCCATTTCCAGAGGGTTCCTTCTGCCTCACGGCCGGGTTCCCCTCCTGGGAGGGTGCTCGGGCTCAGCCCCTCCACCGGCTCCCTACCTGCCGCTTTTCTGCCTTGCACATGAGCTGCCCCTTCCCTTGTGCCCTGTTGGTGCGGTGAGTATTCTTAATCAAAAGGCAGCACACGCAGAGCCCAGGCCCCGCTTAGCATCGCGGGAGCTGCTCCCAACTCCCCGCACTGAGTCACTCCAGCTAACAGTTAATTAATGTGTGACACTTTGACAGTTTGTGAGGAGACGTATTGTTGCAGAGCCATCAAAATCCACAGGGATGGGGGCTGTCAGGCAGGCACCTCTGCTTGCGTTTACTGCGCTTCTAGACCCTGCCTCACCCCACTGCAGACCCTGCATGCCTGCTACCCAGTCAGGCCGTGAAGCCCTGACCTCCATGCTGTCTAGGCCTCTTGGGGTGCTCCCCCTCCCAGGGAACCTGAGAGGAGCAGAGCCCTTGGTCACCTTGGCAGCAACAGACAGCAAGGGGATGTCTAGGGTGAGAACCACAGAGGTGTGTGGGATCCCAGGCGCACGCAGCGCTGCTGTCCCCTGCTCTGAGCAGACGCCCACCCAGGGGTCTGTCTCTGCAGCTGGGCCAGGGACTGTGTCTGCCTCAGCCTCTCCCTGGCACCCCTCAGCCCTTACACCCTGCAGATAACCTGAGTCTCAGCAGTGCTCAGCATGCTCACTGTGGATGTTTTAGGGTCCCTGGTGTTGCTTACCTACAAAGATGGCTCTCGAGCCACCTGGGTTGGTGTGACCTCACGCTCACTACAGCATGCTAACCTAGACTCTGGGCAACCCTGGGGCCCTCAGGTTGTTCAGTAGCTCACCTCCCCAGCTCTGAGTCCTACTTTGCGTAGGATTTGTGTTATCTGGGATCCATAACTGCCTCCCACCGGCCTCCACACACGTTTACATGCATGTGCTCTTTTTCTTTTCAGCCCTATAACATTAGGTGTTGCTGCAACAGCCCATCTGGGGAGACCCTGGATGGACCCCAAAAAAGCTGGGCATCAAACTGCAGATACCTCCATGACTGGGGCCTAGAGCGCCAAGGGCAGAGAGAAGGATCCAAAGAGTGAGATGACTGAAAATGGTGACAGTCAAGATCCAGAGTCTGGCTCACACTGGATTCCCCGTGGAGAGACACTGGCTCTATGGGTGACTCGCCAACATTTATAGAGCACCTGCAGTTGCCAGATACAGTGCCGGGAGGCAAGGAAACCAAAGAGACAAGGCAGATATGAGGCTTACTCTGGGATAGCTTATAGTTCGGTTAGAAGCAGACACTAAACAAATAATTAGACAAATAATGACTTAATTACATCTGTGATAAGTGTCACCCAGGAGCACATATGTTGTGAAAGCAGCAGGAAAGTTTCCCTGGAGAAGGAGCTGGAGAGATAGACGTGAAGGGTGGGGAGGAGGAGGAAGAGGAGCGAGGGCCACCAGGAGGAGGGGATCCCAAGCCCAAGCACAGGAATCGGCCTTGAGAAGAGCTGGGATGCTGGAACCCCAAGGGGGAAGGTGACTGCCTATGTTGTTAAGTCTGTGGTTTGGTGACAGGAAGTTGGATGGGTGCCTGTAAATAGCTTCTTGTTTTGTTATGAGATAGGGGACAGGGCCCAAGTTTGCCTGGAAAGGCCTAACTCCAGGAAAAAAGGGGACAGGTAGTGAGCTGGCAACCTCAACTTGGGCCAGTGAAAGTCCTTAAAATGATACCCACTCTCTGACTCCAGTAGAGCAGAGCCAGGCACAGTCAGAAAGCAAGAGGACAAGATTCATTCAGTCTGTCCAACACTTCCTCAGGAAATCTTAACGGTGTTCTCCACAGGTAAGAGGGCTTCACTGTATGGTCAGTTTGCTGCAGCCCTGGGCCCTGCTCCCTGCTAGCTCTGCAGAATACCGGTTTGGATTTGCCATTCCTAGAGAATGCCACAAGACCTTGCAGAGGTCTCTACTACCCAAAGTGTAGACCAGGCCTCCAGAGGGTGGGCTTTGCCTCTAGTCTGGTTCTCTGCATTGTCCATGCCTGCTTCCCACAGCAGTGTTGAGGCAGCAAGAGGGCTACCTGTGGTAGTCAGCTTCCATTGCTATAACGAATACCTGACGCCAACTTAAGGAGAAAAGGTTTGTTTTGGCTCACAGTTTAGAGGTCCAGTCCATGATTGATTGGCCCTGCTGCCTTGGGGGCCTGGAATGAGACAGCACAAGTGCACAGTAGAGGAAGCTGCTTACTTCATGGCGGCCAGGAAGCAGAGACATTACAAAGAAGGGCCAGAGTGCCATGAAATGCCTCCAGTGACCTATGACCTCTCACTGGGCCCCACCTCTTAAAGTTTCCATCAACATATGGGCTTTGGGGGAACATGGAAGATTCAAACCGTAGCAACGTATCTCACCCTAACTGGGGAAAACCCATTAGCATTTCTTCCCTTGGCGTGTGACTTCTCACACCCGGGCCAGACTCCAGGTGAGAAGATGGCTGCTGGGCTCATCACCCAGCCCTCCCATATGCCCTGGCTTTTCTTGGGTGGAGATGGGACATATCTTCAGGGCTGAGAGTGAGTCCTGGGACCTGGCAGCACCCATGGTCACGCTCCCATTTCCGGCTCTCCTCCATCTCGACAACTCACTCCGTTTGTCCTCCTCCTCCTCCTGCTCCTTCTCTTTTCGTCTCCTCTCCGCTGATGCTCCATACCCTCATCCAGGGCTTAGAGCCCTGCCTTTCATGCTGGGACAGTGTCTTTCTGTCTCCAACTCCAGAAGGCCCTGTGGAGGGTGCCTAGCCTTGGCTTGGTCTCTAGGATTGAGATTGGTTCTCTCTGGCCCCTGCTGGAGCTGTGTCCCTGTTGAGAGTATGGGAGGCACTGTTCTATGACTCTTCTCCTTTCTCTTAGGAGCAGAAAGGAAGAAAGCTACCCCTCCCCTCCCTTTCCTGTTTCTACTCTGCCTTCCTGGAATTGCAGATTCTGGAGAAAGGCTCACACCTAAGTCACAGCCCAGTCCTCTGGGGCCCTGCAGCGGAGCCCCTTATCCACTCAAGCCCAATTCTCCTCCAACTCCAATCACTCCAATAAACTGCTTTTGAGATGCAAATGCAAAATGCTTCCCCCCACCTCTACTTTTTCATTGAAATGCTTCAATTCTCAGAAAAGGAAGAAAAAAAAAGTGATGTGTTTAAGACAGCAGTGTCTCATCCGCCATCGAACCTGATATGGGATTGTTAAATTTTAATTAGACAATTAGATTCCTTCAAGTGCCAAACTTCAGAGGAGGCAGCACAAGACTGAGGCTGAGACAGGAGCAGAGGAAACAGGTTGCTGAGGCTGGTGCTGCACTCAGGGTCCTTATTCCCCACCTCCCTCTCTAGCTTTGTGCCCTGTGCAATAGAAACAAAAGAGAGAAAGGCAGAGAAGAGAGGGAAAGGGACAGGGAAAGGCATCTGCTCCTCCCTGGACCAGCCAATTTCCTTCCAGGGTCCCAACCTGCCCTAAAGATTGACTCTTTGGGCCCCATCCACATCCTCCGTCAGACTCTGGACTAAAGGGTGAATATTATCTCTCAGGTTCTTTTGAGAGAAAATGTTCGATTTGGGCATCAGCCTTGAACTATGAAGGCTTAAAGCCAAGGTTTTTTGCCAACATATGTGTGAGAAACAGTTTCTGCTTACAGCTGGGAGTCTACCTATCTCTGAGGTATGAGGAAGACGGCTCCCTCCAGACCACAGAGACTGCCTCTCTCCTCAGGGCCATCCAGTGCTCACAGCCCTTTGTGCAGTGGGTGAGTTCAGCAGAGTACCTGCCTAGGTCTGCCTTGGGAAGCCAGCTTTCATACCAGTTCTCAATAGAGAGCTAGCTAATTTTCAAATGAGGATAGGCACAGTACACAAGAACATTTGTAAAGCACGTGGGGCTAATGGTAGAGACCGCTGAGGTTGGAAACGCTGCGCCCCACATTCACTTGGCCTGATACTTCTCCACAACTTGACTCATTGGACTGCTTGGGGATGTCTCTCCCCTGCAGTTGAAGCAGGCTGGAGCTGGGCTACATGGCTGAGGAACTTGACCAGAAGGGGTATACAGAAAAAAAGAATAAATGGTTCTTCTGAGATCTCTTACTAGATCTTTGCCTTTCTGAGCTAGGGCAGAACAGTAAGCACTGGAGGCAGATGAGGGGCACTTTGATGGCCTGAGGCTTGCAGGCCACCCACATAAATGGCCTCCCTTTATTCATGATTTCCACCAGGGCAGCTGAGAAAGAAAGGCTTGGGAGGCCCTGGTGCATTCCTGGCATCCTGTCTGCAAGGATCTGCCTGGAGGGGGTGGGGTGAGGAGCAGAGATTATCTCATTTCTCTGCCTGGGGTGATGAAGATGGAACTTTGGGGGAGGCAGGCACTCCTTGAGGCTTTGCATCGCAGGGTTGGATCATCCATCTGTACCTCAGGAGACATGACTGAGGAGCTGCATCTGCAAGGGCTGAGATGTGGCAATGTCCATGCCTATGTTTGGTGCCCGCTAACTTCTTGTTGGCTGGGGACTGAAACTCAGAGCTTTTGTAGGCTTTTATGCATGTGACAGGGGCCACCTAGCAGGAACCTGGAGGCAGTGTTTGGAGGTGGTGAGCAAGTTGATATTATTTTTAAAACCTTGAATCAGAATGCATGTCCCGACAATTTTTAAAAATGTACTCTTATTTATTTGAAAAATCTATGATTGTAGGAATAATTTACTTTAGGTTATACATCTACCCAATCTTCTTTTGAAAAAAGACCCAAAATTTTGGGCTATCTTGGCAAAGCCAGGGTACCAGATGCTACATGGCTTGGCATTTCTTCTACCCCCATGTAAGCACTGTCCTCACCTGGCTTCTTTAGAGTCAAGACCAGGCCACAGTATGTGGAACAGAGCTGAGCCCCCTCAGTAAGAATCTACTCTCCTTCCGTCCCAGAGGCAAAAGCTCTGGCTAGGACAAAGAAGTATGGGAGGCAGGGCAAGGGTAGGGGCTGAGGACGGCCTGCATGCACCACTGCATTGGAAAGACTGTAGCCCAGCTCTCCTGTGCTTCTTATGGGCTGCCCCTCGGAGCCCAGCAGCCTGTGCAGCCCAGGGGCAGATGCAAAAGAGGAAGGGACAGGCTGGAGCACGGGGAGCCTGGATCTGGCAGGTTTCCTCAGGCTTCCTGAGCAAGTAAATGCCAGCAGAGAAGCTGCAGGGACCCATACTCTTTTACCCATTCTGGGACATCCTCTTCTGCCCATTCAGTACTTCTGAGATCAGAAAGCATATTACAACGGATGGCATGTTAGGGCTGTATTGGGGCTTGGTATCTTTTCTACTAGTACATCAAACAAAAGTGCATCTTACATTCCTTTTTTGTGTTAGAGCTTAGAATTTGTGAGTACATTTATAGCCCCTGGCTAGAGCAGATGGACTGGGAGATCTTGATCCCCCAGGCTAGTTGCTAGCGTATCCTGAGGGTCACTTGGTTTGTGCTGCAGCTAAGGTCCAGGGGTAGGCTTCTCTGTGTCTTGGAACCCTTCCCCCTTCACACAGTCTCTTCATACGGTCTTTGTTCTGTGTATGCATCCCTGGTGCCTCATTTTGTGTACACATTTCCTCTTACTATAAGGACACAAGTCAAGTTGATTAGGGCCTACCCTACTGAGAGCTCACTTTATTTCCTCTGGAAAGGCTTTATCTCCAAGATGATCACATTCGGAGGTACGGAGTTAGGGGTTCAACATGCCATGCCCATTTTATGACTGGGGAAACAACACAATTTAAGCCAGAGATCCCCAACCCCAGTTTGTGGACTGGTACTGGCCTATGGCCTTGGAAGCAGTGGGTCACTGGGACAGATGAGCAGTGAGCAGAAGGTAAGCGGGCCAGTGAAGCTCCGCCTCCTATCAATGTCCTCCCCTTCCATTCCAAGGCGCTGCTGATTGACAGGAGGCAGCGCTGTACTTCCCGGCTCCTCTTCCATTGTCAATTCAAAGCCATCCTCCCACAGCCTGCTCCATAAGGGGTCTCCCCTTTCCCCCTACTGCCCCCACATGCGCTCTCCTGGCGAGAATGGTCTTCAACTAAACGGATCCCTGGTATCAGAAGGGCAGGGACCACTGATTTTACCCATTTCAGGGCTCCACATACAGCCCTCATGATGCCCTGGGGCCGCACTGCTTTTTGGCACTTGTGAATCTAGTGGCCCGTGTCAGCACGTACGTTTCAAGGCTGGAGGATTTTCTTCCCAGTTACTCAGAGCCTTATATTTGATCCCGTAAATGTCTGTTGAACACTTATTTGCAAAACAGAGTCAGGAGTCAGAAAAGAACAAGATAGTGTGCTGTTTATTTATTTATTCATTTTTATTCATGACAAAGATGAAGTGTGCGAAGTGTGCGCAGCAACACATCGCACCGCTTTTCAGACGGTCGGACCTCAGTGGGAAAGCAGACCCAAGAACCGTGGAACAACACGTTGGGAGCCCTGAGGAGGGCGGAGACGTTCCAGGCAGGATGGTATGAGCGGATCCCAGGGCAGGGAGGTTCTAAGTCAGGCTCACTTTAAAGCAAGTACCCCTACTGACACAGATATTCTCCTCATTCATAAAGTGGGGATAATCATTAAAAGCCTCAGAGAGTTGTTTTGAGGATAAATAATATATCCAAAACAACCTGGAAAACTCTGAAACCTGGCACAGCATGGGACTGGGCAGGCGTGGCACTGTGCTGCAGAAATGGAAATCTGGTAGGTGTGAGAACGAGTGGGGACGGGATACAGAAAGTACAAAACCCTGGCAGATGCCACTGCCCAGACCAAGAAAGGGACTAAGGAAGTGGGGGATGGCAGAGAGCGGGGGTGGGAGCAAAGGTGCTTCCATGTCTCCAGCTCGCGCCAGCGTTCAGCACAGTGGTCTAGGCAGGTGCAGGTCCCATAGAGACTGATTGAATAAATGAATGTCAGAAGCCGCCCCATGGGCTTGATCAATATGTGCCTGCAGGTCTCCTGCTGTGTGCTTCAAGTGGAAGAGGGACAAGTTGGCTTTGCTAAGTGTAGCATCAGTATGACACAATGCTTCACTGCCTTAATATTGGAAAATATGTTGAATGGTGACATAGCATGTCCCCCTACATGGGACTAGGCATTTTTACTTTCCCTAAAGATTTCAAGTTAGTGATGCTAGGTGGTGGATAGGACACCTTCAATAATCCTCTGCTGAGATCTGTCAGAGGGGTTGTGGCAGGCAGGGGAGAGGTTGTAGAGTGGCCTGAACCCTCTCCATGGTCCTCTCTGATTTATTGCCCTGATTCTAGATTTGGATGTGATACCAGTTCATCCTCAATGGTATAAGCCAGTGGTTTTCAAGTCTATTTGGGTAGCAAAGCACTGGAAGTCATGGTGTTTTGTGTCAAATGCCTTAAAATGCTATCAGATTTAATTCCATTGTATATAATAAGAAAACTTTTATTAGCAAGAGAACTGTATTATGTGTGGTTTGTGTTTCAATCATAACCAAAACATAGGCTGTCAAGCTGATGCCTCCCAAGTCTGCTCCCAAGCCCTTCTGCTCCATTTTCTTGGTGAGCACACCATTACTGGCTTCCTAGAGCTCAAGGCAGAAACTGTGTGTTATCCCTGACCTCTTTCCCTGCTCACCCTCATTCCTTCTTCTGCCAACATCTACTCAATAACCAGGGTCCCTTGGAGGTTTTTTCTTTTTTTCCTAGTGCTGGGGATTTTGTTAGGCAAGTGTTCTACCACTGAGCCACACCCAAAGCTCTGGAATTGATTTCTAAGTTAGATACTGTTTCTGAACACATTTTTCCATTCTCGTCCCCACTGCCTTCACTCAGTGACTACTGTTTCTTACTGAATTGCAGTCACAGCATCACTCCACCCTGGACTCACCTTCACACCATACAGACAATGACCTTTGTAGAGTGTCAATCTAATACAGTCATTCCTCCATACTCAACAAGGGCCTCCCGGCTGACAAGACCCCATCCGCCTGGGTTAATTTTCCCTAATCTTGCTGTAATGTCCTACTTTTTAGACAAACAGAATTACTTACCATTGGGACTGATTGTGTTGTGTTCTCCCTAGCTAGAACATTTGTCCTGCTCAGTTGTGTAAATGCTTCATCTACTTTCAGCTCAGATGAGACTTCCTTCTGAAAGTCCCCAAGATAGGATGCCCACTCTTCAGGGCTGTTGTTGGATGGATTCTGCCGAACCTCAGTTCTTGTTTGGATTCATGCAACAGCTTCCCATGGCTGTTCTGCTTCCCCTCTGGGCCTCACTCACCCATCCTCTACACTGCAAGGCAGATTTGGTCATGTGGTTCCTACTGCCCTGAGGGTCAACTCCTGGTATGATGCTGAAGACCTACTGGGATTTCACTTATGCCTAGATTCAACTCATGCCAAGTTCCTCTGGGCTTCTGCTATCCCATGACCATTTCAGGGCCTCCATGAGGCACCTGCTCTCTAACTGTATGCTTTATATACACTGCTTCCCACACCCAGACTCTCCCTTGACTCCCAACTCTTTACCTGGCTAATTATAATACATCTCTCAGGTGGGGAATATCTTTTGGATATCATTTGCTCCTAAAAGCCTTCTTTGAGTACTGGACTAGGTATGTGTCTCTCTCTATCCACATTCCATTTCCTAGTTTCTACCACCCATAGATCTAATTGCTTGATTAACATGCTGATGTTTATTCTAGAATGTGAACCACAGAACCACGGACACTTTGTTCCTGAATAAATGCCTATTTCTATTCCTACCACTAGAAGCTAAAACTCTTACATAAGTTAAAATGTGTGCAACTTGGGGATTGTGATTATAAGTGGGAATGAAGGACCACCTTTTTTGAAGCCCATTTATTTTGTTATGCTTTTAATAATTGCATATTTAATCATTCATTCTAACATCTGCAAAGACTTGCCAGTAGAGGTGGCATTCGGCAGAAGGGTATAAAAATTAAACTCCTAAGGTTGGAGAATTTTGCTACCTGTCATTGGTTAGTTTTTGTCCCAGACACCTCTGCAGCCTGCCCAGAAAGACCCACTGTTTATTTCTTGTGTCCATTTCTGTTGGCCAGAGCCTTGCCACCCAGTGGCTCCGCTGCCCCAATGGATCCACTGAATCTGTCCTGGTACGATGATGATCTGGAGAGGCAGAACTGGAGCCGACCCTTCAATGAGTCAGAAGGAAAGGCGGACAGGCCCCACTACAACTACTACGCTATGCTACTCACCCTTCTCATCTTCATCATCGTCTTCGGCAACGTGCTGGTGTGCATGGCTGTGTCCCGTGAGAAGGCGCTGCAGACCACCACCAACTACCTGATTGTCAGCCTCGCCGTGGCCGACCTCCTTGTTGCCACACTGGTCATGCCCTGGGTTGTCTATCTGGAGGTAGGTCTGAGCCTTCCCAGTCCAAAGCAAAACCAAAACCAAAAGCCTTTGTAGGGTTGAGCACAGGACACCAGTTAGAAGCAGCAGCTCAAGTGGGTGGGGTGACTCATCAAAAGTGGTACACTGGCTTGTCTGTAGGCCCCTAGGGAGTCTTGTACTCCTGTTGTTTCCACCACACTAGCCCACAGGGATCTGTGGCTCATCATTCCTTTGCTGTTGTTAGAACAGTCAAAACACGTTGAAATTTACAAAATGACCAAACCAATTAGCAGGAAGAATCAAAAAGATTCCAATTCTTCACAGTTCCATGTTTGTGAGGGTTCTGCACTCTGTTCATCCTGCATCCTGTCTGAAGACTTTTTAGTTCTCACGCTTGATCCACTCCTGCTGGAGGATCCAGGACCTCAGACCATGAGGGAAAACTGGTGAGGAAAGTGAGACAACACACATCAGTGCACCTTCATTTCCTTGTCTACAATATGGAGAAAACAATGATACTTGCCTCAGAGTGGTCTGAGAATCAAATGAGTCACTGTGAAAAATGCCTAGAATGGTACCTGGTGACAAGGGTGATGAAGATACAGTTGATGACTAATATCCAGTGCCTGTCCAGTTACAGTCCTCTCCTCTCCCTCTTTCTCTCTCTCCATGCCAGGAAAAAAGGCATCCTTATCCTAGAATGAGGCCTGTTTCTCTTGGGGCCTTTGATATGGCTTCTATAGACTTCCAGACTTTCCATTCCTATCCAGAACTTGAGCAAGGACACCTCCATACCCGAGCTATATTGGAGCCCTATGACTCTAAATCCTTCGAGCAGATGACTTAAACATACTTGTTCATTGCTATTGTAGAGGGAAAGCTGTGCGTTTCAGGAGGAAAGGCACAGACAGGCACTTTCATAGGCGGTACTCAACCTTCCCTGTAGAATCCCTGCAAAACAAGAGCTGGGCAGCAAATCCTCCTTAAAGGACACAATCTCCACTATTTATTCTCTACAGAATTCTCCTGATTTCCCATTAATCATATACTTACCATCTCCAAGATCTGCAATAATTACCTAGAACTGTTTATCCTGGTCCATATCCAGCAATGTTAAATGTACACTATAGCCTGCTGTGCCAGGCCCTGTATGTCTCAGGAATATTCTGCCCAGTGTATGGAATGCATACTGATCTTAGAGGACCAGGCTCACATCTGAACTCTGTCTCTTTGTACCTTGGTAGCAGTGGGAGAAGTTCTTAGCAAATAGCAGCCAGGAGTCACTTGTCTGCCTTTGGACTTCATGGAGGCCTTGGTACTCTTTAAGGTGAGGCTGTCTGTGTGCACTTTCTAGAAAAGAAGATGAGATTGGAGATGAGCAAAGGGCTGGGCTGTAGCTCAGTGGTGCAGTGCTTTCCTAGGATGTATAAAGCCCTGGGTTTCTTCCCCAGTACATACCCTCAAGCGCGCGCGCGTACACACACACACACACACACACACACACACACACACCCACCCACCCACCCACAAAGAATGACAAAGAGCTGAAGAAGAGGAAGTGGCAATGGCAGCTATGTTTTTTGCCTCTCCGTACTGCCACCTTCCTCTTTGCCACCCAAAACATCTGTGCAAATTGAGTGAATGGATTGTAAGTAGTGCTATATGAAATGACTGGAAACTTGGAAAACCAAGATCATCTCTGGAGAGGCAATAGTCATTGACCTATTCATTCAACAAATTTTATTTTTGCATATGAGCAAAGTTATTTATTCACTCTAGTACTGCTTGAACACTTCCATCAAAGAGGCTGGGGTTTGAGGAAATGGCCTACCTAAGGACAATGTAGTCTTATGGAAGTGACATGGTCCTCACAGAAGATGGGAGAACAGTGAAGAGTGTTTGGCCCAGCCTGGATGTATTAAAAAGGTTTGCAGAAAGAGGTTACCCTTTTGAGGAGAATTATCCAGGAGAGGCAGCAAGGCAGAGCCACCTTTCTGGAGCTTTAGAGAGAAGCAGCCAGGGTCCTCATCACTGGAGTTTGCCATTATCATTTCATAAATTTGCACACAGTGTGTTTGGTGCTTGGCACTGTTACAGTTATTGTTAGTGTTTGGTGATGCCAGCTCAGAGCCCACCATGGAGGTCTCAGCTCTGTGAGCAAACTGTCAATGAACAAGGCTCAAAAATACAGAGAAAGGAGCCCTGGGTCTAACTTGAAAACCTGAAACAGTCCTTTCTCAGCCACTAAATCTCCAAAGAACCTTGGACACGTCCATTCTCTCCTGTGACCCCAAGTGTGTCAGCCCTTGGAAGATCAGCCCTTCTTGACACATTTGATGTTCACCAGGTGCTTTTGAACATAGTCTTCTCCTGGCAAGCTGGATGGTCCCTTCTAAGGTAACCTAGGTGGTACTGTGGATGTGATGCCTGAAGAACTTGCCTTGCATTCCAGCTCCACTCAATGCTTGCTGGGTAATTTTGGCCACACCTATGGCTTCCCTTAGCTTCTTCTGTTCCCTCATTTATGAATGGATACAAGCAATTCCCCTTATGATAAAGGTTTTAAAAACAATGTGTGAGATAAAGTTTGGTGTCTGCAGTAAATGTTCTATGAAGTAGCTGCCAACACTTTTTCTTTGAGTCAGCTACTCTGCAAAGTACCTGTGCTGGGACCAAAGGAGAAGCCCCTCCTTCTTCTGGACTCTACTCGGCTGGTGGAAAGAGGAGGTGGAGAGTTCTCTGGAAGCAGAGGCTGTGTTGACTGTCCATGTCTATATCCAGGAGGCTAGGATAGACACTGTGCTGCCCAGTAGGTGTCTGCAGAAGAAGACAACAGGAAGAAGGAAAGGAAAAGAGAAACAGGGATGAGGTCTTGATAACTCAGACCTGAATCCACAAGGACTTGAAAGCAGCTCCCAGTTCCAGGACAGACTTCTAAATAGGGAGGGACCCAGGTGGGCCTGGGATTCTGTCAGTAGTATTTTGAAGTTAAGACTCTTGTTTACATCAAAGAAGCCCCCTCCAAGCGCTCTGCTGCCACCTCCAACAAGGTGTCCATCTGCCAGCTCACAGTGCGTGGAGCCAGGAGAGGCCCTGCAATATAGGAGACAGCACCACAGGAAAGGCTTCGCTGTTCTGGGCAAAGCTGCTGATTCCTTCACATCAGGCAGCAGCGCTTGTGTCACTCCTTCTTGAGCTTAAATTCCAGAGTTTGGTTCTATACCTAAGGGAAGAAGAGAAGGCAATTGAGAATGCAGTCATGTGACCACTAGCCCTGTTGCCATGCTGAACTGGGACACTCAGGGGGTGCTGTCCTGGAATCACTGGAAAGGACATTCTTGCTCCTGTGTCTGCCAAGGGGTAGACACTACAGTATCCCCTGGAATTAGGAACATTTTTGCCAGGAGTTGGATCCCTAATTTCCCACCAGACCAAGGACAGTCATTACACCACTCTCTCCCCAGGCCGTATTCTTGTTTCTAAAACTTCAGCCCAGAGTTTTCTTCCCTAAGTATTGCAAAGAGCAGACATTTCATACAGAGGCACAATCTTAAAGGAACATTTTTGGGCCCTGACTGTGCCACACATCCCTGGCTAACCTGGCTCACCCAGGACCTGCGTCTTCCTCAATTCACTGTATTTTCTGAGCATCGCTTCTCTCACTGGTAAAATGTGTGTTTTAAAATCATACAAGAGGTTCAGTTCACGGAGATATAACTGAGTAATGACATGAAAGTCAATGCCATTGAAAAAAATTTAAGACCCCATAGAGTTTCCCCAGGACCAGGGAGCAAAGCATTCCTTGCTGGGCCATGAGGAGAGTACCAGGAGTGGGTCAAGAAGCTCTAGGAACAAGGAAAGATGGGCCACAGGCTTTATTGAAGTTTCCATGGTAAATGTAAGGCAAGTTAGACTAAACAGTTTAGTAATATGCAGTGTGAAAGATTTCCGTGGCTTTGGGCTATAGAGGTAGCCCCTACTTCCCTGACAGGTAGCCCTTGGGTGATTTGGGACAAAGGAAACAGTGGCATGGTATGTGAGAATATAAAGGGAGTGGCTGGCTTGCACCCAAGGTATGATGTTCTCCCAAATAAGTTGTTTCTCTTATTTATGAGTCAGCTGGTCCTGGGAGGGGCAGTCCTCCCCATGTCTGTAAGGACCCCAAGTGCCAGAGCACCAAGAACAGATAATATTTTTTAAAAGTTGTCTTTTTGAAGAGTACATACCAAATAAAATGCAGAATATAAGAAAATACACGGGGATCTCAAGGTAATTATACAAATGTTTTACAGATGGAGGTTTAAAACTGAAGCACTCAGTTGAACCAGTTACCTCTCTTCCAGCCAAGGTCCCTACACAAAGAGAACTTACACACCTGGGAGAACAGAGGCCAGGGCCATGCCACGAATCCCTATGGGCACCACTCTACATTTCTGGGCCTTCTCCTCCACAAGGCTCCTGTGGCTGTCCTCTGGACCCGTGGCCTGCCCTGCCCCTGGAGGCTGGAGCCACAGGGTCTAAGCTAATGTCCCAGCTTCTGCTGTCCACCTATTATGTCACTGTGTTCCTAGGTGGTGGGTGAGTGGAAATTCAGCCGAATTCACTGTGACATCTTTGTCACTCTGGATGTCATGATGTGCACAGCAAGCATCCTGAACCTGTGTGCCATTAGTATCGACAGGTGAGTCCAGCCAGGGTGGGAGAGATGACCCTGACCATTCGCCTTTCTGGCTGCTCCAAGTCAAGTCATGCCATGTCTATGATGTTGTGTGGCTAGTTATGTATGTATAAGTACATGTGCTTGTGTGCGTATGTATGTATGCATGCACATTTGGTGTGTGTGGGGTGGGGGGGGGGAAGACTGTGTGGGTGTGTCTTGCTTAGATAGTGCAAACTTCCAAAAAAGAGGCAATCTATAAACTGTGAGGCCACCAAGAATACCTGGACAGTGTCTGGTAAGAAAAAGTACTCTATCTTGGCCCGACTCTGCCCTTTTATAGTCACTTTCTACTGATGTGGAAGTTCTTATCTCCCAGTTTTACTTTGTGGACATAATGATAGTGATTTCTACCCACTGAAGCTACATGTTTGGTTTCTCATGCCCAGCACACGACATATGGTCCAAGTGCCCAGGCTGTGCAAGCCTTTCACTAACTTCCCACATATGGCAGAAGGCTTCCTGAAGCCCTGGCTTTATCCCCCTCATCGAATGCATGGAAGATAAGGTAGTTAATGCTTAAGATGCACTGGGTGGAGGAGTGTGAGCTGCCCTTGTTAGTATTCCCTACTAACAGGTGCTGTTTTGCTTAAAGGAAACTGAGCAGGAGTCTGCCAACAAATAGACCAACTTTTACCAGGTTCAAAGACACAAGCCATAACCCCTCAAAAAGCTTAGAGTCCAAGTGGGGCAATTAGAGTAATAGGCATGCTGGCCCACAGGACTGTATTAGCCATCACGAATGGTCCTGGCTGTTTGAGTGCCAAGACAGGAGGGACGGTTGAATGAGGGTATCAAGGCTTTCCAGAGGGGACCAACGGGCCAGCTCCGAGGGCGGGCTATCTCTGATATGTACATTTTGTGGAATGAAAGATGGCTGAGTCTGCACTCCGGACTCAGCCCCCCTCCCCTAACAGGTACACTGCTGTGGCCATGCCCATGCTGTACAACACACGCTACAGCTCCAAGCGCAGGGTTACTGTCATGATTGCCATCGTCTGGGTCCTGTCCTTCACCATCTCCTGCCCGCTGCTCTTTGGACTTAACAACACAGGTGAGTCTTGCCTTTGCCTGTGCAGAATCCTGAGGGAGCTGAGTTCCTGGAACAGATGCAGCAGAATCTGGCAGGCCCATTCACCATCCAGGACTAGGGCCTGCCAGACTGGACCTTCTGGGCCCAGCCCAACGCAGAATTGTTCCTGGTTGGGCTAGAGGGGAAACAATGACCTGGGGCATAATGGAGTGGGGTAAGATGTGAAGAAGTGGCTTGGGAGGATGTCTGGTCATTTTCAACTTTGTTTATTAAATTGAAGCAGACTCACAAACTACATGTGCCAATGACAGGAGCATTTTTTTTGTAATGAGGCTGAAGCCTGGTAGGCTGACTGAGCCCAGGCCAGGCCCGAGCCACCCAGAGCAGGAAAGCTAGACACAAGTAGGAGATAAGCTGCCCTCATGCCTCCTCCTGTGGGAGACAGCATCTAAGCATCTCAGACAGAAGAGGGACAACGTGTCTGCCAGGGTGGAACTGGGTCCCATCAGTTGCTTTGGAGACCAGAGGAAGACAGGCCACAGTGAGGCCTTGCAAATGTGTGGCAAAAAATCTTAAGTGGCCTGGAACTTCTAGAAATGCATACTTGAATTAACCTGGGAATGCCCTGAGAGAGTTAAAGGTATGTGGTGGACCTAGAAGGGACCACGGCAGAGAATGAAACTTATTGGAACATAGATGAGGTCAGCAATACAGGACCGAATTATCTTGTTCCTAAACTTAAAAGATGGCAGAGCTCCCTCCACTATATAGAAAGGCTAAAATAATGGATTGTTCCTTTCTTCTGAGTATTCCGGCTCTAGTCATGTGCTCAAAGATGACAAAACAAATGGCCAAGTAATGAGGGAATGAGAACAAGAAAACTTAGAAGTAGTCGACTCCAGCTCAGCTTTCTGCTCATGGTGGAGATCTTTAATAATATTTACACTGCACACTTACTAGCATCTAACATTTCCAGGCAGCTGTAAACATCTAGTCATGTTCTCTGTAAGACTTCTCTTTGTTTCCTCCACGGAGGTAAATGAGCCTTGGTGGCACTCACCCCCTGCACCTGCTGACGACTGGATCACCCTGGGTTCTTTTCCCCCAGACCAGAATGAGTGCATCATCGCCAACCCTGCCTTCGTGGTCTACTCCTCCATCGTCTCCTTCTACGTGCCCTTCATTGTCACCCTGCTGGTCTACATCAAAATCTACATTGTCCTCCGCAAGCGCCGCAAGCGGGTCAACACCAAGCGCAGCAGTCGAGCTTTCCGGGCCAACCTGAAGGCCCCTCTCAAGGTCCAGAGCCCCTCCCTTCCCCCAAGTGCCCTTATCTAACCAGAGCCACTGGGACTTGTCCCATGCTGCGGTGGGGACCTGAAAACCATAGTAGGGGTGACGTCCAGGCTGGAGGAGCTCCCGGCAGCGGGGTGAGGGTGTGGACGTCACTGGAGGGACGTTTGTCCAGGAGTAGAAGGTGGACTCCATGGTGGACCAACTGGGCAGAGAAGTCTGCTTGGAGATCTTTGTGACTGAAGGCAGCCGTTTCAGCATGGCACGTTCCTCAGCGCCACTCTTTTTCTCTCCATCCAGCTTCTTTCTACTCTGGCCTCTCTGTTTCTCTTTCTTTTTTCTCCTGTCTTCCTGGTGTGTCACACTCTACTGCTCATCCCCTGCCGCTTTGTTACCTCCTCTTTCCCACTTCTCTTTTCTGCTTTTCTCTCACAGCCTTGCTCTTTTGTGTTGTGAATTCTCCCCGCCTCCCAGTTTTCCTTGAGCAAGCCCATGTTTGGGCACAGGAGGACCAAGAGCTCTTGAGTTAGACACAATAGGTTCAAATCCTGACACTATCACGTTTTGACTAAGTGGGCAAGTTGCTTAACTTCTGTGAGCCTCAGTTTCCTCATCTGTTAAATGGGAACCATAGTGTGGACTTCACAGGGTGGTCTTGAAGATTTAGTATGAGAAGGAATGTGAGCCTGCTTAGCAGGTGTCAGACCCTAAGTGGGTGTTCCATAAAATTAGGGGCCTTTTGTCCTGGGCCCTGCCCCCTTCCTCTTGTTACAATACCAAACTCCACCTTCACTTCAACTGCCTCCTGTGGCTCTAGCCTTCTATCCTCTGAGCCCTCTTATGAGTGTGAGCTTTCTATGGACTCCCTTGCCTCTGGTTCCTGTTTTCCTGTGCCCCGGGTCCCCGGCTGTCTTGTGTGACCCATGTGCTGGCTCACTCCACAGGGCAACTGTACACACCCTGAGGACATGAAACTCTGCACCGTTATCATGAAGTCTAATGGGAGTTTCCCAGTGAACAGGCGGAGAATGGTAAGTGTTCAGGTCAGGGACCCAGAGTCAAGTCCTTCTGCCCTTGGGAAGCCCACCAGTCATGACTGAGACCTGCACAGCTGATCAGAGAGAAGCACCTCCCAGAATCTCCTACGCTACCACAGCTGAGGGCAGACTCACTGCCACGCACACTTCTAAAGAGGTGTGGAGTGAGACATCACAGGTACACAGAAAATTGTTGGGAGAAGGGTCTTGCCCATATAACGTACTAAAAGTGATGATACTGGCTATCTCTTTCTCAAACACCTACCATGTTCCTATTAACTCATGAAATCCTCAACACAACCCTGGGAGGTAAGTCCTATTGATCTTACCAATCTTCAGTTCACAGAAATGGAAACAGAGGCTTAGAGAGTTTAGGTGACTCACCCATGTCTAAACAGTTAGTGACAATACCTATTTCAGTCCAGACCTATGCAACTTCTGAATCCACACACACCCATGTTCTTTCCTCCAGGATGTGCTGCCTTATAGACAGGCAGGTTTGGGAGCTTGAAGGCTGGTGGTAGCTGGAGGAGGCTGGAGCAGAGAATCCACAGGGGTGGTGGAGAAATGCAACCTGGAAATAGAGGTGCAGATCACAACAGAGCCAGGCTCAGCTGAAGGATAACAGCATCAAGGTCCAGGCAGCAGGTGTTTCACACATCCACAGGTGGGCAGAGAACAGTCCAGGGAATCCATGGAAGGCCACATATGGAGTCCAGGTCAGGTATCCTTGGGAGACAAGGTCCCCACCATTCTCTGCACTACAAGGGCAGTACTCTAAGGAGCTGTCAATGAGGCAGGTGCCAAAATTGAGGACCAGGATGGGGTGAAGGCAGCAACTCAGTTATACTACCTCCACATAAAGCTTGGCCGCATTTCAGAAACTGGGGCTAAGACCTCTGTGTCTAACAGGAGAGTATAAAGGAGAACTGGGAAGCCATGAGTAGATCCAGACCAGGCCCTCCTCGTCAGCCAAGCAGGAACAATGCGGGGCCATAGGCCAGCCTTTCAGTACTTGGATGGGTCTAATTTGCACATTAGTACAGGTGTTGGGAAAGCAAAAGTACTGGGCTTATGTTTCAGACTGCCAGTAAGGATGTTCAGGTGCTCTCTAAAGCTGTTAGGGCCTGAGTTCTTGGAGGCAGGAATGGACATCATTTAGGAATTTAGCCCTAGCCACCAGCTTGGTGCCTGAGTCTTAGCTGGCTCTCAGTGAGTATAGCGAGTGTCACTCAGATAATGAAAGAGAAGTGCCTGGGTACCGTGCCACCAGAGAATGATTGAGAGGTATTGAGGCCGCGCAAGTATTGTTCTGGAAGTGGGCAGGGATGAGTACCTGAACCCTGTCCTGTGTCCATACAGGGCCTGCTTCCTAGTGGTAGCTCTCCTTGCTTTCCCAGCAGAGTCACCCTGTGTTTGTAGGAGTCTCCAGAAGGGAAAAGGAAAGAATACGGAGGGACAGGGGAGGCTGGGTGGCTGCTGTCCAAGAACTGGCCTGGCTTTACCCAGAGCTCTCTGCCTCTGGTGCAGGAGGCTGCTCGCCGAGCCCAGGAGCTGGAGATGGAGATGCTTTCTAGCACCAGCCCTCCCGAGAGGACCCGGTATAGCCCTATCCCGCCCAGCCACCACCAGCTGACTCTTCCTGACCCGTCCCACCACGGCCTCCATAGCACTCCCGACAGCCCCTCGAAGCCAGAAAAGAACGGGCATGCCAAAGACCACCCCAAGATTGCCAGGATCTTCGAGACTCAGTCCATGCCCAATGGCAAGACCCGGACCTCCCTCAAGACCATGAGCCGCAGGAAGCTCTCTCAGCAGAAGGAGAAGAAAGCCACGCAGATGCTTGCCATTGTTCTTGGTGAGTCTGCAGGGCTGGGGAAGGGCCACCCCTGCCAGTCCTAGCCCCTCTCAGTCCTGCTGCCCATGGCTGGAGGTGATGGGTGGGCACATGAACCAGTCCATAGCCATTTTCATGCAGACTCATAGGCAGATTCTGTAACTGTGCTCCCTCCACAGATGAGAAAATGGAGGCTTAGCATGTTTATATAACTTGACTGAAAAAGACTCACCATTTGAACTCATTCGGTCTGATCCCAGACTCTGCGGACTTCACCAGACTACCATAATGGCCCAGAGCCTCATGAACCCAGGCTGATCACATCTTTTCTCTGGTTTCCCTATCTGTAGTGTAGATAGCCGTTCAGGGCTGATGTCATGGTCAGAGGACACAGGGTCGGTAAAGGGATTTTCAGAACTACAAAGCAGCACACAAACATCAGTGCAGTCTGGGTAGTGCACATTTGTACTCACCCAAGTCACGTGGCCAAGAGCTGTGGAAAATAAAGGGAAGCCTGAGAGGCAGCCCCAAATTTAAATGAGTGATGGCCTTGTCTACTAGGCAGGACTTTCAAATAAAGTTCTCCTAGAAAACCAAAGCCACAAACTAAAAGGTGGACAGAGATGCATGGCTGGGGACAAAGAGGATCCATGTGATACTGCCTTTCATGTGGCATCTGTGATATAACCCTTTGCTGGTCCCGCAATCCTGGGGTGTGCGTGGACAGGTGCTACTGTCCTTTTATGAATGGAAACCTGCAATCCCAGGAGGAGAAGGGGCTGCCCATGATCACACAGCTGGAATGTGGCACGACGTGGCTGGAGCTGGTTGCTCTTCTGCTCTGGAGCTTTGCTCTTCCCCGACACTGCTCAGTCCCTGTGGATTCCTCCTGTGCCTCTCCTGCTGAGCGTCCCACTGGGGCAGGGAGTCCTGGAGAAAGCACATCCCAATCAGACAGCAGAGTGAGTAGGAGCCTACCTGGTTGAGATGAAGTGTCTCCAGGTAGAATGAGCACACGTGTCCACCAAGGAAGGGAGTCTGAGGGAGGCTGGAGCAAGTCCTTGGCCTCTTGGGGACCTAGAAAGACTGGAGTTCAGATCTCAGCTGTGTCACTTAAGAGCACAGTGGCCTTGGATTCATTGTAGAGCCATCACAGGATGGTTGCCTGTCAATCTCACGGGGACACAGTAAGAACTAAGTTAAGATAGGTATTCAAGGCTCCCCAAACAGTGTGCCCCCAGAGAGAAACATTTGCCATTTCCCCCACTGCCCCTTGAGGGAGACTAGAAACTTGACTTACTATTTCCATGTCCCCGGCTGCCCCAGGCCAGGTCTTTGACATTCTAAGCTTGTTTTCATGCTGCTCATTCTTTCGTGGGATGTAAATTTTATTCTGTCCATTTGAAAGAAGAACAACATAAGATTGAGGGAGGTGAGGAAACCCTTTTCTGAAGATGAACATTAGAGGCAGGTCTAGAATTCAAGATGGGGACTCCTCTTGTGGGGATCCTAGGGTGTTGCCCCAGGCCTTATGTGCCTGGGGCACATGATCTGGTGGCCTGGGTGCCAGCCTCACCATGTCCCTCCCCAGGCGTGTTCATCATCTGCTGGTTGCCCTTCTTCATCACGCACATCCTCAACATACACTGTGACTGCAACATCCCGCCGGTCCTGTACAGCGCCTTCACGTGGCTGGGCTATGTCAACAGCGCCGTGAACCCTATTATCTACACGACCTTCAACATCGAGTTCCGCAAGGCCTTCATGAAGATCCTACACTGCTGACTCTACTGCCCGCCTGCACAACAGCTGCTTCCTGACTCCCTGCTCAGGCCGGCTAGGCCTCATCCCTTCAAGCCGTGGGCAGAACGGCCCTGGGGGAGACTGGGTCTTCTCCTCGTCCGCAGGCCCTGCAGTGTTAGCTGGGGTCCTCGCCCACCCGCCTGCACACCTTCACTCTGCCAGGCTAGGGCAAGGAAGCCAGGCATGTGACCAGTCCCGGGGCTACCTCCAGGGCTCAGGGCAGATCATAGAGTCCTCTCCCAACCTCCAGGCCCCCTCTCCTTGGCACCAAAGATGCAGCCACCTTTCCTATCCTTTCTCTGAGACACTGAGGTCTCTGGGGTCACTGGGCCAGAGTCAAAGCTAAGAATCCAAGGACACCTATTTGTTGGGCTTGGCCTGGTCTTCACAGGCCTGTGCTAGAGCAGACAGGGGAAAAAAAGAGACTGTTCTCACCCCATAAGGCCCATGAGGGGAAAGCAAAGGCCCTTGCCAAGGCCCCAGCACCTTCAGTCCTGGGAGACCCATGTAAATACCAGACAGCACATGGAACCCAGAGGAGCCCAAGCCAAAAATTTTAGCTCCCTCCTGGACCCCAGTGTAAGCTCTATTTTCCACAGCAGCAGTCCAGACCTACCCCATCCTATTACAGCTCCCCATATTGTTTCCATACCTTCTACAGGAGGAACCCTAACCTAATCTCCAGGGACCCTAAGAGAGTCTGTGGAGAGAAAAACACCGGCTCCTGCCACCTCAGCTACCTCCCTCCTCCTAGCCAATGCTGGCCAGCCTGGGAAGTCACGCTTTGTACCTGTGTCTGGCCTGAATTGGGGAACGCTTGAGGTTCTTTGAGGGTTTCCTTCTAGCCACACTCTGACACAAAACTTCTTTTCTCTCCTTTTTGGCTTTTCTCTTTCCTGTTTACTCTCCCTTCCACTGCCTCTGCCTTAGAGGAGCCTGTGGCTACGAGGCTGCTGCATACCCTTTGACCTGGCCTGGCCCTGCCCTGAGAGGAAGGGGAGGCTGCAGCCTGGGGGAGCCCCTGGGCCCCAGACTCTGTAACATCACTATACATGCACCAAACTAATAAAACTTTGACAAGAGTCATTTTCAAGAGCCCCAGGATGGCCCAGAGAACCATTCTTGGCACTCAGGAGTTGCCAAAGTCTGGCAGGGTCCTATCAGTGGGATGCTGGGTGTCTCCACCTGTTCCAGTTTCATGCTTCTGATCGGCTCACCCTTTGCCCTTCTCACTCAACAGGGCAGAAAAGGCTCTCTGGGAAAGGTGCCTTTGAGGAGCCAGCTGTGCCTGTGCATGTCTCTGTCTTTGTCCTGCATGTCTCATGTCCCCATCTCTGGGACAGGTTGCAGAAAGCAGGCCAGGCCTGAGTGCGGTGGCCCAGGTCACTCTCCATCTTCTCTGCCTCCAGGCCACATGCTACGACTTGCCTCTGTCCTGACAACAGAAACCTGGCTTTTAAAAATGAAATATAAATCTACTCTGCAAGAGAGGAACGTTCTTACCGCCTTGAGAATAACAGTGCTGATGACAAACAAGGTGGTGGCACCCACGGGCTCAGGCTCTGGGGAGCTGTCAGGGCATAATTTGCATGCTAAATACAATATTTTTAGCACCCAAGTTTGGAGTACTTAACTTGCCCTGAACATTTAATTATGGACTTTGATCTCTCTGAACCTGAATGTAGTGCTGAGCCTGGGAGAGGCTGTCCCCAAAAGCACCCTGATTCAAGAAAAGGGGGGCAAAGAGGCCCCTAATGCAGTTCAGGGCAGCCAGTAACTTAGTGGCCAGTTCCTCAGGAGACCCTTAAGCAGTTCAGAACCTGAGGGACCTCTCAGCTGTGAATGAGAGTGATAGCCACTCAGAACCAACCAATCGACACACACAACCACGAGAGAGGAGAGGAGAGGGAGAGAGAGACAGACAGACAGACAGACAGACAGGCAGAGACAGACACTATCTGTGAACCATCTTGACCTGTATGGAGCTTACAAATTCATCCCCTCATTAGAAATCTGCGAGAGTATGCAAGTTTATAACTGTGAGCACTTGGAGAGATGACAGAGGGAGGCAGAGAGAGAGAGGAAGGAAGGACCCCAGCTATCTGAGAAGAGCTCTGTCAGAAAGAAGAGGGGAAGAGGGCAGGGCAGGGGCGGGAGGCGGGGCAGGAGAAAGGTGCCCACAGTTGTCAAGAGGCTTCAAGTCTTTCTTCCAGACAGCAGACTGACAGGTGGAGTGGGCAGGGGGAGGGCTGGGTTCCACCTTCTCCCCCTTCATCACTCGAGGGGCACAGAATTGGGAGGAATGGGATCTGGAAGCACAGAGTTGGAGGGGTTCCCCTCCTGGGTCTCCCAGGGTGGGAGATCAACCCAGGCTCTGGCTCTCTCCAAGGAGGCCCTGACCCTGACCCCTTTCTCTTGACAGGGGTGGGAGTATACAGCCCTCTAAATTCCCCCCCCCCCCTTTGCTGCCTCTCTCTGTGGAATACCTTTTCATCAAGGAGCACTCACTTGCCTTTCTAGCTGCGGAGTCTGTGGCACACCCTTTCCTCTCCTTCCCTAGAGCTCAGTAAGGGGTGTCACCACTGAGGACTGGCCCTGGTGGGAGATGTTTGTACAAGTCATCATAGATGAGAAGCATAGAGCAGATCCAGCTTGGGCTGACAGTCTGCAAGGGTCTGGGCACGGATTCTTCCCCAGGTGAGTTTGGAGGTGGCCCAGGTGGCCACGGGCTAGGGAGAGTTCCTGGAAGCCCACAAGGTGAGTGCTCCAGCACGCTAAGGAATTGCTCCATTTCATTCCTGCACCTACTCACCCACTGTCTTCTTCAGTGAATACTTATTGAGCAATTATTATGCCCTAGGAGTTTGGTGAGGTGCTAGGAATAAACCAGTGAAGACAGTGGTCAATAATCCCTGTCTTCCTGGGTTCACAGTCTGACCAGATGACAGACAGGAATCCAACACTCACAATAATGTAAGCACTGCGTTCCCCTGTGCTGGAGTTCTGGCGAGGTGTGGAGACCACAGCACACAGGGGGCACCTTCTGTGAGAGAGCAGGAGGGGTGCAGGAACAAGCGTGATATGATAGCAGGGTGTACACCGAGGAGGGAAGGCAGGCTGCAGAGCCTCCAGTGTGGGGAGCTTGGGGGTGGTGGTCAGAGTGTTCACATTAAGCAGGGTAAGCAAAGAAGAACTCAGGAGCCAGGACAGGCAAATGGCCTGTGGGATAGGTGAGATCCCAGAAGGCATTGGGGGGTCCTCACATCCTTAGCACAGGAAGAGGTTGCAATGTGGATCTGGGCCTGGTGAGCACGATGGTAGGACCTTCTTAAGGACGGAGAATGTGAGTGTCAGTGGCGTCGAGGCCCTGACTGGAAGGCCCTCACGAGGTGGAAAGGGGTGGCCCATGGGGGGCACAGGAGGTTGCCAGAGAAGGAATGCTCTCAAACAGAAGGTGACCATAGCTGCTATCCTGTGCTAGGAGCCCTGCTTCCTCCCTCTTCCTTCTCACTCCTTGTCATTTTCTGCCTGGACTTTGGGAGGGGCCACACAGTCTCCTCATTCGCTTAGTGCTTCTAGGTTTCAGCCACTGGCCTTGGAGGTTCTTTTTTGCTGATTGCAGTGAACTCACCTCCCTGATGAGATGGTCCTAGACAGGCCTTTGGAATCCTGGCCTGCACTTGAACTCCTGTTGATACAGCTTGCTAAACTGCCCTACTCCTAGTTTCCCAGCCTCACAACTAGGAGAGTTCCACCCACAGTTTCCTTCTGCCAACACCAGAAGTCATTCAGGCGGAATAACCTGGGCTCTCTTTATTCCCGGGGATGGGCAATCTAGGTGATGCCATTTCCTACTACCCAGAACTGTCTTTGGAGTGGGCTGGATTGGTTCAAAAGGAGACTCTTGCCTGGGGGAGGCTAAGTAACAGGGATGCACAGTGCAATGTCAGTAGGGCAGAGCAGGTGTAGAGAGATGGAGAAGCATCCAAGTGCCAGCGAATCCCAATGCATGCTGGGGTTACGATGACCTAATTGCCTATTTCCAATAACAAATTCACTGCAAATATGGGGGCAGAAGCCTGAAAAGACTAGAAAAAGTCCACAGTTAAGGAGGGGGAAGAATAAAGACACCCCCAAAGCATTCTGGATGGCCAGATCTCAATCTCTTGCCACAGGCCAGGATTTATATCTCTCACCACTGAAATCTACTTCCTTACTCTACACCTGGCTGAAGGGGTCTTTGGAATGCATGGTAAATTCTACCTCCATCCACCCTCTTTTTGGAACATGACAGCAGCTGCCTTCTGTCCCTCACATTGAGTCCAAGCTCCTGAATGAGTTTGGGTCAAGGTCTTTCTCACCTGTTCTAAATAGGAGTCCTCTGTATAAGCAGCTGCTTCTCTTTTACATTTTCCAGTTCATGGGCCCCTCCTCTCTTCCATCCTTGTCCTCTTCAACATCCACATCTTCCAGAAAGCCTTTTCTGATCACCCCACTTGGTTTGGTTACCAACTGGAGGAGAAGATAGAGGAAAAAGGTATAGACTGAGCTGCCCACTGCCTACATGGAGTTACTTAAATATGTTGATACTAAAATTTTGATTTCCCTGTCACACTAGCCACATTCAAGTACTCAGTTCTGCCTGTGGCGAGTGGCGTCCTCTGGAATGGTACAGATGTAAGAAGTTTCCATCCTCCCACAAAGGCTTGTCAGGAAGTCCTAGTCCAGAATGAGCAGGTTTGGGGACCTTCAGCTAAAATGAGGGTGAGGATTCAGCTGTGGAAGGGGAAGATGATGTTCAGTTTGGGACACTTTAACTTTATGGATTCTATAAGACCTCCATGTGGAAAAGACCACTAAGACATTGGGGCACCCAATTTCTAGCACTCTCATACCTCATCTTCACACACAGGTCTTGGATATCCACCAGAGGCCCTCTCCTGAGGAATTCCAAGAGCGTAAATAGAGTCCAATTGGGAACACCCCTGGGAAGACTCTGGGAGGCAGCTGTGCTGAAGTGGGACTAAGGAGGATGCTGTGTGTCTGTGTCACTGTTTGGCTAGGGTGTTCTGAGAAGGAAGAAGCAGTTACCCTCGGTCAATGAGGGAACCTATCGGCCAGGGATGGCCTTAAACTGTCACCTCTGTTACCTCTGCAGAAAGGGAATAGAGGAAGCAGGGGTCTAAGAAGCCCAGGCTACATCCAGGATCATCTGAGCTGAAATGATGCCTAGGAAATGTTCTGTCTACACCTCCATGGGGCCCTTGCCATTCATGGACAAAGGGTGTCAAAAGATCATCTACTTTTTTGAAAACCTTTCTGCATGATCATTCCTAAAATTCTTCCGAGTAGAATAATTCAGACACTTTTCTTCCCCCATGCCTCTGGTCTCACTATTCCCAATGATCCATGTCACTGTGAATATATGGCCCCAACCCTCTCTTCTGGGTCTCCTAGGACCCTAGACTTGGAGTGAGGTCCAGACTCCAGGGTGCAAGAAGATGCAAACAGCCCTGTGTACCCCTCCCGTGGCCTTCACCTGCTCTGATTGTTCTCAGAACAGCAGAACTCCTAGGAGCATTTTTAGCCCCACGTTTTTCCTAAGGCTTAGTCTTAGGCAGCACCAAGAGATTGGGGCAGGCAGCTAGCAGGGAGGAGGAGGATGGAATAGTCTCCTGAGGGACCCCTGCTGCTCAGTCTTCAGGAGTCCCTACTTGTCCGCTAGGAGAAGAAAAGGCTTCCTCACCACTGCCTGAAGCTGAGCCAGACTGCCTTCTTAGGAAGGGCGTAGAGAGAAACTACAGGTCGCCCCCTGGTGGTCTTTCTCAGCCCTGCCTACTCTTCAGAAACTCCTGGGAACTGCTCATAGCGCTCACATCTGGAACTACCTGGGAGATTCTGATTTAATTTGTTGATGGTACAAAAAGATTATATTTTAAGAGCCCTTTACAACTCAGTATTGTGGAGCATGCCTATAATCTCAGAATTCTTGGTGGCTTGGTGGTTTAAGGCAGGGAGATAGCACATGTGAGCCCAGCCTGGGTAGTTTAGAGATTTAATGAGGCCCTGTGCGCGCGCGCGCACGCACACACACACACACACACACACACACACACACACACACATATATATATATATATATATATATATATGTATGTATTTAAATGGCTGGGCATATACATTGTAGTATAGAGTCCCGGGGCTCAATTTCTACAAAACAAGCCTTTCCCCAAGAGATGCTAGCGTGTTCTAATGTACAGGCTTGACTTACAGCTGCTATTCATGGACTCAGTCCAGCCCAATGCCCCTCCCCAGGTCACACACGGCTTTCTGTAGCAGCTATAGGCTGTGACAGGAAGGGGTGAAGTATCCAGAGCCACACAAGCTGGAGCCATCATCCGGGGACCACGGGAGTGAGGATGCAAGACACAAGACAGGGACACTACTCAGATATACATGCAGCAGGGATGTACATGCTGTTACTGGAGTCACTATGCCGAGCCCAGAGTGTCCCGCCCAGACTAGTGACACACAAGACAGGCTTGAAAACACACTCAGGGGTCAGAGCTGGCTGGTAGGTGGGACAGAGAATCCCTTTTTCTGAGAGTTGCAAAGCATCCTTGAGCTGGAGAGGCTACTTTTGCAGTGCAAGGGGCACACAGGAAGAAGGTAGGACCCTAGGACATCTATCCATCACACCTCACATCCTCCCAACTCTAGCTGCTTTCCTAGAACCCCACTAGCTTCTGATCTAGAGCCCCCATCACACAAAGTCAGTGTGAGCCACACCAGCCCTGCTCCATTATGCTTCCAACCAGGTGACAGGTGGCCATAGTATGATCATCGCAAAGTCTGGTCTCTGAGCAGCTGCTGAGAAGGAAAGTTGCGCCAGCTCCACACCAAAGCCAGACAGCCCATCCCTCACCATCACCAGCCTTCAGCTGTCCCCTAGCTCCCTCCTGTGTGAGTTCACATATGCATATTATACATACATATACAATACAACAGACATCTCTCTCACACACACCCCTCCTCACTAACACTACTGGTCCCTAAATGTACTCTTATCTTACACTCACTCCATCCCTGATGGGGAGACAAAGATCCACAGTTTTATTCATCCCAGGGTTTGAAATTTGGCCACATATCTGGACATGAAGAAGGGTAGGGCTAGGGACTAGAAGACTGGTGTCATTCATAGGATCCCTCATCTACAGTTGAGGCACACCTTCCCTTCACCCCCAGTAGACCATTAAGAGAAAAGGCACTGAGATCAGAAACACTGGGATGGTGCGGTGACTCTGGTGACAGGGGCTGACTGAGGCTCTAAGCAGAAAGTAGACAGTTCCTTTGAACTCTGAGCCTTGTCTGTCTGTGCAAAATGCGTGAGTCTGGTGGTCTTGTCCCAGCCTGAGTAGAGAGCCAGCAACACAAGATATGAATTAGCTGGGTGGAACCCAATTCCTACATCCCTTGTCCTGCCTTCATCCTCAGGGGGTTTCCTAACATGCAAGGACCCTAAGATAAGGATTCCTTCTGTGCCCTTCTTTCAGAGCATTCTCCTAAAATGCAAGGACCATCAACTCAAGAACAGGAACAAAAGGTACAAGAGGCTAAGGGCTGGAGAGAGACTGACCTTAGGAGTTTGAGGCCATATCAAGCAGGAGAAATAGGCTAGGGGTCTGCTGGTGATGGCTTGGGCGAGGTGCTGGAAGCAGTTCTCCAAGATGGTGGATCTTCCTCAGCTGCGACTTTGGTGGTACCTCTTTGGTGGCACTTTCCACTCTATCACCAGCTTCCTGTTTCCTTTAAAGGTCTAAAAAATAGATGGGAATGGGTCTTCCCAGGTGTCAAGTTCCACATCCACTAACGCCTTCCCTATCAGGCAAGGAGACTGAGCTGTCTAAACTTCTGTCTGGGCTCCTGGCTCAAAACCACCTAGAATGGCAAAGGAGGGCTCCTTGTCCTCTGGGAAGGCAACAATGCTCTGTTTTTGACCCCACTGGGCCGGACGTAGGGGAGTACAGCCCACTTCATCCTGGACATTCATCTGGGCACCAGCCTTGGCCAGCATTTGGAGGATAGCTGTGTTGCCCTTGAGGGCAGCCATGTGAGCAGGTGTCCAGTCCACCTTGTTGCAGGTGTGGACATCTTCATGGTGCTGCAGGAGGTTGATGACACTTAGGAAGGCACCCTTCTGGACTGCTAGGTGGAGGGGAGTCCAGCCCGACTTCTCAGCAGCATCAGGGTCAGCCCCACACTGCAGCAGCGCCAAAACAACTGCCCCTTCCCCATTGTGGGCAGCTAGGTGCAGGGGCGTCCAGTTCATACCTCCAGGAGGCCCCACATCTGCATGGTTCTTGGTCAGCACGTGGATGATCTCCAGGTGCCCCTTGTAGGTAGCTAGCTGGCCCCATACCTGAGCAACATCGTGCAGATGAAGTACTTGGCCCCAGCAGCAGCAATGTGCAGTGGGCCGTAGCCGCTGACATTGAGGGATGGCCCACTCTTCAGCAGGTGCTAGATGGCCCTCACTTTACCTCGCTCCACTGCCAGGTGCAGTGGTATCCTCACGTTTCTCTGCTGAGCATCCAGCTCAGCCCCCTGTCCTGTCAGCAGCTTGACCAAGCTGACATGACCGAAGCAGGCAGCCATATGGAGGGGGGTTTTGCCCTTAGCCTCACACGAGTTGGGTTCAGCATGGCGGGAGACCAGAAGCCGTGCCACATTCTCACAGTTGTTCTGGGCATCCAGGTGGAGAGGGGTCCAGCCCTCATATTCCTGGGCATCCATTAGGGCTCCATGGTCTAGGAGCAGGCGGGCTATGCAGTCATCCCCATTCTGGGCTGTAAAGTGCAGTGGAGCCCAGACGTCCTCATCCACCAGGTTAGCACTGGCCCTGTGTTCCAGGAGCAGAGCACAGAGGTTAGGTTGCTGGTCCTGGGCAGTGATGAGGAGAGGTGTGTAACCAGAGGCTGTCTGGCAGTCTCACCTGCTTCATGTTGCCCTGGGCCACCAAAAAGTGGAGAGGCGTGACCTTCTTCTCATAGACTTTCAATTCTTCATCACTGGGGACCAAACTGTCACTATCTGAGAGCTGCAAGACCCTCTTCAAGTAGTCTCCTGAGTCTGCTGGTAGGAAGATGGTTAGAAAAAGAGACTTATGACCTGTTCTGAGGTCATCTTGGCCAATCCCCTGCGTCCTGGAGGCTAGAGAAATGAGAACAAGGCCTTCCTGGGAATAAGAGTTTCTATTCATCCACTGCTGTCACTGTTGGAGCTCCCATGTCCTTGTCTTGGAGAACTGAGACTGAGCTCTTCCTGCACAGGTGGGGCACAAACAGCTGGGCTCAGGAGGCCCAGGTACAAATCTTCACTCAACCCCTAGCAGCTCTGACTTCAACCATTTCTCTGCCTCTTTAAATCTCTACATCCTGCTCAGTAAAGGGGAGACAAGCAACGCTCAGTTCATTCAGTCAGTGTCAGGGCAATTTAGGAGGTAAGAATTTGGGGAGAAGGAGCTAAGTCCATGCAATCTGAAAATACATTTGTGGTTGGACTTCTAGGATCTAAACTCTTCCCTGAGGTCTTATGACCTTGCTTTTCCTCTCTCTACCCTGTGGCATATTAGAATTGAAAATGACAATAATAACTACTTACTGGGTCCACCCCCATAGATTTTTATTTAATTTGTCTAGAATGGACCCAGGTTTTTTTTTTTTTTTTTTGACTTTTGTAATTTTGCAGGTAATTTTAATGCATCCATGTGAAGAACCAAAATTCCATCTCTGAGTCAGAATGGAAAAGTTTGGCTTTGCCGAGACATCAACCTACAGGGAAAACAGAACTAGGGCCCCCAGGGCACACATATTTCTGGACCATTCATCTGGACACTGGAAAGGACTCCACCACCCTGGATGTGCAACAGCCTTGGAGAAGAGGGAAAGGGCTGGGGAAAGAGTGAGTTCTTTGGGCCCATGCAGCACCCTGGACTCACCACTGTCCGTTAGCTCCTGGCTGGCTTCCTCACTGACCTGGGGAGGCAGAATCAGTAGAGATAAGGCAGATCTTCAGGGTGGTTCTGGCCTGGGCTGTTCTTTTTCTCTTCTCCCTCTTCAGAGCTGTCCACAAAGGACAATGCTGGAGCCCTGATGGGATGATGGGACCTGGGGCTGGCTGGAGGGCTCTGCAGCATGACCAGGCTCAGATGCTGCACCTTCCACCTCCTGGTGATACAGATTCTCCTGAAAACATCTCTCCATGCCCTGGTGCTGTAGGTATCTATCTCTCCAGTGCTCTCCAGGGTGGGCACAGGGCCAATCTTGTCCTCTCCTGGCCCTACCTGCTCCCCCAGCCTTACAGAGGAGGGGCAGGATAAACACCTAGAAAGCATGGCCTCTTCTTGGGGTCGTGATCCCAGCAGCGCCTCATCAGGTCCACCATCTGCTGGGCCTCACCTGGCCTCTCATGAAAGACAGGCTGCAGGGGGGAAGTGGGGCGCGCATGCCTGCAGCCACTCGGATGATGACAGTCATTATATTGAGTACTGTGAGAGAGAAGGCAGAGTCAGAGGCTGGACAAGTGGGCAGGGGAGAGGAGGAAACCCCAACAGGACATGCATATAATAGGGGCTCCATAAATGCTTGGTGAGTAAACAAATAGATCTTGGACCCATTTAGGGGTCTGATTTGAGCAGGCACACCTGTGGTCCAGCTACAACCATGTTCCAGGTCAAGAGCAGACAGGACCCCACTCTGTAAACTGGGTAAACAAACAGGCCCACTGGTTAAAGGCCCTAGTTCCCACAGGTGCCAGTCTATTCACTTGCATCTCAGGGACAGAGCAAGGACATGGCAAGCGTGATTGATGTGCCTTATCTTACTCTTCTGTGAGCTCTAGAAGTGGGGCATGGGAGGAAGCAGGGTCAAGAAAGCACTCCTGAAAATCTACCAGTTTCCCATACAACTTCACCCTACCTGAGGGTCTGCCCTGCCCCAAACAAAGGCCATCTGCTACCTGAATATGGTTTCTTCTGAGTGAGGAGCTCCCAGACGACAATCTCGAAGCTGCAGGTGGGAAAATATTTTCCAAGAGTCTTTTGAATATCCAGGGAAACCTCAGAGACCCCATGATCTGCGGCAAAGCCTCTCCATCTAGAGACTTCCCCATCTTTTACTTTTCATCGTGAGCAGAGAGGGGCCAGATCTCACCCGGAACCTAATGTCCTGCCCATTGGCTGTAGGGACCAGGCAGGGTGGGGCCAAGAGCTGCTGTCTCAGCAGGGGAGATGGAGCCCTAGCTGCCACTCACCTGTACACATCACACTTGGGCCCTGGGGCTTTGTTACTCTCCAGGAACATCTCAAGGCGGGTGTAGCTGAGTGTGCCTCGCAGAGCCAACCTCTCAATGTACTGCATCCGGATCGACTGTTCCATCCACTTGGACAAGCCGAAGTCTGAAACCTGTGACAAAGTCAGACGCTAGGGATGGAGGTGCATTAGTCTTGTTCGCAGCAGTCGTCCTCTGTCTCTCCCTCCTTCTAGTCATCTGTTCCAGTAGAGCACAGTGGTTTTCTACATGGTCTCTCAACTCTGCCAACAACTACCTGCATGATTTTGAGCAAGTGACATACCTTCTCAGACCCCCCGTTTCCTCACTGGCAAAATGGAAATAATGGGAACACTTAACTCAGAGGAATGAGATGGGAATTAAATTAGGTGACAGGTAAAGAGCACTTAGAACAGAGTACACAGTGTTATTACATACTTGGTAGATGTTGCCACAGCCAGAGGGACTATGGATGCAATGACCACCTCTAGGGGTCCTGGAAACAGATCATGTATGCCGCTCCCCCGCCCCCTCTGTTCTAAGTCATTGGGTCATTTGTTCAACAAATGGGCATTCATTGCGGGTCAACAAGATGGGGGACTGAGATAAGGCTCATTCCCAGTACCCTTATAAGGGCATACACAGATAGAATGTACACTCATTAGTGAAAGAGTTTCACAAATAATTATATACTTGCAACTGGGGTTGGTAATATGATGAGGGTATACAGTAGAGCATACTGGTTGGGTCAGGGAAGACCTCCATGAAGAGGTGATGTTTGAGCTCTGAGTTAAAAATAATTAAGGCTTTGCCAGAAAAAGAGAAAAGAGTAGGGGAAAGTGTGCAAAGATCCCAGGGCAGAAAACTGAGTATGCTGTGTTTTAACAACTGAATGAAAAGGACACTTTGGCCTTTCCTAGGAATCATCTCACTTGTACACATCCCCACTTCAAGCAAAGAATGAGAAATATAGGAGTTATTCTACCCATTTTAGAAATGAGAAACTAAGGTCCAGAGAGCAGTATTGCAGGATCCCAATACCCAGCCTCATACACCAAATTTTGCTGCTTGTCAATCTCTGTTTCAGGTATGATCCCTGCTTTCTGTATTTGTCCAAAATGAGAACTTTTGACAGGCCAGCTCACAGATAGACAATTCTGCTTACAAGAGGTGGCTGTAGCTGAGAAAGGTATCAAGAAGAAGGACCAGAGCCCTCACCTTGACATGCATGTTGTTGTCCAGGAGGATGTTGCCTGGCTTGAGGTCCAGGTGGAGCAGAGGGGGCTGAATGCTGTGAAGGAAGTTCATGGCCAAGCTGGTCTTGTGGATGATGTGGAACCTGAACTGCCAGCTAAGCTGGTGGGTGGGGAGCATCTTCTCCAGGGAGCCGATGGCCACGAACTCCATCACAATACCCAGGGGCTGTTTGCACACACCATAGATGGACACAATAGGCTGAAACTTGATCTTCTCCATTTTGGCTGCTTCTTCAATGAGGCAGTTTACATGAGAGCCACTGAGAGAGACAAAAGAGGGGAACCCATTTGTCTTAGTTACTTTTTCGGTTGCTATGACTCAATATCCGACACCCAAAAACTCAGGAAAGGAAAGGTGTATTTTAGCTCACAGTCTCAGACAGTCACAGTCCATTCAGGGGTGGCCGGCAACAATCTAAGTACATGGCATAGACAGAGGTGGAGGCAGCTTCCCCAGACAAACAGGAAGGCAAGCTGGGGCTAGTTGAGACTAGTCCCCGACCTCCAGGAAGGCAGGTGCAGCTTTTGTATCCGTTCAGGTCTCCACCCAGTAACCAGTCCCTCCTGCATCCAGGTGTGGCCACTACACACCGTTAATCCTAACTTAACTGTAATCCACCCCTCCAGACCAGACCCCAATCCACCAACATCATACGGTTCCATTAAAATACATGAGACTTTTGGGGGACACTCCAGATCCTAACCACAACACCATTAATCATGAGAGCAATCAGCAGAACACACAAAGTAGGCACGATGCCAAGCCAAGGAGGCCCATGCAAGCCTCAGGAGGTTCCCAGGTATTGGAGGAGCAACAAGAAGTGATGCTTCACAGGCAGCATGGATTAACACTCAGATGCCAGCAGCAATAGGAAAGGATGCAGAGGCGTGGGAGTCGGTCCCACTTTCCAGAGTTGGCCACGAATAGCACGCATCACCACCTGCCGTGTATTCTGGCTGCTTGTTTGTGTGTTTATCTTCCCCTGCAGATTTGAGCCCCGACAAAGCTGATATTATGCCTCCTGCTTTTGTTTTAAAATACCATCGACTGCCATCTTGATTATGAAGGTAATACATACACCTTGTAGAAAACCTAGGGAATACAGACAGCTATAAAGAAAAAAATTAAATCACCGCTAATCCAACCTGGCCTCTGTTCATGCTGTATTCTTTTACACCATGCTTTAAAGGCATTTCCTTTCCCTCCTTCCTCTCTACCCCTCCTCTCTCCTCCTCTTCCTTTTGATCACACAGCACGAGAAGCCTGACCACCTCCCCATGTTAGCATTCTCCTGGAGCATGGTGCTCAGTGACTGCACAACATTTTATAGATGAACTATAATTATTTCTCTTTGTACTCCCCACAGCACACTGCCACACATGGCACAATGTGTCTTTGTTGAAGTGATCATAAGTCAAGGGAAAGTCTCACAAAATAAGCATCTACAAACCCCTCTGTTCATTTCACTGCACAGACCCACAGGATAGTAAATATGCAAATTGTTGCAGACTATTTTTACACTGTGGGGATGGGGATGAAGGACCCATAGCACTTTTACAAGCATGGTGTTTACAGAGCTCTGATGGCACTGCACTGGGTCACTGGCAGCAATGTGCTCCCAGCACCTCTGCAGGAGGCAGCCATAGAAGCCCAACCTTCAGATGCAGCCACCCACCCTTCCCACACCTGTGCAGGTTGGCTGCCGGGGTTTCCTGTCCTGGCCCTGACTTCTGTAGTCCCTTCCAGCTCTGACAGCTTTGCTCTGCCTCCTGTCTTCCTGTAGGATTCCAGGAACTAGAATGACAAGTGTCATGACATGGACAGAGGATGGGACCTGAGGGCTACATGTTCTGGCTTCAAATTTATTCTCTGTGTGACCTGGGCAAGTGAATTCTCTGGACTTCAGTTTCTAAATGGTAGAATGAGAATAACAGTGATTGCCCGGCTCAGTTTCTGTCCACACCCAGACTCCTAGAGAAGCTGCTGCAGTCTCTCTGGTCCCTCAGCGGCCACTGTCCCCTTCTGTCTAGTTTCTGGCATCTAAATTTTGCTGAGCACCTGCTGCTACTATGTCCACTGGCCAGCTCCTGTTCTCAGTGGCAGGTCAGATCCCTCACTTTTTTTTTCAACCCTCATACCACAGCCATGTGTCCCCATTGTCCTTGATTTCTCCCTGTCACCAGACACTCCCTGTCTGCTTCTCTGCAGGCTCAGAATACTTGGTCATGGGATACGTAAGTGCTCTCCTCTCCTTTTCCTGCTTTGTACTTTGTCTAGGCAATTCCACACTTCCAGTTAGATACTGGAAATTTAATGTGTGTCTACAGCTAAACTCTTGATTCTCCCATAACACCGGCTCTGCTCTGGGTCTTCCTCATCTCCATGGAAGGGGCTGCTGTCCTCTATCCTCAAACAAGGTCCTGAGGGCATCTTGGACTCCTCTCATTCCCACAACTAGGCCCTCAGCAAGTCTAATTAGCTCTACCCTTGAAATACAGGAAAAATATGACTAATTTTCACCCCCTGTGTCTGTTTGCACCTTGGCCCAAGTCTTAATGGGCTTCTCTGCTCACCCTTTGCCGTTATAATCTAGTCTCACCTCAGCAGCAGGAGTCACATTTTTCCATGTACATGGTAGCCTTGCTTAGGACTTCACAACAGGATCTCTCCTCTTTCACAATAAAAGCCACAGTTCTTACCATGGTTGATAAAGCCCTCTGTGGTCTGCCTCTACCCCACGCATAGCTCCCTGCACATCCTTCTCTCTTGCTCAGCCCTTGCCGTCAGAGCCTCTTGCTGGCCTACCCTCAGACTAAGCATGTTCCCACCTCAGGACTTTTGCAGTGGCTGCTGCTTCTCTTTAGGGCACCATTCCCTGAAAAAGCCATATGGCTTGCTCCTGCACCTGCGTTACTTATCTATGCAAGTGATACCTTCTCAGTGAACATTCCACAAACGATTCTATATGAGATGGTAACTTACCCCAATCCCTTCATATACACACAGCCCACAAATGAACATTTCTATACCAGATCTATTCTTGGAAGATCAGGCTACTCAACTCTCCTTAAGTAGCTCAATCAAGAAATGTCAAGTAATCATAAGTGCTCTAGATAAGATTTTTATTTTTCCCAGAATATAACTATAGTGCATTCTATAAGAGCCAGGCACCAAAAATGCAACAAGGGCCATCATCCCCTACACTTGACCTCTGGGCAGGATCTGGGTAAGAGCTGGCATGTGGCCTGGACAGGCTCCCAAGCCAGCAGGCCAGCCCAGCTGGTACTGGGAAAAGGTGACTCCCTGCAAGTCCCTGAGCAAAGCACCACACCTCTAAGGAAGACCAGCCCTCCCCTGAGAGTTTGGGGTGAGGAGAAGGGCAGCAGGGGGTGGCCAAGAGCAGTCATCATACCCAAGAAGAAGGAAGGAGGCAAACAGGACAAGCTCCAGGAGCCAGACTACACAGAGGCATCTCTGACCAGGTGCAGAGAGAGGGCAACTACTGGTGTCCAGGAGGCTCAGGGTACCCACCGGGTACAATTTACACATGCCAGCCTCAGTTTCTCCCTAGTGGTGAGAGTGGGCACAGGTACCTGGTGGTGTCCTGTTGAGGCCAGGGGGAGCATTTGATGGCATACGGAGTTCGCCAGCACCTGTGCCGCACCTGGAATACTTGGCTGAAGCCACTGGTGGCTACCTGGTGCCAATCTTCCTCGAAGTCATCGTGGGTGAAGACGGTGACGCTGCCCAGCTGACACTCCATGAGGCTGGCTGCCAAAGAGTCAGTATGGCCATGGTGGCATGACCTCCTTCCCAGCTTCAAGCACTCCCACAGGGCTACAGCCAGAAAGCGAGGAGCCTGTGCTTCCTGCTCCTGGGTCAGGTCCCCAAAGAGTGCGGATGGTTAGGTGAGCTGGTTACGCCTCTTTCCCACCCAGGAGGAGCTGACTTGGCCCAGCAAAGGCGGAGACATAGCAGCCTTTGCTGGGCCGCATCAGCTCCTCCTGGGTGGGAAAGATGACTTCCCCCTTTTGGCCCTGCTGCTTTCAGTCCAACCACGGAGAAGTCAGCACTAGATGGCTGTGGATGAGGTAGGCTCCTTGGCAGCTGCCAAGATGTCTTTGTTGCCAGAGAAGAGGCTCCTGGGGTCACCTGGAGCACCACGAGGACCTCATCTGCTGGAAGTAGGCCAGCCCAGGCTGGGGGCGTGTGGGGGGGTATGCTGAGCAGTGCTGAGCATACAGGAATCTGGCCTGAGACCTCAAAGCAGACACCTGGGGCATACAGGGAGAAGATGTCCCTGTGGAGCCAAACTTAACCTGCTGGACGTCTGAAGCAGTGCTAAGGGTTAAAGATAGCCAGGTGGCAGAAGGAAGGGAGGTCACCAGAGAAGCAGTGACAGTACACTGAAGCAGCCTCCCTGCCTTTCTCTGCTTCTTCATTCTCCATGGCCTCCACTGTGATACCTCAGGCCATAATTGGGAGTATAGGTTAAAACGGAAGAAAGCGTCTTGATGTTGTGGGGTGGCTTCTTTGCTGATGGAATTGCTCTCTCAACTGAGACACTCAGAGAGGGAAAATTAGAAGTACTTCAATAAGTAAGTTTTCCCAGGGTCATGTGGGTAAACGCCAGGAGCTAAGTGCTGTCAAGAACTTGGCAGTGCAGTGTAGGGCTAGCTACCTCTTATGTGTAGTGGGTGGGTGGGCTGAAGTCCACAGGCAACCTCCAGAATGACCAAGTTCAAGTTGGAGCAGCTCCACTTACCAGAGGAGGAAATGCCTAGACTTTGGTCCAAACCTGTACAGAGCTACAAACCCACTAAACTCCTAGGGACTTGTGGAGGCATGACAGGTGAACAGGAACTGCTGGTGGAGGCTGAACCAACCAGTTTCTTATAGTTGCCTTCTGGAGCTTGGGTGACTCAAAGGCATTTACACCACTGAAAAGCCCTTCCTGTTTATTTGCAAAACATGCTTGACAAAGCGCTTGTTGGAAGGCATTTACAGAGGTTTCCAAATTTAATGATAAACAAACAAAAAGACTTCCTGGAGAGCTGCTCCTTCCAGAACTTCTCAAGTGCAGCCTTTAGGTTAATTCTGGCAAGCAGATTAAGAAGGAAGATTTGGGCTGACAATTGACAGGCACTCTTAACTGAGAATTGCTTTGATTTCAGTTCAGCAGGAGCTGCTTTTCTTACTAAATGTACTTTATAGATACTTTTTAACTCCACAATGATAGTATAAGATCAATATCCCTGTTTCCGAGGAGAGGGCAGGTTTGAAGACAGCAAACAGTCAATCAGTTGATAGTCAAACCTAGGTCTCTCAGGTCTGCGGATATAAGCATGGTAGTTTAGGCATCAGAGAATATGGCAGAGAGTCATGTTCTCTGGAAAAGACTGGAGATGATGAGAAGTGAGTCCAGAGTAGGCATGTACCGCAAGACAATGTCCAGGAGACGCCTCCAGCTTGCTTCGGCTGGGACAACTGAGGCCTAACAGAGCCAATTGTTCCTGGAGTAGCCCTCTTTGCCCGTGAGGCGTCTGGGAGGCCTGGAAGTCAATGAAGGACATTATTGACAGGAAGAGCAAGAGGCAAAATGAAGCCTCTTGCCTTGTACTGGGTGGGTGACCTGTGAAGGTGACCAGACACCTGGAGCTCAGGATGCTCTACTCAGGGTCTCATCTCCAATATTCAGCAGGATCTGCCTAGGCCTGAGGAGGAAGGGTCAGGAGTGCCTGCTCTAGACTTGTTCAGCAGCCCCCTCAGCCTCATTATGCCTGTAGCAGCTCTTCAAGGCAAGGATGCAGAAGCTTCCAGTGGCTGTCTCTAGAGACTGCCAAAGGAATAGCGAAAGAAAGTCATACTTGGAGGTGAGGCTACCCAGGGCTCCAGGCAGGCTGCCAGGATCCCAAATAGATCACCATTGTGAGCTGCTCACAGCATGGAGGTGCAGGGACATGCCAGAGGCAAGGCACCACTGCTGATCCACCTGTTGGAACAGGTGAAATGGGATCCTGGCATCTTTGGGACTTCTGAGCAATCAGGAAAAACAGACCTATGAAAAGCATTTATCCACAGTGATTGGAAGGGCTGGGTGACATGGCATGTGCTCCTTTTAGCTCTCTAAAGTGGGCCAGGACAAAAGCCTAGTAGTCTCTGGAATAGCCCTAGGAAAGGGGACCCTCCTTGTGTGCAGTGTCACAGAGGCAAAGAACTCTTGAGTTCTCTCATGGGGTGACATTGAGGGAAAGATCAAGGTTAACCCAGTGACTTCTGCTTTCTTTCCAGTGGCCAGATTGCCAAAGTCCCGTGGCTCTTCCGCATGCGGGAAATCTGCAGCCAGTGGGTAGAGGAAAGAGCCGGGTATGCGGAGCTGCACCTTCAGCTATCCATCCTGCTGTAGCATAGGGATGGATAGTGATGTGGTTGTGGTCTGACAACATCCACTAGAAGGAAGAGGCAACATGTTCTGTCCATTGGGTTTTCCCTTAAGAGGCTCAGACTGCTTCCTACTGACTGGTGTCAATGTATTTTATCTGGGCAGATTGAGAATGGAAATTTTCTGGACTTGGAACTATTAAATGATATTCTAGGTGTGTATGTGCTTGTCTCCTAGAAACCTAAAATTTTTAGCCTGCCACTCCCAGACTACTGAGCCGGTTGAACAGTTCTGCAGCCCTGTGAGCAATGTTGCAATGCGATGTCAGCCTTGCCCCAAACTAGAAAGACAAGCTATTTGCATGCTGGGAAGTTCCCCAATCCGCCCCCATTCACCACCTTGCAGATGTGGCGCAGAGGACAGCTGGATGTCAGGCTCCAAACTCCAGGAGCCTGCATGCTAAGGCAAATGTGTTTGGTCAAAATGAAGGAATGTGCTTGATACTCCAGAGCGGGTGCTCAGGAAGAAAAATTTTCCAGAGAGAAAGAGATCAAATGAGGTAACAGGAGCAGAGGTCAAGTACAAGGGTGCAGGTGACACAACTGTATTTAATTCCTAGCTTTTTTCTAATTGGTAGTTTTAGGACCTTGGTCACATTCCCAGATCTCTCCAACTTTCTCCATCTACTAAATGGGGCATTAATGGCAGTGCCCATTTCTAATTTTGATGAATGGTTTAAAAACTTAAAAAGGTACCTGAGTGAATATCCATAGCCAAAAAAAAAAAAAAAAAAGAAGCAACTTAAGCAAACACCTTACACAAAAAGTAACTCCAAATGTACCATGTTGGCAACTCTAAAATGTAAAACTATAAAATTCTTAGAAGAAAACGTTTTTGGTCCAGAGTGAGGAAAAAAAAAAAACCTTGAAGGCTTAATACCACATGTATAATTTATAAAATGAAAAGCTGATGAATTGGTTTTCATCAAAATTAAAACTTTCACTTTCTGAAAGACCTTGTGATGAAGATGAGAAGTATAAACCACAGATAGGAAGAAAATATTTGTAAACCACATGTTTGACAAAGTGCTAGTTCTAAGGCTTATAAAGAGTTTTTCAAATGTAACGCTCAACAAAATCCTAAACCAAAAATGCCCCACAAAGTATCCAACTAAAAAACGGAAAAAAGATACAACCAGGAATTTCACTGACAAGAACATAGAGACGGCAAATAAGTGAGAAGATGTTCAATATCATTAGCATCGAGCAAGTACTATTCTGGAGCCAGAGTATATGAAAGGGTTTATAACAACGCCTCCCATTGACCCAGACCAAAAAAGTAAAGGAGCTAGTCAGAGCACATTTTTCTGGCCCAACTTCTGTTGTAGTCCAGGTTTCATCCTTTTCTTCTCATTTTCTCTTTGTGCCTAAAGATCCATGCCCATCTCTGCTGTGTTATTCTCGCAACACAGGAAAGGGACAGCTCAGACATCACCTCTTCCAGAAACATTCTTTACTGGACTGGATGCCCTCTCTATGCCACAAACACTGCATTTAGGTCAACAGTGTGTGATTTTTCTAATGTATTCATCTCCCCTCTTGATTGGAAGCTCCCCCAGGGAAGAGTGCATGTTGTTCATCTGTATGTGCCCAGCAGTTATCCCAGTGCCGGCAGCATGATGGTAGCTTAGTGAACAGAAGCTAGTATGCACTGTGGCATTTGAACTATAACCATTACTATGGACAGGGGGATGGGGAAGTATGGAGAGGCTGGGATGTTAGAGTAACCAGACTTTAGCCCTGGCTGGCCATGGTGAGAGTCCCCTAATACTTTCCCTTTTTAAACATCAACTTTAAAGCAACAAGTATTGAGCACCTACTATGAATCAGAACTTTTCTAGGTAGTTGATCATGCTCTTGGTCAGAACCAATAAAACTCATTATGCCCACAATATTTTAAGAAAAAGGCACAGAATACAAACAATAAATACCAACAAGTAAATTGTAATAATATTTTAGGATAGTATGTGGCTGTTAAGATATTATCTTGGGGGAAAAGAAAAGAGCTGGAAGGAGCATTTCATATTTAAAAAGGCCATTGTAAGGGAAGTAGAACTTAGGCAAGATAAAAGGGAAAGGGATATCAACTTGAAGGGGGTTAAGGATCAGGCTTCCTTGGTAGCAGTGACAACGCACAGTAGCTGAAGCAAAAAGAAGATTTACTATTTCACATAAGTAGGAAACTCAATTACGTTCTCAGGCTTAGCTGGGTCTGAGGGCTCAAATGTTGAGGCCAGGGCTGGGTTTGACACCACCTCTATGTTCTTCCCTCCTCTCTGCTGCCTCCAGTCTTAGCAAAGGCTTCCTTCAGGATGGTGATGCTGCCACCACAACTCCAAACTCACATTTTACCCTCTGCGCTGCATCAGAAAAAGAAGAGACAGCCCCCTTTCCACTGCTCTGGCAAAAAGCTATGCTGAGCCCTGATCATGATTCATGCCACATAACCACCTCAGAAGCAGTAACCATGACGAAAGGAATACGCAGGGTTGTGATTAACCAGGTCTGGATTCCACAAGCACTGCGCACACCAGGGTTAGGATCAGGGCTGTGAGACAAAAAAAATTTTTTTAAACCTCCAAAGCACATGCTGTAATTCAGTTGCCTCATGGTAGTGGTAAGGGGTAGTATCCTTAAGAAGTGATTAGATTATTAAGAGGGATTACTGCTGTTTTTGCAGGACTGTGTTAATTTTTGTGGGAGTAGATTCTTGCTGTCCAGGGACTGGATTAGTTACCAACAGACCATTTTGTTGCAAAATGGGTCTGCTTCTCACATTTCATCTCCTCTGCTTCCAACTACCTACTCTGTTTTCCACGTTTTGACATAGTGAAAAAGGATAAGGCTCACCACAAGACATGACTGCTTGATCTTCAACCTCTGGAACTATAAGCCAAAATAACCCTCTGTTCTTTGTAAGTTATCACGATGTCTGTGACATTTTGTTAGAGGAAACAGAAAGAAGACTAAGACAGAAAGTTGGTATCAAGATGTGAGGTGTTCCTCTAATAATGCTTGAAAACATGGAAAAGGCTTTTGAGCTGGGTAGTAAATGAAGACTGAAACAGTTTTGTGAGGGCTCAGAAGACAGAGGGCCAAGCCAGGTCTGACTCATGGACAGAATGAAGGTCAGGCCAAAGTCGAGGTCACATTGATAAAGTCTCTGGTGGAAATAAGGAAAGTTTCTAACTAAAAACTAAAACAAAGGCTAACCTTGTTATAAATTGGCAAGGAATTTGGATGAATTCTTTCCATTTCCTGGGGCTTTGAGGGAGACCAAACTAAGAGTGATGAGATCAGATATCTGGCAGAAAAACATCTAAGCAGCAGAGCAGTCATGCTGCTTCCTGGCTACTCACGGCCACATACGGTGACATGTGAGAGCAAAGGGATGGCCTAAAGGCAGAATTTATAATTAAAAGGGAAGCAAAGCATACAGATTTGAAAAATTCAAAGCCCATCCATGCAGAGCAAAAAAGTATGCAAGGGCAGAGCCAAGCAACCATTTGCTAAAGAGATTATGTTGGCTAGAAGGGAGCCAGGTGCTGTTCATCAGGAATGTGGGAAAAAAGACTCTGAAAGCACTTCAGTGATACACAAGGCTGTACCTTTCATCATAGGCTCAGAATATTGGGGTCTTGAAGACAGGAATGGCCTACTGCTTACAGCCTTCTTGGTAGTAGTCCCAACATAGCATTTCTTGTTTGCCACAGCTCAAGCAGCCCCAAATGTGGCTCATGTCATAGTCCAGAGGGTGCAAGCTGTAAACTTCGGTGTCATGCAAATAGTGGGAACTCTGCAGGCACACAGATGCAAGGGCTGTGCAGACATGGCTTCCTCCACCTAAATTTCAAAGGATGCATGGTCACAGGAGTGGAGCCCACTGAAAAGAATCCCTAACAGGACAATTGTGAATGGAAATGTGAGGTTGGAGCTGCCATTAACCCTTCCCCCCAAGCAATCTTACTGGAGATACAGTGGCAAGATTGCCATGGGAAAGTAAAAATAATTAACATGTGATATGGATTACCATGTGATATGTATATGCACCAAGTTAGCAAAATAAATACAATTTGTGGCATTCCCATACTGTACCCACTGTGCCGATCTTTTCTAACAGTCCCACACTCAGAGCTTGGCACTCTCTGTAGGACTTTGGCTTAGAGACAGTTATTCCATGATTCCTTTCCAGCCATGGCAACCTTTCTAGCCTTCACAAATTCCCTAGCCCTAACATAACAACCTTCTCTAACCCTGACATAATGTTGCAGCTGTCCGACTTACAACTGTGACTTCCAACATGAACCCATTTTCCACAAAGCCCACCTTCTCTCCCAACCTATCAAACAACTACTATTTCATCCTCTTCTGCCCAATTTCCCACCCACATGCCAGCTAAGCAGTTTAATCTATGACCCTTATGCTGACTAATTTATCCAAACTAAACAAAAGTTTGACCCACCCATAATTAAGGCCTTGCTACTCTGGTGTAAGGTCATGGGCGCAATACACTTTAATTTCAAATTCTTTTGCTGCTGGTCATATTTTGGTTTTGTCTGGCTTTACCTAAGATAATTACTATGTATTACAAACATATACTAATTAAAAATTAATAAAAAAGATATAAAATGGTGTTCGATTAAAGCAGGAGTGTGTGTGCATGTGCACCATGTGTGTATACTTTTTAGTAAACTGGACAAAAAGTATCCACTGCCCAATTATAAGGAAACAGCAAGTCAAGGTCAGACCCAAATGAATGAGCTTGGCTAGATCAAACTGGGGCTTCTTCTATTGGTTCATGTTGATATTAGAGCATCTTCTGAAAGAACCTACTGGAGGCCACCTTTTCTCTTCTCCTGCTGCAGAATAATCCTTTCCTACCTCCATTCAGAGAGAGATTTTCTTTTTTCAATGAGTCTGCTGATAGTGGCAAATAGCCCAGCTATTTGAAGTATCTATATTTCAAAGACATCATTCATACTTCAATTCTGGGTCTGGCTTTCATCTGATTTCAAAAATAAGAATGCTGCTCTTTTAATGACCTAGAGCTTCAGATGTGCAGTCCAATCAGAACTACGAAAGTAGGCTCCCCAAATTGATAGTGCTTAATGGAAGAGGGTGGACAAAGTAAATGTCTTAGGGAAAGATGAGAGGAGGTCTGTGTAGCTCTAGTTGTCAGAAATCATTCATGTTCAAAGAGGTCCTCCTCCTGAATGGGCAAATAGAGCAGGCCAAATTTGCCTTCTGATGTAATTTCCACCTGCCTCAGTACTAATAACAAAATACTTTAGGATGAGTACTTTATACAGAAAAGTTATTTAACCTACACTTCTGGCAGCTTGGCTTGGCTCTGGTGAGGATCTCATATGAATTTCACACAGTGGTAGGAGCACATGTGAGAACAATTACATAGTGAAGAAAAAAGGGAGAAGCTGTTGGTCCCATGTGAACTAGAGAAATACCCTCTGAAGGCACTCCCCATGATCAAATTACCTCTCTAGTTCCCACCTCTTCACTTGATCTCAGCCACAAGGCTGAAAAGGGATAGTTTCCAAGCCTTAAATGTCTCGCCACTTCAACACTGCCACACTGAAAACCAAGCCATCAACACATGGACCCTCAGGGGATAAAACACAGCCAAACTACAGCACTGACCTTGGGACAAAAGAGCCAGAGTGAGGTGTAGAAGTAAAGACGTGATATAGGCGATGATTTGTTTCATTGGCCAGGATCCTCTCACTCTCACTGCTGGAATGGACAACAGACTGATAGAACTCTGGGGATTTCAAGCTTCTTTGCTTGATGGTAGGGCATCCGGTCTTATAATACAGAGACCCTGGAGTGAAAACCTTATAAAACCAAGGGTTGGGGTCTGGAGAACCTTCCTGGCCAACTGAGTCCCTTATGTCTTCCCTCAGGAGATGTTTTTATAATATATGTGTCCTAGTTATTTTTTTGTCTCTATGATGGAATATCTGACATCCACACCTCAAGGGAGGAAAGTTATATCTTACCTCACAGTTTCAGAACATCTCACTCAGTCCATTTATGGCATCCAGCAATGGTGGAAGCACATGCCAGAAGTCTCGTTGGAGAAAAGGTCTGCATGACAGACAGAAAACCAAGTGAAGGAGAAAGAAGTTGATGTCTGGAGACTATGGCAAGACTAAAGACTTCCAAAGAAGAAGCGGTAATAATGTTTCTTCTTCCTCCTTTACATAGTTCAAGCTTCCAGTTGGGCTGTCTATACCCACTTTGGGTGCCCCTCCCTGACTTCCTGGCTCACACGTCAACAACACATACCTGAAAGCTCTACCCTGGGCAGCTCTCAAACTCAACAAATTGACACAATTCTCCCAGGTCAAGCCCTAACCATCCACCCCTTCCAGCCAGGCCTCACCTCTCAATAGCATATGGTCCCACAGATACCCACTAGACCCAAATACATGAGGCTTTTGGGGGACATTCTCGATCCAAACCATAACAATATGACAATGGGGTGCATGGGTCAGGGTCTCAGCTTTCATAACACCCAGGGGAATGTCTAATTGCCTTTGTCTGATTTGTGTTTTACCTAGATATTGCTCTGGGTTTTAATTATAATAGAAGTGGATTAGACAGTTGGACTTTTTAGCAAAGGTCTTGGTGCATAGTAGGTGCTTAATAAATATTTCATGTTCCTTTCAGGAGCATGCTGTCATTTCAAAAACCTTAGCTGAGAGAAGCAGCCTCATGTACACACAGGTGCCCATCTCAACAGCAATGGCTGGAAATCTAAGCATCTCCATTTTCACGGAGAAGATACTGCAGCATCTCCTCGCCTGTAAGCACTCCACGGCTCCTCTAATGTCTACAGCCCATCAGACGGAAAGGCAATCCTCTGCAGTGAGGAGATTTAAGCTGTTATCTGACAGAATGCTGATGGATTAGCAAGGCTTTCTGATAAAACCTTAAAGGGGTTAGAGTTTCATTCTCCCCTTCACAGTCAGGGAGCAAGAGAAAGCACCAGGTTAGGTGACTGTGCTGCAGTTGGCGCTGGAACCTTAAGGAAAGGAGAGGTGGGGCCAAGCAGAGAGCAGCAAGGCTCAAGATAAAGGCTAGATGCTGGTACTGGTTGCGGCCCCACTGTCTCCAGGAAGTCTGGACAAGGGGCATCGACTCTCCAGGCCTTTCTTCCCTTAGCTTCAAATGGCAAATTATAACACTCCCTGACAGGGACATTGTGCAGATAAAATGAGATTCCTGACATGAAAGGCCTTTAAAGATGTTAAAAGTACGTTCACATTTGAGGCTGTTACTACTCTTTGCAGGAGACACTGCAGAACTGAGGCTGGGCCCAGAACACCGGGATTCTCTGGGACCTTTGAAGGATAGCCATTGGCCTCCATTTGTTTCAGGGCAGCATAAAAGGGTCATTCCCAATCTGTGTCATGGGGACACTGTGACGAAAAATTGTGAGAGCAGCCACACACTTTGGGAGATAATGGTCAGGGAAGCCACTTTTTCTCATGCTCTTTAGGACAAAGTCAAGGACAAATTCAAGGCTGTGTCCTTCAGAATGACTTGTCCTGGGAGCAATTTGATTTATAGTTTCTTCTCTCTTTCTTGTCCCTAAGACTTCACACAAGAGAGAGAAAATAAAACTTCCAGGCCCTTTAGTGAATTCAAATTCTACTGAGAAGAGAGAACATGAAACAAAACACAACACAAAAATGAATTTCATAGCAATGAATATTTAGAAGTGTACCATATAACGGGAATCAGAGAAAGGATGAACAGTGTAGGCTGCAGAGGGCTCGTGGAACAGAGTGAGGAGTGCCTGGAGAGCCAGGATGCAGGTCACAGAACAGGTGTCCACCCGCAATGTCTCAGTTTCCTCGTCTACAGAGGGAGAGGGAATAACAGTGCCATCTTATTAGATAGCAGTCACTCTCCATTTTATTATGCCAGGATTTGTGGATGTAGAGGATTTACAGAATAAAGGAGAAGAAGGCCTTTCAGTGGGAGAAGCAGGAGGTGCCGAGGGCACAGAAATGGCTGGAGCATCCACAGATAAATACGGGCCAGGTGGGGCAGGAGGAGGGAGGGCATGGTGACTGTGCCTCAAAAGGAACTCCTCTGGCTTCCATGCAGGAACCAAGATACAGAAGCTATGGACTTGAAGAGAAGACTGAATGGCCTAAGCGGGAACCAGAGAATATGACTCCCAAACTAAGTTCACTTTAAGGCTCAGTGAGGTTGCTCTGGGTGGGCTATGTGCAAAACCCCTGTTAATTCCTATTTATTTATTTACTGCCACTGTCATTTACAAGAAAAATCAAGTTGAGAGATAACAATAGATCCTCACTTATATTAAACCTAAATGTACAGTTTTTGTAAAAAAAAAAAAAAACTGGGTGTACTGGGGATTGAACCCAGGGTCTTCACACTGAGCTACCTGAGCTACACCCCTAGTTATTTTTGTTTTGGTTTGTTTTTGAGGCAAATTCTTATTAAGGTTGCTAAGTTGCCCAGTCCTTCTACCTCAGTCTCCCAGAGTGCTGGGAGTTATAGGCCCCAGCTTGTGTCTAAATTTATGACGCAGGGCTTTTATTCATATACAATGTAAACATTGCACACGCATCCATCTTCAGTAGTTGAAATGAAATAGTGTGAGTGCCTTGCGAATGAGACATCAAGGAATTAGAAAAGCCCTAAGGTCTTAGTTCTCTCTATACATGCATGTGTGCTCACACATTCGCACACTCAGTGAGCAAAGGAGTCTCCCCTTGATTCTGTACACAACTGGAGGAAGGTGCCTGAGAAGAGGTACAGAACGCTGACAGCGGTGGATAAGAGGATTACTCTGGCTGTAGTGTGCAAAGTGGCTTAAAGGTGGAGTGTGGCGCGAGACCAGCAAGGAGACGACTGAAGTTACTCAAGTGAACCAAATCTGGGGCTTGCTTTCTCTTTTTCCCTGATGTTGATAATTCAGCAACAACCAACACCATTCAATACTTACTTCAATGCTTCCTACTGTCCCTGGGCCTACCTTTCATTCCACCTGAATTTCCTCCAGGCCAGCCCCCACTTCTGTAGGCCTGTCTCTGTACAACACCAAACCTGTTCTCTGTCCCCCAACTCTGGTGTAGGGTCACACAAGAAACCTTCCGGACCTGATTAAAAACCTGTTTAAGAATTATAGGATAAAGAGCATACAGGAATGGTTGGCAGGGGCATCTATAGAAACAGCAGTGTCAACGTATTGTGGCAAGTATGATGCGGAGCATTTTAAAGAAAATCATCTCATTTAATCCTCAAGACAAACACAGGAAATACATACTACTATCTCCCCCTCTTACCTTTTATAAGCAAGGTGATCTTGCTGAGGTTGGGAAATCACAACAGGTGGCGCTATGCTTTGAACCTTTTCTTGGGCCACAGGATGAGCTGCCTCCCAGGGTCTCCAGGTCCTGAATCCTGCCCTTCTCTGAACTATTAGATGATGGGGTGGGGGGGGGGGGAGGGGGGGGAGAGGAATCAACCTTTTTTCAAATAAGGTTGAAAGTTGCTCACCTGGTCTTTCAGAGTCTTGGCTTCCTTATTTGTAAAATGGATAGGGACGGACTAGACTTTTGGGGGCAGTGAATTGTATTAAGCAATTGAAATTAGATAGATTCCAAAAAGACAGATTCTGGAGAGGTGATCCCTGGATAATTTTCGGCTTGGACTTCTACAAGCCTTTTTATCACCTCACGTCCCAGTAATTCTCATTATCTTGCTTTGCCTTTTGTCCGGCTTAAATTCCCACTGCACATCAGCTCACCCCATTTGCACATGAAAATTTCTCTCTCGGCTGCAGAGATGAATTCTACATGGGTGCGTGAGCTACAGGGAACGTGAGGGGTCCAAACGAGCACATGGGACGGCTGAAGATTAAAGCACAAATGTGAGGTTGGAGATGGACACGTGGCAATGCAGAGGCGCTCAGGCTGGGTCAAATCAGCACATCTGGAAGATGACTACAGTCACATGGAGCAGCTCATGATAGGAGCCCAGTCCCAGACCTGGGGAGACCTCAGGCAGGGGGTGGCTGGCAGAGAGGCTCAGCAAGTCCAGGGCTCCCTCTGATCTTCTGGCAGCCCAGGGACTCCCTCCCTACCCCTGCCAGGGGTGTGTCCTGGGGAACAAGAGAAGCCTGACCCAGTCTCAGGGCAACTGGACCAACAGGCAGAAGGCTCAGGGAGAACTGCTCATTTCACCTTTTGGAGCTGAAATCAAATTGGATATCTTGTTAACAATAGATAAGTGCTTCCAACAACAGTCCCTGGCCTGTGGCCCCACCTCATGTGCTGTCCCTTGTTACCTCCTCCCGTCATTTTACCTAAATGCCACCTTGCTGCTTGGAGAATTGCTGTTGTCTTATCATCTGTGAAGGCAGGAGAGCTGTTTACCATGTGTCACTAAATGTCTCCACTGTAGCTTCAGAAAGCTCATTGGGAACCATCTTGACCTCATCCATTAGGACAATCCCAACTTCCTAACCCACTGGATCAGCAGACTCTGCTTTCCCCGAATAAGCTGAGGCACGCAGGAGCTAGTGGCTCCAAGAATACGGAAACCGTCGTTAGTTCGTTTCCACACTGCCTGAAAGCCTTGCACGACAGTGAGATTACAGGTTAGGGATGTGGGGACATTGGAAATGCAGAGCTCATTTTGTAGGACTTTTCTTCCCACCTGCAAGAAGAGAACATGCCTCAGGTACAGCAGGCCTTCCTACAAAGTGAAGGTTACTGCTCTCAGCAGACATTGTAAAGCATGAAAAACGATGAAATTTGACATCTCCCACTTTCAAGGGATGAGATTACACCTCCAATAGCCATTTCTAAGAACCAGGAGAAAGGTATGCAGCCAGAGCATGGGAGGAGGGGCCTGAACTTCAAATCTGAGACAATCCTGTTGGTGACATACACTGCTAGATGTTTCCCTTTTCAAAAAATCAAACAAATTCTCTCTGCAAACAATTTGCAGCCTTCAATTTTCTTCTCTGTGCTCTGACTAGCATCACATCTCTCTTTGCAATTTGGCAGTTTCTTGAAGGCTGTCTGTTTGCCTTATGGGACAAGTGGGCAGGTCTTGTCTTCTCTGCTGTGACCTGTCTCATGCTTGTCTTCCAGGGAGAGTGTTATGGCACCATCAAAGAGTAATCCATGAGCTCCAGTGAGCTCACGCTAGCACAATGGCACGTGGTCCCACAGTAAGGGAGTGGTACGTTTCTCCTAGTCCCCACAAAGTGCCAACTCTTCATTTTGATTTCAGGTACCACATTCTTAATTTAAGCACACAGCTGTCTCATGTTTGAAGAATCTTCTCTATGTGTACTGAATAAAAAAAAAAAAAACATCTTGGAGGAGGGCTACATGTTTCAGAAAATATCCAGCTTAAAAAGGATGCAAGCACATCCACTCCCACAGCCCTCAAACTTAACCCAACTGGTATTATGACACAAAGACGGATCCTGGTCATATTTATGTAGCACTGTAATTCCCAAAATGCACTTATCTTCCATATCTGTCACCTCTCCACTACAGATCAGAACTTGACATAATCAACTTGAAAAGAGAAAAGATTTTGGCTCACAGTTTTGGTTTCAATACATGATTAGGCTGACTTGAGGTTTTCTGGCTATTGGCTAGGAGGCAACCTATTGTAGTGAATGCAAAACATGGAGCAAGTCATTCACCTCACGGCTGGAAAACAGAAGAGAGAACATACAGGTGTCACAGAACTCTTGGAAGGCACATCTCCAGTGATCGGAAGACTTCCTTCCAGGCCCCACCTCTTAACAGTTACATCTTCCACCACCAATATCTCCAAACTAGGAACTTAGCATTTATACACGAACCTTTTGGGGACATTCCATATCCAAACAATAGCACCTCTAAATTCTCATTTAACCTTCCCAGCAACACAAGATGTGAGTTGTCTGGGCATTATTTATCATTTTTCCAGAAGTAGCAGCCATATTTCAGATATGTTAAACAACTCACACAGTCACATAGCACGGGTAGGTAGCAGAGTATACTACTCTTTGGAAATTTGGCTGAGACTCTTGGCATCCACTGTAAAATACAGCTCTTGTCTCCTACCCTAAACTGATCAAATGATTGTACGGAAAAAGCCCAACACTAGTTTCACTTATTGGACTTAGGTGTTAGGGACTTGGAATCACCAGATGACTCTGATTTACTAAGGTCCCGAGGCAATGAAAAGGGAACAGTGCCTTTGGAGATGGGCTGAGTGTAAGGTAGGCTTTGGAAATAAAAGTTTGTGTCAGCCAGGGTTCAGTGTATCAGTAGAAGTCTTCACCCTGGTTTTTAAGCAGAGAACAATCTAATACTAAAATGGGATGCCTGCAACACCATCAGATGGGCTAGGGGAGGCCACCAGGTGAGATATTCAGGAATGAATCTCAGGAGCACACAGCACTCTCCTGAAAAAGATCACCACCCCTACCACTGGCTGGAGCCACTGAGTTTGAGTGCATCTACATAGTGGCATGGAGCTTCAGGAAGCTGTCACCACCACTGAGGTCACTGCTATTATGTTGAGGTACTCAGAACCAAACAACGGACACTAAATGTCACTGTCCAAAATCTAATCCTTTTCTGATGCTTATAGCACGGTGCCAGTAGAGAACAGCAAGTGATACTGGAAGTGGCACTGGCCTGGTAGAAATCAAGTTCCCATCTCTAATTGTGGATGTAGGGGGTCTGTGAAATATGGCTTTGTGTTGGTTGGTTGCCACCTTCTGCAGAACAGAACGGAACATTCAGAGATATGTCTGATGGATGATGAACTAGCTCAACAGCTTTTACTATGGCAGCCACTTGAACCCACTCTCTTAACAATGAAAACCCACCAGACAAACACTCTTAAAATACACATTCAGTTCTGCAGTATATCTTTAAAAGGACTTTATTCAGGAAAGCAACAGATACGTATTTGCAAAACTGCAGACACCACAGGCTTAATCATTGATGTATTTCAATGTAGAGTTGAGAATTTCCAACCCATGAAGCTCTTTCAGTTGAGCAGCAAACCTGTCATAATCAGAACACAAAATTCAGGTCACACACGCCAAACTTCAGAGCCATCCCTCTCGGGAAGCTTGCTGGGAACATCAGCCTTATCACTCTGGGTGAAAAAGGGACGTGGCTGGAGACCCTTAAAGATCAAAAGGGTAAGTAAGGCTAACAGGGAGACCACAAGCCACTGAAAACACTTGCTGTGAGTGGCAGGTGTGACAGGCTGTGTTCTCAGGAACTACGCAGCAGGCTGCCACTTTGAGCCCACACTCACTAATGTGCTGTGCTTTCTGTGGAAGAAAGATTGTATCTATTTTTCTTATCTGATCAGTTAGACAGAATTTGAAAGGACCTCAGATGTCACCCAAGTCAGTCCTTTCATGCTACAGCAGAGGATTAGAGGTGGAGCCTCTAGAGAGGAGGAAGAAGGAGCTGTCCTCACTCATCCTGGGCTCAAAGGCTTCCAATGTCTAGGCTAAAGATCATAGCTTGGCCACAGGAAAACAACTTCCAGAAGCATGCGTGATGAGGTGTTTGAACACATCAGGACCAGAGCAGGGCAGGAATCTGAGCAAAAAGAGGAGCGATGTATGGAATTTAGTTCAAGGTGTCTTGCCCTAGCTTCTGGGAGCCTCAGACCCGTTGTTCTCCCCATTCTGTTTCACCAGCAGGAAAATCTAATCCTTTTCTGGATATTCTCCCATTTCTTTACTGGGCATGTCTAACCTGTGGCCCACCATGCTTTTGTCATTGTTTTTTAAATGTTACAATAAAAAATTTCAAAAAGGAAGTTTTAGTATTTGTATATGTACATTACCTATTTTATATATTTTGTCTGTGGTCCCAAACTGCTCCTATTCACTCAGAGAAGCAAGGGGGAAAAAGCAGGCACACATTGACTATCACTTGCTTGTTTAGACCCAAGAATGGGTCTAATAAATAAAAACAATAAAAAAACCATAAAAACAATACATTTGGGTCTGACTTTCTTGACAAGACACCAAGGACAAAAGAAATTATCCCCATTATTAACAAATGGGATCTTGTCAAATTAAAAAGTTTCTGCACAGCAAAGGAAACTATCAACATTGTAAAAAGAGAACCAACAAACTGGGAAAAAATATTCACCACCAATATCTCAGATAAGAAGCTTATAACCAGAATATACAGGGAGCTGAAGAAAAGTAAGCCTACCAAAAGAAAGAATCCAATTGAAAAGTGGGCAAATGAAATAAAGACGTAGTTCACTCATGAAGAAGTACAAAAGGTCAACAGATACATGAAAAGATGTTCAACATCTCTAGCCATAAGAGAAATGCAAATCAAAACAACGCTAAGATACCATCTCACTTCAGAGAGAATGGCCTATATCAACAAGTCAAATAGCAATCAGTGCTGGTGAGGCTGTGGGGAAAAAGGAACTCTCCTGCACTGCTGTTGGGAATGTAAATTCGTACAACCATTCTGCAAAGCAGTATGGAGAGCTCTCAAAAGACTAGAAATAAATATCCCCTTCGATCCAGCGACACCCCTCCTGGGAATATATCCAAAAGAGACCAAAACAACACACAACAGAGATATATGTATACCCATGTTCATAGCAGCACAATTAACAATAGCTAAAATATGGAATTCACCAAAATACCCATCAACAGACCAGTGGATACACAAATTGTGGTGTTTATACACAATGGAATACTATACATCTATGAAGTCCAACAGCGTGGAGGCTTTTACAGACAAATGGAAGAAGCTTGAGAACATCACGCTTAGTGAAGTCAGAAGCAGAAGGTGAAACATCGAATGGTCTCTCTAACATGAGAGTCCCAGATCACAACTCTTATGGAACTTAAAAACGAAAAACAAAGTGAAGCAGGGGGTAGGGTGAGGGGGAAGGGAGGGAAGGGAAAGTAGGAAAGCCCTTGTAACCTTGACAAGATACATATATGCACAAAATGCTCAACTCCATTGTAAACCTTAAATTTTGCACGTATACATATCAATAAAATGGGGAAAAAATAAACTAAAGAAAAAGCAACGACGCTGTGTAGTTTGAATCTTAAGTTGTTCCCAAAGGATCACATGCTAAAGGCTTGGTCCTCAGTCTATGGTACCCTTTGGGGAGGACTTTTAGAAGGTAAACCTAAAAGTGAAGGAATATAGGTCACTGGGGCATGTGCTTGATGGGGATACTGAGCTCTTGGTCCATCCTATCTTGGTAATGGCCATAGTGTACCTGGGATCTGCTGTGCAAAGCTTTCCCAGAGCAATGCCAGCGTTTAGCTGCACGTCGGTCTTCTGTGAGTCGCTGCTTGCCAGCTTTAACAGGACTTGCACAACGTCCGTCTTCAGCAGGGACAATGCAGCACCAGGTACCTCCATGCAGCTGCCGAGGCAGAGGGCAGCATTGCCCACCACAATCTCATCCTCTGAGCTGAGCAGCTGCAGCAGAATGCTGAATTCTGTAAGGAAGAAGGCATACAGGCAGCATGTCCTCTGGATCCCCTAACAGAACACTGGCAATAGGCAGGAGGGATCTAGGGAGGTAGTGGTGGATGCTGAGCTTCCCAGAAACCCTAGGAAGGATGTGCTCATTCAGCCACTCAGTGTATCCTCACTGAGAACTGTGAGCTTCTTCAGTTCCTCCCTGTGTTCATGCAGTAGCTCAGTGCCTAGTAACAGCACCCAGCACATCACAGTCACTGCATGAATAAGCCCTATTTCTGACCTGTTGTCCTCTGCAGAGTCCCCATGCTCAACCTGTATTCAACAGTGAGGGGTCCTGTCTGGCCTTTGAGTAGGAGTAATGTGCCATCACCCCGTATCTCTCTAGAAGAAAGTGGGACCATACTCAGTCACCTTCTGTGTATCCAGAGGCACTGGTAAGTTGGTAAGAACATTAGCAGACTGCCTCATGGGGGAGCCCTGCTATGAACGGCTATAGCCAATGTAAGTTACTAAACTTAGGCTTGGACTCTATACTTCCCCTTGATCACTAAAGGTTGAGGTGTTTTCTCCTGCTCTTCATACTGAGAAGGAAGAAAATCAGTGCTAGGTCAACTTAAGCAGATTCTAGCTATAGAAACAATTTCCCAGCTCCGACCCTGTTGTCTTTGAGCTGTCCCTCAGCTGGGGCTCATGCATGGGCATTCTACATGCATGCAGCCACAAGGTTAATGAAATTTCTGCTGATTATATGTGAACTGACACCTTTTTCTGTAAACACTGCAGAAGTCTGAGGGAGGTCAACAATACTGCTGCAAAGTCCCTCCTCACTCCTTAGCCACGCTTCCCTTTGCAGCTTTTGGGAGGACTCGGTGACCTTAATAAAATTGTCACTTACTTTTATCCAGTCTTGTTACTTCTTCTCGCACTTCATGACAACTGTTTGTGCAGATAGCAAGTATCTTTATAGCATAACGTGAGGCAGTCTGGCCTCCCGTCTAGAATGGAGAATGAAATCAGAAAACTAAGATTAATGTCATCTGTCCCTAACCACAAGCCACAACAAGCAGTCAAAACAGTGCTACTGGCCTCAAGACTTCCTGAAAGAGAATCCACTGAGAACAGTACATGCTTCCTGGTGAGCAAGTCTTGTCTGTGCAGGAAGAGACTGGTCCTCTACCCCGTGTAACACAGCTACATTTGGCCTATCATATACATTGATGTCTCTGCAAGGCTCTGTGAGTGGCTGAAAGGATGGATTCTCTCAAAGGCAGGTCTATCAAAAAGAGGAGGAAGCAGCCCTACTATGTCACTTCTCCTTTTGAGAAGGAGGGCTGGCGTGATAAGGCTGTCAGGCTGACAGTCCTGTGTAGAGAAGATCATGAACGTACAGTAATGTGAGGTGGTAACTGTGAAATCAGAAGCCTTAAAAATACACAACATGGGGTCCCTAAAATCTGTGTTTGTTTATGCAATGATCAGTCTCTGGCAGAGGTGTGAAAGTTGTACAGAGAAAATGATGGTCATTGGTTAAGTGACAGCTTCAATTCAGATGCACTGTCCTGTCCCTTCCAAACACTGCTAGCCCCAGCAGCACCCTGTCTCTCCAACACTGTCACTCTTCGTAGCACTATTCTCTGCCCTGAACAGCCTGGGGTTTTGTGTCTCTGCCTCCCTGGGCACATGCTTCACAGTGGGGTCCAGGGATGGCAACCTAATAATTCACATTACCCTTTCAGGTGAAGCTGGTTACTTGCTCAGCCTCATTTCATAGGGAAAATCCCAACATCCTTTAGTCACATGATCATTCAGTAGCCCCCATCTCATGAATGGAGTTACACCTAACACTTTCCAGATAACTCTATACAGCACGGTGAATCCATGAATGAACTAACTGGCCTGAGAAAGAATGGCAGAAAGCCATTGAAACCATTTTGTTCAAGAACACAGAGCATACTTTTTTCAAGTAAGGTTTGAAAAGTAAGCAATTTTTTATGGAACGGTTTCCTTATTACTCAACACATCTACTGATGTTCAGAGGATTGTTCAGGTGGACAGGCAAAAAAGAATCCTTATATTGGAAGTTTGAAACCTGGCAGTGATGACACATTAACTGAACAAAGTCCACCTCATTTTGCTCTCTGAATAAAACAGAAGGCTCCTGGCAAATTAAGAGGTTGCAACCAATGAACTCATTTTACCTTCAGGAATTTAATCATTTTCTTCACCACTCCTGCTCTCAGAGCCTCCTTGACGATTTTCAGAGAGGAAGACAAAGTCCGGCTCAGAACACCAGCTGCCCTCTGAATGAAGCAGAAAGAGAATGATATAATGTCCTTTTCAGAAATGCTGGTGACCTTTAAGAGTTAACAAGGAGTCTGGTGAGGCAAAAGCAATCATTGGTATTGGCAGCAAATGACACATCTTGATCTTTAAACAATGTAGCAACCAAGAGAAACATAGTAAGCACAGCTCTTTATAATACATTTTCTTGGCTGGCAATTCAAAGAGCGGAAAGCACTGCTACCCCTTGCACACTGGGCACAGGTTATTTCAGCTTTCTGTAGGACCAACCCACTCAACCCAAGAGAAGAGTCCTCCCCGGAACCTCCCAGAGCTGTGCTGTCAGCATGCGCTTCTAATCAAGTTACTCTGCTTCCTGGATAGTTTTCCCCTGCACCTTTTAGTTTTCACTTATTTTTCTGAATCTTTATCTTTTTGTTCTATTTTCTGGGAATTTTCATTTACTTTATTTCCCAGCTCTCATTTCTTTCTTTCTTTTAAATAACAGCAAGCAATTACTGTTTTACGGGTATAACTACCTTGAATCTTTCACAGGAAGCAAATGATACAAATGGCAGTTATGTTTTTCTTCTATTTCCTATTTCTTATATCTATTTTGAATCAATTTTTCCAAGTATTGAGTTTTCACTATTTTTATCAGTTACATGGTGTAGAAGGTAGGTTTCATTTCAGCAGATCTGCACATGCACATAACACACTTATCATTTTCACCGCATTACCCTTTTCCCCTAGTTTTACAATTTTGGGGTTTCAGTTCGTACATTTTGCTTATAACCATCCTCAGTACCTCCTCCCCTTCATCTTATTCCTACTCTCTTGTTTAGTAATAATCTTCCTTCTGTATTATTGTCATCTTTTTTACATTCCACATGTTAGGGAGAATATGCAATAACATTTCTCTTCCACAGTCAATCACTCAACACAAGGATCTTCAGATCCATCCATTTTCCTACAAATGATGGAATTTCACTTCTCCTTACAGCTGAGTAATACTCTATTTGAATATAAACAACATCTTTCATCTTCTGTGTCCATTCATCTGTTCATGGGTACCTAGGCTGGTTCCAGATCTTGGCTATTGTGAATTGGATCATAACACATAAGGTACACAGGTAACCTTACACTATGCTGAGTTTAACTGTTTCAAGTATATAACAAGAAGTGGTAAGCTACATCAAATGGGAACTCTATTTTTAGCTTTTTGAAGAATCCCATAATGATTTCTCTACTGGCTGTGCTACATTACAAACAAAAGCATAACACAGGGGGTTCCCCTTCTCCGTGAATCCTCACTAGCATTTATTTTTATATTCTTGATGACAGCCTAACTGGAGTGAGGTGGTATCTCAATACAGTTTCAATTTGCATTACCCTAATGGTTAAAGATGTTGAACACTTTTTTCATACACTTATTGGTCATTTGTACTTCTTTTGAGGTTTGTTCAATTTATTTGCTGTTTGACTGGGCTACTTGATGTTTTTGGTGTTAAGTTTTATGAATTCTTTAAATATTCTAGGTAATAATCCTCCGTCAAAACAGTAAATGATTTTCTCCTGTTCTGTAGGCTGTCCCTCACTCTGCTGTTTCCTTTGTTATGTAGAAAATTTTAATTTGGTACTCCCAAATACTAGAGTGCAAAGTTTTTCCTTTTCATCGTAAAATGTATTAGAGAGAAAAAAAATAACAATACAGGTCTTATGCTAAATCTTTCTTCTCCACTGCAAAAGCTTTAGGCAAGGTTCTTGTATATTTTGTCACAGTCCTAAATAAGATCCGTCTCATTGTGCCAAAAAAGTAAAAGAAGAGTGGAAAAAAAAGAGAAGAAAAGGGAAAAGAAAAACACTCTTGGATTTTATTCCTGAGGACAGAGGCCTCCCTGCCAAATACTGTCCCTGACCTCATCCTTGTGCTCTGTGCTGTCCCTGGTATCGTGAAGTTCAGTTCCCCTCCACGGTGCTGTAAGACAAATCTGTCACTTCCCAAGCTGAAACCCCCCTGTGCTCTGTACAAAGGCCTATTCAGTCCTATCTTACTACCACTCCTGCAGTTGTTCCTCATCTTCCAGGAACAAATTAAAGGTACTCATCCACGGGCATTTTTTTCCCCCTGTACATTTTGTCAATATTTTTCTTTCCTCAATGCCTTCAATCTCATTTTATTAGGACTCCAAAGGAAGAAGGGAAGCATCTATGTATTATCATACAATCAATTTCATTTCCTTAACCTGTTTCCTACAAGGCCTAGAATTCTTCTGTTACAGCTGATATTCATATACTTTTTTAGTCGTAGGACAGCAGAGTATGCCTTATCCATTGGTCGTGTTCCCACAGTCAAGGTCTGCTCCACTCAGCAAGCTGGGAAGCACCCCACAGGCGCATTCACAGAAACCATAGACCACCAGCTTTAGATCTGAACCACGTAGAAAAACCATCCACACTTGAGAACAGTGTGCTTACCATGATGCAGGGCAAAGGTCACTTCTGCAGATCAGATGACAGAATCCTGCTCTCATGAAAATGATATACACAATTGCACAGGGTTGGTTCAATGTAAACTAAAGACTTCCCATATTTCATGGAGCCTACGTCAAAACCTTTGCACTATAATAGCTGTGTGAAAATTATGGCCCCAAAAGAAGTATGTATGGATCTATTGAGAACCTATTCCAAGCCCTCTACTCTGTGATACTTAAAAGGCTAATTTTTTAGACTTGCCCTTGATGTGACTATTTCTATAGGTTTTATGCCCTGCCTTCAAAAACCGAAAACCAGGGCAATTAATAAAATAAATGGAGATACATTCCACAAAAAATGGCAGATAGGCTCTTGGGTCATACTAATATCTATCTCTCGACACACTATGCTAACGCTGGGCTTTTCTCAATTTTTTATCCAACAAATATTTTCTTCATTCCTTCTGTGTTTTTGGATTTTTTTTTTTTTCAGTTTGGTTCAATCTCAGAAGCAAAATGAAAAAGCCATTGCAACATGTATTTCCAAAGGGGTCCAAAACTTTATACATAAACCATACCCGAGAGCACTAGCTTTAAAACACAGACCTGGCGTTTCTGATGATGATAAATAAAAGGGCTACTAAATGAAATCCTTTGCCTTGATCAATCTTCACAAGATCTTTTGAAATAAGACAAATAAGGTATGTAAATGTGTCAGCTGGTGAAATCTCAGACTATACAGAAAAGAGACTCTGAATTCAGGTTCCTGGATTCTAGGGTGTTCACAGCTGTGAACTGAAGGAAGCTTACCAAGCCCTCTGAACTGTATGCAAATTTTAGGATTGGAGGGCTTGTGGGCATTATTCTGAGAAGACCATCCCCACTGTACTTCAGAGAGTCTGCAGATTCTCAAAGGTGGTGATTACAAAAAGGGTGAGATCGTCCTACAGTAAATGGAAACAAGGATGCTGCATCTGAACATCCCTGGAAAAACTTACTGTCAGGATGCCTCCATCCTGGCTGTTTAGCAGAGACAGGCACCTTCTGCTCAGCTCCACAGCCCAAACCTACAATCACCAAGAGAAGGTAAAAGGAGTTTAGTGCCCTAATGCTTAGAGTCCTCTGTGGAGCTTATTTTGAGCAATAAAACAGACTGAGCACTCCCTCCAGTGCACTGCTGCCACACTATCCAGACTTCTGCAAACATTCGTTTATCATTCTTATTTTGTTCCACATCTGTCTCTTCTAACTCTGGCAATTCTTCCCCAACAGGATTCATATCTTACTTGGCATCATAAATGCAGGCCCTGTGCTCTATTCAGCATCCCACAGACATGCACTTAAGATTCTAAAGAGTACACGACTCATCTCATTCTCAGGAGAGCAAAGAAAAAGAGTGTCCCTCCATCTCTCCCCATTCCCCAGGCTGGGGCTTGAGTTGACATGCTTCTGTTCTTTTTGTGTCTTTCTGCTCAGTTCTCTGTAACAAAATGCATTCAGGCTGTCCCAAGTTCCCAGGGGGAGAGACAAGACCATACCTCTGAGACAAAGGGGACCTGAAGACACAGGTTCATGATAAGTCCCAGCAGAGTGTATGTGATCTCTCTGTATTGGTTCATATCCTCCTCACACTTGGCCTTAGAAACAAAGCAAAGGAACCAATGACCTTGCTGCCTTGTAGCTTTTCATGGTCACCTCTTTCCTTAGGTCAGGATCTCAGGGATACCCATACTCCCCACATCAGCAATGTCATGGATTTATATGATAGCGAAGCTCCCAAATCACTTTCTCATGTTAGCATTCATTCAGGACTCATGGTAGGAGTCCCTGGGATCTTTGCCAAAGCTCCAAGTTTAAACTGAAGAGTGAGCTGCTGAAATACATAAGGCCAGCTTCGCCAGAAAACCCCACACATCTTTCTACAGTTGGGGAGGTTTGGTCTGGCGGCTCTTTAAGACCAAATGATCAAGATGCAATATGTAAATACACTGATTTCTCAAGCTGACCGTTATTATTATGCTTCACAAATACATGCTGATGAAAGAAAAAGACCAGCAGCCTATAAAATCCATGGTTCAAAAGGAATAAGCCACTGGCTTATCAACAGCCTTATTTCAGCACTCTGAGAAACAGGATTTTCAGAGAAGCCAAATAATGAAGAAGCAGCCAACACACCCAAAGAGGACAAAAGACAGACTTGGAAAATAGTATTTGAGAATACCAAGAGGTCCAAACAGGCATCCCCAAATTCTTCACAGGCTGACATATGTCTGCGGGCAGTAGGCTCTGCGCTGATGTTTCCCATGATGGCAATACACTGGCAGAGGGCCCAGGAGTTGGTCACCATGGGATCTCTCTTCTGTAAGTGAATCAAAGAAAGTAAAGTTGCAGGGCAAGTGAATGATGCTCCAAGAATCTCTAGAAGTGGCCCTCACTTACCAAAAGGCCAGGAATCAGATAGTTGAATGTCACATGGGGTCATCAATGAGGTACCCGTGGAAATAGGATGTGGGCGCATGGGGGTAGACCCAACACAGTCGTTACTTTAACTAACCAGCTGGGAGGTCCTGGACACCCTTTCTTTCTCAGAGCCCCCTTTTTCACAGCTGTAAAATTATAGATGTATGTTTGTGGTTATATCTTTATGGACCCCCTGAACCTTCTATGCCTCGATGAGCACAGCATGGTCTCCAGAAAAACCCTTATGATTCTCCACTTCATCAGCTCCAACTGCTACACTTGTCCCCCTGAAAGGGGTGACTTCCATTCAGAGGACAGGGCTGCAGGTTGTCCTGATAACGAGACATCATGTCAAAGATGGCTGACGGTATTTACTGATGTAATGTTTTCTGTCTTCCTTCACAGCACAGCCTTTTCTCCCTAGAACAAATCCCATCTCCATGTCATATCCACCCGTCCTGCTTGCAACTGTTTTAATAACTGAGAATCATGTAAGATCCAGCTGTGAATAACGATTAATCAACCTGAGAGACAATGAAGGTTCAGGGGGTGTAAGCCATGTTTAAACAGCTCTATTCAAACTCCTGCATGCCATGGAAGACAGATATGAAGGTTTGCTCACCAGGACACCTGTGAGTGCAGGGAGAACACCTGGAAGGTTGGCCTGGAACCACACTTGGAATCTGGAGAAAACATGAGCCAAGATTATTTCTACATGGCACAGAGACAACATAAACACAATGTCTTGAGTAATGTAGCAAACAGTTACAAACTGGGCCTGCAAAATTTACAGCAGGTATATATAAGTGATTCTGAGCCTCTCCCGCTCCACTCTAAGTATATAATACAACTTTAATTTTTATATGTCTGGAGAACAGTCTTTGACATTAAACAACAGTCCTCAGATTGCAGCTCTCCTCAGCAAAAGTTGCTAGAATCCCTAGTCCTCTGCCAAGCTGACTTCGTACCCTCTCTTTACTCTAAATCTATACATCACATGTGCGTGTGCAGACAATAAGTATAGTACAAACACACATACTTATCTCGGTCCCTACAAGGCCTAGCTGCACACCCATCTACATGTGCTAGAGCAACTATCCACTCTTCCTACCGTGCCAGCTGGCTGCCTGTCAGCCAACATAAGCTGGTCTCTAGGCAGGACTCTAAGTTTGTAAGAAAAAAAAGATTTTTAAAGATGTGATTTTAAAAACTATTAAGAATTATAAAGACTAAGATTTCACTATCTTCTCTAGCAGCTATACAAAACACACACACACACACACACACACACACACACACGCACACACAGAGGCAGACCAGGAAGAGAAGCTTACTTATAATGTCACTGTCAGCTCAAAACAACGCTACATTTTATTGCTTATTCTCTCTTGTTAATTCATCTATATTCACCACAAACTTGCTGTGTACTGATTAAGATGTAAAGAAATTTCTTGACACACAGTAGTGTGCTTACTGTGACAGGCCATGTTTTAAGTAGTCACTCCTTAGGATCTGCAGATTGGTTCCAGGAACCCCATGGATATCAAAATCTGAGGATTCTTGGTCTTCTTAGACAAAATGGCACAGCATTTGAATATAGCCTACATATATCCTCTTGCATAAACTGTAAATCATCTGTAATATTTTAATTACTTACAGTCTCTACATAATGTGCTATATAGTTATTTTAATGTACTGCAAAATTATAATATAGTTTTTTCACTATTTTTTGATCTGTGGTTGATTGAATCTGCAGATGCAGAACTGCAGATACAAAAGGATAACTGCACATTATTTCTCCCAAGGCCACTGAGGACTGGGTCACCCACCCGCCACCAACAGTAAGGTGAGAGTGGTTGATCACAACCTTCTAGCAGGCACCTGCGCTTCTACTCTGAATCATGTAATGCTCAGCCAAGAAACTAGCCTAGTCTCTCTGTATACTGAACATTTTAAAAGATCAGACTACTAAACACAAGTAGAAGACTATAAATTTCTGTAAGTAAAAAAAAATTACCCTTCTTCTACAGCCAAGTCTGTGAGCAGTTCAATGGCGGTGCTGGCCTTCTTATCTGAGAAATTAAGAAATGACAGCAGAGCTTCCAATAATCTGCAAAACACCATAAAAGTCCTAGAGTGAGCTGTCCGCCATTCCCAGCATTGTGAAATGAGACAACCCTGCAAGGAGTTCCAGAAGGAGTTGGCATCCAAGTGAGAAGCTGCAAAGGTGGCCTAGTCATGCCCTCCCTGGAAACCCAGCTCCTTGCCCACCCCAAAGAGATGGACATGGTCCTCTGGAACTGGCTCCACCACTTAATGTGAGCTGAACAATTTTAACCAATGCTTACTGCTTACCAGACACCAGCTTGGAAGGAGTCATTGGTGCTCTGGCTTCATCGTGTTCACTGAGTTAGATGACATCTAACTGGCATGCTTACTAATCTGCTGATGACTAAAGTGGGAAGGAGCCCTAATAAGGCAGGTGATGGAATAAAGATTTAACAAGATCTTGACAGACTGCTGATTATATCAAATGAAATTTAATAGTGTTAAACTCAGATTCTTTCACTAAGAGCTGGGAATTGTGTCAGTAACAGAAGTGCAAAACTTGCTTTTGAACTGGTTCAGGTGGAAAAGACTTAAGGATTTTCAGTAGACTGCGAAGCCAGGCTATGCAAACAGTTTGGTGCAGCTGCCCCAAAAAGCTAATGCTTTCTTAGGCTGCTCAAGTGGACTTACTGAAATCAGACAATGGAAGCCAGAGTAGTGTGTCTATTTGGTACCAAGCAACTACAGTATGCTGAGTACTGTGCTCAATGCTAGACTCCTGGTCACCTAGACTGACAGATGTATAATTACATAAGGAGGATTAGTTGTGTTAGGTGGTATGCCAGAAAGATATATGTTAAGTGGCCCAAAGAGTCAGCTGAGAAGGAGTCATAGGGGACTGGAGATGAAAAAGGCTTGAAGAGCAGGTGGCATTTCGGCCAACTTGAGAGACAGCACTGTTACTCTATTTGTTCACTTGTTCAGTAACACCGAATGAGCACTGACTTCGTAACAGGCGATGTGGCAGTTTTTGAGGCCACAGGATCAAATAAGACAATGTCCTGGCTCCACAGAACATGTAGCCAGTGTGGGGCACATGGGGACAGAAGAAAGCATATCAGATAGAGGCCCTTATGCTCTCAGATCATGAGAGGTCAGCCGAAAACTTGGCTTAGCTTCTCTGTATACTGCATGTTTGAAAAGATCAAGCATTTCAACATAGGTGAAAGAACTGTCAAATTCTGGAAGGAAAAAATATTACTGTATTGGGGACTGGTGACATCTCCTTATAGTTGGTGCTTATGATATGATGGGAAGACAGGTAACAGCAAGGTAGGAGAGCTAGACAGGACATGGTCTGCTTCTATTGGCAATCAGAAAGTTTGCATTTAACCCTAGAGTCCATGTTCTTCAAAGTGTACTCAGTACACAATTTCTGTGGTGAGGCTGAGGCAGACCATGGATTCCAGAGTCTCTCACAGCCTGAGAGTATGATGAGGGTCAATGAGGCTATATTTTTAACCACATTCTCAGGTGATTCCAGAAGAAATGATGTGAGAGGCAACAGTAATCATTCCAGTATTTTAAGTAGAAAAATAATAGGTCTGATGAGCGTTTTAGGAAAATCCTTTGCCAGTAGGGTGGAGGCCAGATTGTAGTAGGTAGACCAGAGGAATGGAATCCATCCAGGTCAGAAATGTTACTGTTCAGACAACAAAGGTTAAGGAACTGAACGGCAGTGGCAGAATAAGTGTCACTATCAAAAAGCAGATAATCAAAAAGCCCTAGAAGAAATAATTAGAGATGGAGGAGTGTAACTGGAAGGATATGGTCCAGAACATGGTTAAGAGCCAAAAACTGACTGCCCGCTGCCTCGCAGATGTGGTAAGGGGCAAGTGAGGTCACGTCAGGCCCGAAGTAGATTAATGTCCTCTGTGAAGACAGAAATTTCAGGTAGAAGTCTGGCATGAAGAACCACATTTAAATTTATTAGTTTATGATATCTGTGGCTGCTGAGATGAAGATGTCTGGTGACAGAGTATCGTCTAACACTCAAGAGAGAGACTCAGGCTTTCTTCTCTTAATTAAAGCCACAGATACAAAGAAGCTCAAGGTAGGATCATGGAGTGCCCGATTTAGAAATACAGCAACACAATAAGGATGTTGACGAAATCCATAAATAAAAAAACAGTGAGGGAGGAGGTGAGCCAGGAAGAATGATGACCCGACAATCTGAGCTGTGGAGTTTCTAGAAGTGCATGGGTTGACAAGACCAAATGCCACAGGGCAGTCCAGTGGGAGATAGACAGAAAAGCCTGCAGGCCATTTGGGAATGTGGTATCCAGTGATCCATTTTCAGGATATTTGATTAGTTTAGCAGCTGGTTCTATGGACCTGGGAATCCAATCACCTAAAGAATGAATGCTTCAACTGAGAAGACTGTTGTCTTCAGATACCTACACAGGAATGATAACGGTAGTAGGCCTTCCATTATCTTGACCAGAATGCTATGGGGCAGGCAATCTGTGCTCAGCAGGAAGGAATGACTTTTATTAATCAGCACTGCTCTAGAAGTAGATGGGCTGTCTTGGGAGATGAGCTCCTCATCCTCCCTTGGAGGGGAAGGACTCTATAAGCTATTTTACTGTCTATCCCAAATCAAACGGAGACAAATACAATGAAAATGCTGGTTCTTCCCACAGGAGTTCATGCACTGGCTGTGCTAGGATGCCACAGAGCGGGGATAATCTGGGAGGTAGGGCTGGATGGTCCTTAAGGTCTGGGTAACTCAAAGCTAGTGAAAATCCCTGACCTCCTCAGAAATGTACTCTGTTATTTCTGTCAGAAATAATTTGTTTAAGAGTTAGTTCAGATTCCTCCTCCACCAATTTAAATCTGTTTCCTTGGTCTTGAAAATGAATGTTAATCAATCTGAAAAGCAGCGAGTATGAGACAACAGTTTGAGATCATCTCAGCTTTGTCTGGGGGACGTAGTGGGTATGCTCTTAATAAGTGACAAAATACTCATCTTAAGTACACTCATTACCTAAAGAGGACAGTGTGTCCTTTTATACCTTCTCTTTTCTCCTTTTGCTCAGAGGCATATTTTCTGCTCTGATGACAAGCAGCTGTCTGTGTGCATGGGCCACAGGTCACAGCATGGTTTCATGTAACCTATAAATATGCTGTTTCCCTTAGGACCTGAACAATACACCCTGAAGAGAGAAAATAATTATAATAATATTGTTGAATCCTTACCAAGTGTCAGGCAAGATACCAGTAGTTTTTGTTGCTGTGCCAGAGATGCCTCTGTGGCTAACTCCACATACAATCCCACTCCCTTCTATTTTGCTTGGGGGTACTACAGAAACTGGGACCATTTTCCTATGAGGGTGGCATGTGACACAATCGTGTTCAAACAAAAACAAGCAGCTGCTTTCTTAATAAAAAGAATGGATCCACTGATGGCAACCTATTTTAAAGAGGGTATGCAGCTCGGAGTTGCAGCAAGGGGGAATGTGGGATAATGAAGGAAAGGATGAGGATAAAGTCCTTGACCTTGACAACTTTAAGTCATTATGTGGTACGTTTATGCGAGTCTTTTCCCATGATGTGACAAAAACACAGCCAAACTCTCTTATATTTAAGCTCCTTTTGGTCAAGTATTCTCTAAAGCGGTACAGTAAAATAATTTAGCTGACATGGACATATCAACCTTTTAAGCATAATTTTAAGTCTGTGATGCACAAGAGACACTGGGACCAACATGGCCAAACAACTTCACTAAGTCACTGCAGAAGAAAGACATGTGAAGGACTTAAGCTTGGGACTTTCTGAATCTAAAAACCTAGTGCTTTCTACAAAGTGACACAGGCCCTTGACTTGCTCTTGACACACATTGATCCCTTCAACTTTTGGGAAGAATGCGATACGTGTGGCTCTATGAAAGCCAAGGGGCTGAGTGCTGCTCTGTCCTGCTGCAAATCACCTCATCTTGTCATAGTGAATATATTACATCTCCCTTAACTGAAGATGGACATTAGCAAGATGAGAGGGCATAAAAGTAACAAGCTGAGATTTCTCTGTCTAAAGTTAGTAGGTTGGCTGTATGAAGTGACAGATGAGAGTGTCTGCCCCTCTCCAAGTCACTGAAAAAACTCAAACTGAAATTCAAGCAATTCAAAGACATCTTGGGGGAAAGTGCTTATGATAATGATAGCTACTTTTATGCAGAGACAAAAATCAAATTAAAAGAAAACTCATGATTCAGGTACTGAGGAAATGACTACAGAATCATTAGGACAGAAGTATGCCTTTGGAGAACTTAATTCCTCAACCATTCATCTTCGGGAGAAATGAAACTGCCATGGTCCTGAGTGTAGAAAGGAACTGGTCCCGTGGGCCCCACCTGCCACTATTCTCCTAAAACCCTCTTTCTGCTTTTAATTCACGAAATCGGGTTGCAGTCCATATATATATATATATATATAGACAAGAGGACAGAGACAGGCCAGTCTAAAACTGTCTCCTGACCAATGACCTGAGATGCTATAACGAAGGCCCCGCCAGCAGCGCCTTACCGGGTCAGGTCAAGGTGGCTAATGATGAGGCTCCGTCCATCCTTCGTCTGGGCAAGCTGCAGCAGCAGCGCCAAGCTCTGCTGCTGGATGGCCAAGACTTTGGATGCCAAAAGAGACAGCATCAGCCAGGCTGTGCTGGGGTGCAGCACCAGCAAACGCTGGTTCTCTTCTGCAAAACACAGAGCAGGAGTATTACCCGTTCTTTCTCCCACCATCCTAATGGAAAGCATATTTTCATTCAAACAACCCATCTCAATCCGACTGATCACCTACAATTACTCCTGTTCAAATCAAATGAGATCTATAAATTTTCAAAATGGAAATGGTTTTGTTGGTTTATTTAGTTTACATATTTTTCTTATGCTATAAAAGTAGCTCGTTGTGAATAATGTAAACAATAAAAAGCGTACAAAGCTGCACACTGCAGCAGAGGGCTCAGGTGAGAGACTACTTGTCAGGCTGACAGCGACTTTACCCACCATCACTGGGCAGCTCTCCAGCATTCCACGGATGAGAGGGGTGCTGGAGATGTTGCTGCAATGTAGAATTGGTTTTGGATTCACATACTTTTTGGAGAGACAATTGTATACGTGTTGGTAGGGAGGTCTGGATGCCAACTCTCCAGAGCCTGGCCTTTGAGGGGAGGATCTTGCCAAACTGTGTAGCTAGTGCATCCTCAGTGCATTACTCGTGATTAACCACGAGTATGCAGGCTTACCATTCTGGGTGCACACTGCTTGCCAGAGCTTAAGAACAGACAGACAGATAGTCTCTTCAATCACATCTTTTCCTGCCATAGAAAGGTACCTGAAATGGACAGAACTATAATTTAAAAACTAGAAATCAGTGTTTATTTTCATTTCACTTGATTTTATTTTATACCCAGACTTACCAAATGTGGGTTTAAGAAAATAATTTTAAAAAAATCAGAACCACAGGTCACCAGGATAAAACAATCGCCAATTACTGAGACAAAGGTTCTAGGTTAAAAACACAGGCTGAGGGGGTCAGAGTTGCCCAGAGGGTGGGTGGTGAGCTGGAAGCCGCGGGTGATACATAGATAAACAAATATGTGCTGGCAGCTCCAAACTATGCAGCAAACTACCTCCTTCCAAGTGGAATCAGTCAGGACACAGATGATTCTATTTCCTGATACGATCATCAAATTACAAAGAAGAAAAGAACAAACAGAAACCTTGCAAAAACTAGTATGAAACAGGCAAGAATGGTAGCTTCTCTGACTTTGAAGTGCCTGGAAGGACTCTGGGACAAGTTGTTCCTCTATCTCCAACTATCAACTGCAGAATGACTCAAACAACCTGAAGTACCACGCTCAAGGGTGTTCACGTGGTAGCTTTGTGCTTCTGAAGGGGCTACCTCTGCTGACTGATGTGCAGGGACACAGTAATGTACACTGCCTGCGGTCAGCATCTGGTTTCACAAGAAATCGGTATTTCCTTGTCTTGACATGAACCGTCTTTCTCAAGATTCCTACCTTCTTATGACTTCATTGTCACTGATAATGCTGAATCCATTGTGTATTCTGAATAAAGTTCGTTCCATGCCTGTAACAGATTCACAGAACACCCATCAATCAGCTCCTGAACTGGCTGGCTGGTCCCTACCTGTGGCACAGACAACTGACTGATTGAGAACCACAACACAAAGGGTCAAGGTCACCAAATATATAGTTTGACACAAAACAAAAATACTTCTCCAGTCTGAAAAACACAACTGTCACCAGCCAGTCAGTGCTGCAGTCGGAGGGATTACTCAAAGTTGAGCAGAGCTGGGGTGGCCCCTTGAGCTGGCAGTGCCACTCATTACTTTGCAGCCTCTACAGAGCCCTTAGGAGCTGCTTAACCTCCAGAAGCACTGGCATCCCCATCTGTTCTGAAATATTTATTCCAAAGCTGTTTTCAGGCTCCAGAGAGGAACCTTAATCTCTAAGAAACTGCTGGAGGGTTTGTTTGAGCATCCTCCATTATGTAGTAAAGGGAAGTCAGAGGTTCCATCCATTTGTAAAAACAACATTGACACTGAGTAACAAAAATTATTTAAGCCCTGGCGCCAATGTTACAAGAACTAGTAAAATGGAATGGCATGATTCTTATTAGGAGGAGAGCTGATGTTTCCTCAGCAACTATTTTCACATTTGAAGAAGCCATTATATGTAACTGGAGTGAACCTTACAGTTTATCCTGCAAACTTCTGCCTTCCATTTCGTTACAGGGAGGCAGGTATGTGGAGTGCAGAAGGTTTGGGGTGGGGAAGTGTATGGGGCCGGTGGGGGATGTGCAGAGCATTTGTGAGAATATCTAAAAATGTGTAGAGTATCTACAGTGATAAAAACATGGTGTCTGTGCTGAGTGTGTGTGTACATGGCCATGTATAAGTGTGTGTGCGTGTGTGCATATATAGATATATATATATATGCTACACGCTCATTTGATATATACATATGTAAAATTCTGTATGATATGCATATGTAATATCAATGCATATGGTGTGCCTGTATGTTTTGTGTTACGTGTACTGCCTATGTGTTGAGCACATGCATGCTCTGAAGAAAGGATGAGGCAGGGCTAGCAGTGTATTTCTTCTGCATTCTTTGGCACTGACATTAGAGTAGATGGATCTTTGTGTTTATGAAGGAGAGGGAGGGATTCTGTGCCTCTTACAGCTGACCTGAAAGTCCTGTTCCTTTAATGTTATGACAGTCAAGAGATCACACTCATCTCTGGCTTACAATTCTTCATCAGGTCAGTCAAGACCTCGATCCCCCCTGCATAGAACAAAGGCGTCTGGTCAGGCTTGGAAAGGGTTTCCAGGACATTTTTGGTTGAGATGGCTGTGTTCTCTCCAGAATCCAAAAATTTATGGGCTTCTTTCTCCTGAAGATCTGCCTTTTCCTGGAGATCTACCTGGTGAAGGTATCCTAGCAAAACAAGCAGAGAAGACCTAAACTTAAAACAAAACCCTAGCAATACAATACCACACAAGAAGTCCCTGACCCCTTTTGTTACGTTGAGAAGCACAGAGCATTAAAACAATTCGAACTTATCCTTAGTATGAAAAATTGTAAGAAAAATTTAATGTCTATACAGATAGCGTTAAATCATCTTGGACACTCAGAGCAGTCTAGAAGGCTCCAGCAGAGGGCTCCAGCAGAGGACAGCACGGAAGATAAAGGTGAAAGCTGGAGTGGGGGAAGGAAAGGAACGGAAAGCCCAACAAGTTGCTAATCCAGGGGGCTGCTAGTAGAGACAGCAATGCAGGAAGACACCCGAGGAGAGGGAAGTGATGTTGAAAGGAAGGACATCAGCAGGAACACCCTCACCTTTCACCTGTGTCTGTAGCTTGGGGTTTATTTCTGAGATCTTCTGATAACTCTCTCTGGACTGGAAAACAGAAACAAGGGCTTGAAGACTAGCTGGGGTCATGGTCATTGCAAGAAAGACACTAGGACTCGGCTTCTTCCTTATTTCCTCTTGGCCTCCTCCTGCTCCCAGAGAAGGTGGTAGGCAGAGGACACAGTGGGAAACTAATGCTTCTGAGGGTCTGTGGGATAACAGGTATGCTTATTTCAAAACTGGTTTTAAAAAATCAGGGTGTCAGATACAGGTTGTGATTACAAGTAAGAAATATCTAGTCCTAAACTTTGGTGGGTCCTATCTTACGGGGCAGGAATAATCAAAGGTAAATGCACAACTTTGATACGGTATTTGCAATATTAAAGAGTAAGAGGCTCTGTCAGATACGCCATAGGGGAAGAAGAAAAGAAATGAAGCCAGAGGCGATGTTGAGAGAGACCCAGAAGTTAAGAAAAAAAGAACTACGTAGTTAAAGGCGCAAGCTGCAAAGAGAGCTCTTGGGGGTCCATTCACTGGCTGCCTCTGTCTCAGAAGAAAATCTGACAAGAAGGGGCTCTTGTGAGGAAACTAGTAGAAGAGAAGTTTCCAGAAAAAGAAAAATTTCAGTTCATGAGGATTTCTGGGCTGAGACAGTATCGCCCATAGGGATACAAGAAATGTCCAGAGTAATCCAAACAGTCACCAATAGAAAAGGCCAAGAGAAAAAAAAAAAAAAAAAAAAAAAAAAAAAAAAAAAAAAAAAAAAAAAAAAAAAAAAAAAAAAAAAAAAAAAAAAAAAAAAAAAAAAAAAAAAAAAAAAAAAAAAAAAAAAAAAAAAAAAAAAAAAAAAAAAAAAAAAAAAAAAAAAAAAAAAAAAAAAAAAAAAAAAAAAAAAAAAAAAAAAAAAAAAAAAAAAAACACACTCAAAACAGTTCTTAGATGTCTTAAAGGTTAAAGACCTATCTAGAAAACTAAAAAATGAATTAAGACCTATCTAGAAAACTAAAAAAATGAATTAAAGAAAAAAAATGCCACGTTAAACAAGAGCAGCACTGCAGCACAGAAGTATATACACTAATCTCAATTTCCCCAATCCCAGACCCAATCCAGCACCAATTTTTGTTGTTGTCTTCTTCACCACCAGCACATCCCCAGAACCCCATCACTTCTTAGGAGCTTCATCAGCACCAATCTGATCCAAGCCATCACCACCTCTTGCTTGGATGATTCATTTCAAATACTTTCTAATTTACTCTCTTGTCTTACTTTTTCGTTGCTGTGACTCAATATCCGACACCCACAAACTTAGAAAAGAAAAGGCTAATTTTAGCTCACAGTCTCAAAGGTCACTGGCAACAATTGAAATATATGGCAGAGAGAGGGGTGGAGGCAGCTTCCCCAGACAAACAGGAAGACAAGCTGAGGCTAGTTGGGACTAGTCCCACCCCCTCCTCCAGGAAGGCAGGTGCAGCTTATGTAACCTTTCAGGTCTCTGCCCAGTATCCAGTCCCACCTGCATCCAGGTGTGGACAATACACACCGTTAATCCTAACTTAACTGTAATCCACCCCTCCAGACCAGACCCCAATCCACCAACATCACATGGTTCCATTAAAATACATGAGACTTTTGGGGCGCACTCCAGACCCTAATCACAACATTCCATCCCTGGCCCCCAAAAGACTCATGTCCTTCTCCCCATGTAACATGCAGTTAGTCCTTCTCCAAGAGTCACCAAAGTCTTACCAGTTTCAGCACTACTAAAGAAACTCCAAGTCCGTAGTCTCCTGAGGTGTAGGTCAAACTTTTAGCTGTGCGCTCTTGTTCAAACCAAAGAGTTAAGCACTTCCAACATAAAATGGCACAGGGTAAACATTTCCATTCCAAAAGGGATGAATAAGGTAATAAAAGGCAATACAACCAGAACAGTTCCTAAATCCGGCAGGGCAAGGGTTAAATCCTGTAGCTCCATGTCCAGCAACTGGGGTAAATTCTGGCGAGGCATGAATTCCAAGGGGCTTGGGTGGTCCCATCCCTGTGGCATTGCTGCTGACTGCAACCTCCATCTTCTCTCCTTTGGGCTGGATCCACTCACGGCCTGCTACGTTTCACAGCTGACAATCCATGCTCCTGGTTGCTCCAAATTTTCGGGCTCTCCATTGGACCTTAGGCTTCTCCTTCACAATTTCATGCATTACCCTCCTACACTGCTTGGCCTCCAAGGCCTTCCTCTGAAACCTGGGTGGAAGCCTCCATGAACCCACAACTCTTGGGCTCTGTAAGCTAGTAAAGCTGGGACCCCGTGGACGTCTCCAAGATCTGCCTCTGGCTTGGGCAGGAATCTGGCTCCTCTGTGCTATGGTTGCAGCAGCTTCTGAGTGCCTGGATTGCTGAACTCTAGGAAGCTGAACTCCAACAAACACTTCCCTCTTTGGCCCTACAATGAGTCCTGGGGTACTCTTCACAGGACAAGATCTTTTGCCTTTGCACCCTTTGATTGGTAAAGGGTGGAATCTTGCTGACTGCTGAGTCACTGTGAAGGTCTCCTTCTTACAGTCCTGATTCCAACCTCCTGGCTTCAGTTTAATGTTAGTCTCTCGAACAACCACATGCATTTCCACTCCAGACTGCGAGCTTTTTACATTTGTTTTCTCTGCCATTATCTCCTGTCCTTCACCATAAAGCTAGCTAAAAGCCGCAAACAGTAGCCACGTAACAGTTTTAACTTCAGTCTGCCTTGAAATTTCCTCTACCAGAGTAAGCAGTCCACCACCCTAAATCTCAATTTCAGCCAAAGTGTCTGGACAAAGGCAAAATGCTGACAAACTCTTTGCCAGAGCGTAGCACACACGGTGTTTAGGCCACTTGACGATACAGTCCTCCGTATCTGAAATTTCCTGAGCCTGACCTTTCCAATCCACACTTTTATCAGCATTCTGGTCTTCTGAGCTCTGACCAGAATCTTCCATTAAGCTCGGCTCAAAGCACTCAAAGGCTTCTCCAGCTTGCATCCCCACACTTTTCCAAATTCCTTCTGCAAACTGGTTCCAGAGACTTCCAAGCCACATCTTCAGGTAAAGTACAGCATCGACACCACTCCTCTTGTACCGAGTTCTTGGTTACTTTTTCGTTGCTGTGACTCAATACCCGACACCCACAAACTTAGGAGAGGAAAGGTTTATTTTAGCTCACAGGCTCGAAGGTCACAGTCCATTCAGAGGTGACCGGCAACAATCGAACGGCAGAGAGAGAGGTGGAGGCAGCTTCCCCAGACAAACAGGAAGACAAGCTGAGGCTAGTTGAGACTAGTCCCACGCTCTCCTCCAGGAAGGCAGGTGCATTTTATGTATCCTTTCAGGTCTCTGCCCAGTAACCAGTCCCTCCTGCATCCAGGTGTGGACAATACACACCGTTAATCCTAACTTAACTGTAATCCACCCCTCCAGACCAGACCCCAATCCACCAACATCACATGGTTCCATTAAAATACTTGAGACTTTGGGGGGACACTCCAGATCATAACCAGAACATCTCTGTTCTTACCTGTTCTGCCAAAATATATTCCTGTACAGAAGTCAAAGAAATTCTTTAATACATGTCAGGTCATATCACGCTTGGCTAAAAACTTTCCAATGGCTTCCGGGTCACTCAAAGTAAAAGACAAGTCCTACTGAAAATCCTGTAAAATCCACCAGAATTAGTCCCACACTCATCCATCACCTCTCTGACTTCATCTGCTGCTATCCCCTTTGCGGACTTCATTGTAGCCGTCTTCTACCTGGGATACATGATTTGCTTGCCCCTCCCTCCCTTCAGAGAGGCCGTCCCTGACTAACCTATACAGAACCAATCTCACTTTCACTGCTTCCTGATTTATTTTTCTCAACTGTACGTATCACTACACAACGTTTTTGGTAACTCATACCTGTAAATCATAATATATGATAAGAGACTCGTATCCAGAGTGTATGACAATGTCTCAGTTACGTTTTCATTGCTGGAACACAGTTCCCAACACTCACAGCTTAAGGGAGGAAAGACTTATTTAGCTCACATTTCAGAGGTCTCAGGCCACTCACAGTCAGCTGGCAATGGTAGAGTAGTGGAAACACCTGGCAGAGTACAGCTGCTCAAGGCGTTGCAAGAGGAAGTATCAGGGCTTGAAGCGAAGCTGGGGCACAAGAACTTTCCAGGCTACACTTTCAGTGTTATGCCACCCTTAGTAATCCACTCCCCAGCCAGTCCCAACCTCCTAGCAGCATACAAAATAGATAATTTACAAAAATCTAAATACATGAGGCTTCTGAAGGAACACTCCAGATCCAAACCATAACAGAAGAACGCCTAAAAAACACTACAGAAAAAGGAAAAATCTCATTTTAAAACAGGCAAAGGATGTGAAAAGACATTTTTCCAAAGAAAATACAAACAGCCAGTAAGTACGTGAAAAGACCTCAACATTGTTAGTCATCTGGAAAATGCAAATCAGTATCACAATGAGATTACAACCACTAGGATCAATATAATCAAAAAGAAAGGTAATACAAGTAGCACGAAGGAGGTGAAGTAATCGGGTTCCACAAACACTGCTGACACAAATACAGAATCCAAAATGCTGTAGCCAATTTGGCAAACAGTCTGGTAGTTCCTCAAAAGGCTAATCACAGTTTCCACATGATCAACAATTCCAGTACTGCATTTATGTCTATTAGAACTCTCAATATAAAAAAACCTGCCCATGAATGTTCATAGCAGCCTTAGTCACAGTAGTCAAAAAGTGAGAATGATCCAAATGTGCACCAGCTGATGAATGGTTACATAAAATATGGTACAATCATGCAATGGAGTCCCATTAGGCAATGAACAAAGAATGAAGAACCGATACACACTGTGACTTGAACAAATCATGCAAATATTGCAGTGAGAAGCATCAGTCATAAAAGAGGACATATTTTGAGATTCTATTTATTTAAAACGTCCAGAAGAGGAAAACGTACAGAGACAGAAAGATTAATGGATACCTAAAGTTGAGGTATAGATGATGGAAAGCAGAGCGGATGCTAAAGGGTAAAGGCTTTTTTTTTTTGTTCCCAGGAGGTGACAAAAATGTCTTCAGATTGATTAAGGAAATGGTTTCCTAACTCTGGGAACACTAAAAACCATTGTTTATATATTGTCTACAGTAAACTGTACAGTGCAAATTATATCTCAGTTAAGCTGTTCTTAATATATACCTACCTAGTTAGCTTAATATTTGGGGGTTATGAGATTACCAGAGAATTTCATTTTCTCCCTTTGGCTATGTCTTGTCTCTCTAGAAGTTACACAAGCACTTGCAGGGGTGCTTCAGACTCCTACAGCTGGCAGAACTGTACTAATTGATACCAACATCTTGATTTACCTTGGAATATACTAAATGATGGAATAATAACTTGGGGACCAAAGTTTTCTTCTGGGATAATTCAGAACAACACTGTGGTCCAACACGCTGCTGACATTCACCTAAGAACTTACCGCACTGTAGTTCTTCAGGGCCAGGTGGGCTTTTCCCATGTGGAAATAGGCTTTAGCATAGTTTTCATCACACTGCATAAAAGAGAACGACAAATCAGATGTTTCAGAAGATCTGGAGTCAACCAGATCTGCTTTGCTAGCAGAGTAAAGGCAGAAAGGCAGACCTTTGGTTTTTCAGGTCAGCTATCAGAATTGACAATTAAAACTTTTTGTGCATCTTTGTGCAAACTAATTGATGCCTGCCAGGAACCTGAATGCACAAGCAAGTTCGCTATCAAATTAATGATATCTGCCAGATTTCAGTTCCATTTAATGAGACTCACTCAGGAAGCAAACCAGAAACCCTTAGTTTAGAAGAGTTTTAACACTACTGAACGTTAGAATTACCCAGGATGGTCATAAAAATCCTGACCAGGCTGTACCCTATACCAATTAAGTTATTCTCTATGGTAGAGCCCAAACATAAATTAACTGTTTAAGCTCTCCAGGTGGTGTGACTATGCAGCTAAGTTTTACAAATTCTGATTTATTAGAAGTGGGAGAATTGACTCTGTGCAAGCAGCTGAGGTTACCAGGATATCTGAGGGGGGCCAGGAAGTATTACCTCTCAAATAACCACACTGCACACAGTGGAAATTTATATTCACATCTTTTAAAATTTGGAGGAAGGCCTCTTTCAAAAGGCAGGATTGAAATTCATGACTGGGATTATGTTATTTACAGAACAGAAAGATAACAGGAAGGAGAGGCAGGGAGCTGAGTGAGGAAACTAGTCTCTGGGGAGGTGGGCTGACATCTGAAGTCCTGGTGAAGGTGGAAGTAGAAGGAAACACGGCTGTCAGAACTATATCAAACAAAGACCATGAGGCTACAAGTTTTGATGTCAGAAGACTGATACTTCTCTGATCCTAATTATTATAACTTTGGGGAACGATTTGGCACAAAGACAGCAAATAACTTTTATGAAGTGTCTTTTATGGGAAAAAGCATCTTGTCAAGTCAGATGCTCTTTTAGACCTAAGGAGGTTAGGAGATAAAGCTCAGGAGACTAATCTGTCTTGGGTGAACCCTTGTTCTGTCACTTGGCAGAACTGGGATAGTAGTCGGGCCACGTAATCTGGATGGTAGAGATAACAATAGTATCCCTCTCATGCATACAGGCTGTTGGATGGAAAAACTGGCCAGAGGAGGGAAAAGCTGAGAAAAGAGTGCAGAGACTAGGCAGTTACTTGGAACTAGGTCTAACATCTGAGGTCTAGTGAAAGTGGGAGTGGGCAGAAAGGCAGACACCAGAGCCATGTTAAAGAAAGAACTAGAGAATATGACATCCAAACTTGGGGACTGGATACCTGGAAGACACAGTGTGGAATTCAAGAAAAAAAAAGAGGCAGTAGGGCAGGGTGTGGGAAGGTGGATAGGAAGACAGAGTTGGCTTCTAGACATCCTAAGTTTAAGATGCTGCCATGACAATCAAGAGAGCCATGAAATACAGCTTTGGAGCCTGGAGGTTGGCCTGGGCAGTGTGGGCGGGTGAAGGGAGGGACCGTATAGGTAGGTGTGATGGCCACTTACAGGAATGAGAGCTGAATCCATTAAAGGACATGAGACCTCTGAGGAAGCAACTATGAAGGGAAGCAAGGCAAGGAGTAGGGGCCTGACCCAGCAAATCCCCCCAGGATGAAATAGAAGTAGGAAAGCAGTGGTGAAAGGGAAAAGAGGAAACTCAGCACTCCGCATAGAAGAGCCAAATATTCACAGTGCCTTTGTGGGCAGAGCATCAGCGCTACATGGAGGCATCCACTGTGCACTCTCGAGGTCTTGGCCATGGCCCACTGTGTGTCATCACAAAGTAGGTGTAACTGTGACTTCACCTCTCTCCAGCACCCTTGCAAAGGCCATTAGTGAAACTTTCTCATTCTGCCCATTCTCTTTTGAGTGAACATCCGTCCTCACTAGGAGTTTTTTTTGTTGGTGAGCCCAAGGTTCCCTTTTAATGAATCCTGCATTTAGAGGGAGATGTATTTCATTGCATAGGAAGCATTCTACAAAGACAGAAATGATTCAGATACTAATTGAAATCAGCTTTGCTGCCTTATCTTCCTTGACAAGGAACATTAGTCTCCGAATACTGTCACGCAGCCTTGTCTCTACCAACTTGAAAGTGACAGAAATATTAACCTGGCGTGAAAGCATTAATACTGTTAATAATGGAGTGTCAGTGACAATCACTACTGATTTTTTTAAAGGCTTTTAAAAAGTAAAACTTTTTCTTTGAATTCACAGCTTCAACACAGAACTATTACTTATGTTCAGAATTCCTTGTGCATTTCCCCCCACCCCTCCAAGTGTTTACCCAAATCTCTTCAGCTGGGAGCCTTGCTGGGCATTTAACAAGATTGGCTGCTGAGTGTCAGCATTTTTTAATGTCAGCTCCATTGGGCAAGCTCTGCCTCGGTTTCACCGTTAATTACACTGAGCTTCAGGTAACATTTGGGGACAGGCCAGTGTGCTATCCTCAGTCAGCAGGAGGGTGCTCTACCTCATTGGTCCTTGCAGATCAGAAAACATGCTCCTGAGGGCCCTGAGAGGAGATTTTGGTTTTTTCCACAAAAAGGGTAAGATCCATACCCAGGGATTAAGAGGTTCAAGCCTGCAGGGGAAAGTCCATTTATAGTAGACGGTTATGAGCACAGACTTACAGAAAGACAACACGGTGAGCCTGTGCAGGTTATTTAATTCACAACAGAAGCTTTGGTACCTTGTCAAAAACAGGTAAGACAGTGGAACTGAAAACAGTATGTTGTAAATATTAAGCAAATGGTAGTTTTTGCTATTACTGTTGAACATCTTTACCTCTCTCTTCTCTTATAGAATGACTGTAGAGAAAGAAATCATGAACAAACAAGTTAGGGATCTACACCAAAGGTATGGGGACCTGATGTCATCATCTCTGGACAACTCTGACAACTTAAAGGGCTCCCCAGTGAACAGGGCAATGTTTACCAACTGTATCTTCTAAAAGATACAGAAATCAGATGCTCCAGATGTCACTTTTGGAGGATCCTTTGTGTTTTATAAACCATTATAAGCTAAGGTGACTTTCTAATTTATCCTGTTTCCCTTGCTTCCCCACTCAATTAAAAAATTAACAGGTAGATGTGGCCAGTATGTTGCTGTGAGCAGGCAATTTTTGCTTAGGGCAAGCACATCAGGCTAGGCTATGTGTTCTACCCAGGCAATAAAGACCACAGTCTGTGCCTGGCACATTCTCTTGGCATCTCAATTTTTCTTGATTCTATGGTTTAAAAAAACAGTGTTATATCAAAACAAAGAGAAACACTTTATTAAGTCATGCAAATCCACAAGGATTTTAAAGATAAAATGCATGCCTGAAAAGTCATCCCATGGTTTTTGTTTCTACACTCCGGAGAGGCTCACGTTCATTCGCCTCTGCTGTTAGCAGTACTTTAATGCAGATGTCTGTTAAGTGCTAGTTTGAGTTATTTAAAGTCCCCTGTGACAAAGTAACACGCAGGAATGTGGATTGAGGGTTATTTAATTATTCAGTCATCTGACATAATGTCCCTAAGAAGTGATCGCACCATTATAAAAATAAATATTCCTTACTTCTATGCACCTGATTATGTGTTGTGGCAGATTTTAGAGGGACTACCACATGTAGAATGGTGTTATTTGCCTGATGTCTGGCTGACACGGAACAAGAGGAATTTTTTGTCTGATTATTCCTCTACAAATGAGAACATTCAGTATATTCCAAATTACTAGAGTTGGTAGGGAAAAGCACAAACTAACGAAGAACAACAGCACTGCACAAACAAGTTCCCACGGCTGGCTCTAGAATAGTTCCACTATTGTACCAAGCAAGGCATACGCTAACACAGTAATAAAGAATGAGCTGTCACCACATAAAACCTTGAAAAAACAATGGAACAAAGCTTCTCCGGGTGACACTATGGGCTCTGTACTTTATGTGCATTATCATGATTCACAACCATTTTATTCCATCCCATTTCATAGATGAGGAAACCATGGTTCTGTCTGCTACACCCATACCCTTTCCTACTGTAACATAATGGCAGCTTCCTTCTACTCACTTCAGGATTAAGACATGTGGCCCAGGCAACTCCAATGTGGTCATGTGGGAAAAAAAATATTCTCTTACCTTCAGAGCCCAGTCACAGTCCACCAGTGCCTTCTGGTAGTCCCCAAGTTTTATATAAGCCTGTAACGACACAAAGAGCTGATGTTCAAAGCTGGGCTTGGAGGCACATGCCTGTGATCCTAGCACTCTGGAGGCTGAGGCAAGAGAATTGCTGTGAGTTAGAGGCCAGTCTGGGCTACACAGTGAGTAAAGGACCAACCTGGACTGTAGAGTGAGACCCTCCCCCCGCCAAAAAAAAAAAAAAAAAAAAAAAAAAACCCAAAGAGCTGATGTTCAAACACAACTCTGCGTCAGGCATTCTTTAGAGAATACAGGTAGACAACAAACCAAACAACATGATAGTGAGAAGGAGTAACTGGCTGCAGGCTAAATCAGGTAAAGTCCCACCAGGATATAGCACACTCACACTGGGCAGCTAGGGAGACTCTGACAAAGGGACTACTTATACGCTGAGGACAGGACTTCACAGAATAAACAAGGGATGTCACAGAATCCAAAGGCTAGAAACAGCTAGCACACTGGGCAGCAACTAACACAGTCAGAACTGAATGGGTAGAGAGAGGAAACAATGAAGACAGCAGAAGACAGCTACGTCAAAGAGCTGTCCAGAGCCCCAGAACAGAAGAGTAAGTACCCTGATCTCTTTGTCTTCTTTCTGATTTCACTGGCTGAACCCAAAGAGAAGCTAAGAGCCTGGGAATGCAAGGCACCAGGGAACAGGACAGAGCAAAACAAGAAAAATAAAGACTAAGAAGAGCAAACAAAAAATGCCTAGAATGCTGAACACACCTGTGAAGGAAGAGCTACCTCCAGAGCAGGTGAGTTCAACCTGCAGTCTGCCATTTATTTTTTGTCCTTGATTTTTTACGTTATAACAAAAAATTACAAAGGAATTTTTGCACTTATATCCAGTTTACATGCGGCCCAAGACAGTTTCTTCACTCAAAAAATTAAAAATCAAGCAGATATAGTCTAGAGTCTACCTACTGTGAATGTTTCTGAGGATACCAAATAGAAAAGAGAATTAAAAAGGCAGGTAATAACAGGTGTGGGAAAGATGCATAAATGCTGTAAATCCTAGAAGAATGTAAAATGGGCAGGCACTTTGGAAGATATTATGGCAGTTCCTCACGAAGTTAACTACAGAGTTGCCACATGGCTCGGCAACTCCACATTCCCAGATATATACCAACAAGATGGTTAACGACAAATCCATACAAAAACTTGTACAGGAATGCTTATGGAAGAAGTATTTGTAACATTCATAAAGCCGAAACAATTCAAATGTCCATCAACTGATGGATAAATAAAATATGGATACTCATACATACAGTGAAAAATTAGTAATAGGAAGAAATGAAGAACTGATAAAGTCTGATATGGATGAACTTGAAACAAGCTAAATGGAAGAAGTCATCCACAAAAGAATACACGATCCCATTTATACGAAATGTTCAGAATAGGCAAATTACAGAGATAGAAATCAGATTAGCGATTGCTTTATCAAAAAATTACTGTGATTTGTGCAAATCTGTGACTGCACTAAAAACAGTGAAAGCATATTTTAAATGGGTGAACTTACGGTAGATAAATTGTATCTCAGTAATGTCACCCAAAAATGATAAAGAAAAAGTTCTGTCCTGTCTTTAAAAGCACAGTAGGAAGGAAGAAATAAGGGAGATAGACAGACATTAATATGAACCTTTAATATCAAATGCCTGGGCTATTTTGGAATCCTCTAGAGTTGAAGAAAATGTTGAAAATCAAGAATTGGCTTTGAATTTAAGGGCTGAATCAGTCCTTTCTTATTGCTGAGATAAAACACCTGACACATATAACTTAACTAAGGAGAGGTGTGTTTTGGAGGGTTGAGTGCATGATTGGCTGGATCACGGCAGAAACAGCATGGTAGAAGGGCACGCTGGAGGAAAGCTAGTCACTCCACAGTGGGCAGGAGCAGAGAGGGGAAGGAGGAGAGGGGAACAAGAATACACCCTTCCAGGTTACACTACAGTGATTCACTTCCTTCATCCAGTCCCACCTCTCAAAAGCACACTGAGCTATGAACCCAACAACAGTTCATGATTCATTGATGGGTAACGGACCCCCATGATCAAATCCCTTCCAAAATCCCTACGTCAGAATACATGAGAATTTGGGGGACATTTTAGACGTTAAGAGGGTCAACTGAAACTAAATGGACTTAAGGGTTCAGTTCATCTAATGTTATCAAGCACTAGAGACAAATGAAAAATGCAAGGCTGTTTTAAGGACAAGCACAATGGCCACTGTAACCTCCTTATTAATCACTGAACACAATAAGTGAAAAATAAACTCTGAGATATGTATTTGACTTTAAATACTCTTCTTTTGAAAAGTTCCCTAAGCAGCAGCTATGATTACTCCATGTAAGGAAAAAAAAAAAAAAGCATCAGGATGGTAAGTGGCTTCTTTAGGGTCCCATCAGTCACCAGCAACAGAGACAACACCATACATATGCTTGCCCTGATCAAAACTGTACCAAGCCACTTGATGCTCTTAACAATAAGACAAGATACTTACATGAACAAGCCAATTACAGGGTAACTGTGGTAACTCACGGGGAAGCTAAGCGATCACCCCAAGTGAGGAGGGAACAGAGAACAGCCAGCTAATGAACTTCTGCAGTGCAGCTCTATGCAGCTGTAGAAAAGGTACTAGGAGGCAGAGCTTTCATTACTTGGGCTCTGTATCAATAGAAGAAGACAAATTCTCTGAGCTATTTGTTCTATAAAGCACCATCCTTTCCTCAGGGGTTCTGGGTTACATTTGAAAGTCAGAAGATATGAAGAAGTTCACTAAAACTCTAGACAACACAAGCCAGGGTTTTATGACCCCATAATTCAGGATACACACAGACCCCAGGAAAGTCTTCACTGGTGTCAACATTTTCTCTACATAGACCTTTTCTTTTTTCCCAAAGCTTAGATTCAACACCCTCGAACTTCTCCATTCTCTTTTGCTTTTTCGCATTTTTGAGTAACTTTTTCCAAATGGCAATTAAACTCCAGATTTATCTGAATTACACTAGCTAGCTATTGATCATAACATTAGCTCCAGGAGAAAAACAAAGCAATGAAAGGGTAGATTTTTTTCTTTAGCAAGAAACACTCAATTCACAGGGTCCTTATTAAGTGTTTTCTATCACTGCATGCAAACAGGGAGGCATTTTAAAAATAGTCAATGGTTCAAATGACTCCTAACACCAGGCAGCACATTTTGCACTTATTCACTTCTGAATAAGCTTTCTCTTTGGGAAAAGTGGGGGTAATTGCTTCCCCAAAGCTCTTTATTGTATTGACTTATATTTATCCACATTCGTTTTTAATGGGATTCTTCAGAACTAATCAAACAGCTGCTTAAAACTGAGTACAGTAAAAATGTAACTAATTTAGATGAATCAGAGTGGGGGCAGTATGAATTAGATATAAGTCTGAATTATGCAACATCCTAAAAAGCAATTCAATTTTATTGCTTTTGAATCACTTTAGAGGAACCAGACTGAACAAGCATCAGTAGGTAGATGTTTTCAGAGACCAAATTTGTTGATAAGAAAGAAGGAAATGTAATTGTTGTATTAATTGCCTACTAACTGATGGTTCGGAATTGTCAGCAGAAATTTAATTCCTTAAATGGACTTATTATGCTTCCAATGTTATATAACTTAACAAAGATTGATTGAACATCTGTTACAAACAGCATTAAAGGACAAGTAAATGGCAGCTTTGCCCTCAAAATTTTAATTTATAATCTTGTTAGGGTGATAAAATGCACGCTGTTAAATCCACCTCTGGCCATTTTATTTATTAATCCCTTCCTAATGGCAAATTTTCCCCACAAACGGGGTAGGCAAATAATACCTTAACTGTGTAGTTGGATGTACTCAAACTGCTAAACTAATGAGGTTATACTAAACTGGGGTTTATTTATCCTTAAAGTGTTGTCACTCCCTAGGTGCTCCAGCTCCTCAAGGTCCTATTTTTTGCTTATGATGCTCAACATATACAGCCAGACAATTATCCTTGAGTTACAGATTGGAGCTGATGAGGACTCTGCTGAAGCCTCTCCCTTTGATAAATGACGTGGCATCAAGTTCATCTCAAGCAGGACCTGCTGACAGGTCCTGACTGTCAGGTAATCACATCCATGAACCTGCCAGATCTTTAAGCCTAAGTAACTGAGAACACTGAAACACAAAGACTCAACTACTTTTCAGAGATAAGGTCACAGGTGACATTCTGTTTCAAATAAAAACCATCAACCATGTCCCTTCATTAAGTAGCTTGTGATAAACATCTGGGTGACGGGTTTTGCCTGGCCTTATAAGAAACTGAGACCCCATGTGATATAAAACTGAGCTAAAAAGGCTTTCAGAAATCCACATTTCTGAGAAAAAAAAGGCTGCAGTAGGTTCATCGGCTAGCTAGTTTAACGCAAGTCACAGAATCTTAAAGGAGGATTAATACAATAAATAAGAAACTAAAAGAAGAGTGTCATGGTTTGGGTCAAAAATGTCCCCATAAAGCTAATGGGTTCAGACATGGGTTTTTGAAAGGTAGCTACATAAGGGTGTTAACCTCATCAATAGGCACATCCACTGATGAGTCCAGAGCCGAATGGGTTACTAGGAGGAGGTGCCTAATTGAAGAAAGCATGTCACTGAGGAAGCATCCTGAAAGGGAGATTCTTGCTCTGCCCCTTGCTCTCTGGCTTCTTCCTCTCTCTCTGCTTCCGGGCTACCATGATATAAGCAGCTCTCCTCTACCATTCCATTCTGCCATGATAGTTCTTCCTTAGAGCCTGTTGATAATGGACTGAAAACTCTGAAGTTGTGAGCAAAACAATTTATCCTTTAAAGTATCTGTGTATGTCAGATACTTTGCCTCAACACTAATATAGAGTGACCCTTAATTAAGAGTGGAGAATATCACTTAATAGGACAATTTGAGTGGTAGCAGAATTCCAAGGTCTCCTAGATCATTTTGCTTTACTGTGTGGTGCTTTGTCAACATGGAAAAGTATCTGGTCGTTATCAGTGATGTGCTGGAGCCAACTTATACTATGGATAGAACTACTCATGTGCCCTTCCTCCTCTAGTGATTTCATACTGGTAGCTTGAATTAATATGGTGGGAGTGCATCTACCATGGAAACTGGTACATGCTACACACAAAACTCAGCCTGCCTCCACCCAAAACCAGCCAGTCGATGAATATTTTCCACCCCTTGAGTAATATCACTTAGTCTTGTCTTTATTTTCACAGGTTTAGTGGCAACTGTCTCTCGAGAAAAACCCCACAAACACATCTGTGACTCACTAACCTGGGCTCGGTTGGTGTACAAGACTTTCATGTCCTTCAGCTTCTCCAAGCCCTCGCTGTAGTGCAGGACAGCTCTTTTATAGTCACCGTTGGCAAAGGCCTCATTTCCCTTCTTTTTTAGGGCTGTGAAAATAAAAGTCACAGTGGTGGGCTCTCACCACACAGTGGAGAACTCTGCTAGATGGCATCTTCCTGTTTTTCTAACTCTACTTTGAAGGTCCGAGCTGCCACTGAGCCAAAAGGCACTTGACACTCATTTCTTTCTATAGGTATTTCATGACCCATTGTGTTAAGTATTTTTTTCCCAGATACTCTCATTCAAGTCTCCCAAGTGGCTCTGCAGAGAAAGTGACTATCTGCATACTCTAAGCTGGCCACAGAAAATAAAGCTAGCCATTCGTGAAAGAGACAGAAATCTGTCTGCATGGACCTGTGGTTATGGGCAAATAATGTTATGGTGATTAGTTGAAAAGTCTCTTCAACTTTTCAATAAGATTAAAAAACTGTCATCTTAATATTCAAAGCTTATTAAACATTTTGTCAGAGGCAACTTGTTTCAAAATAAGATTTATCAGAGGCAAGGTCCACAGAGAAACCTAAATGATGAGAAGAGACAACAAGGTCGAGTTCCCTAGCCCTTTCTGAAGGGATTCAAGATTAAAAGCAGAACCATATTATATGGTTATTATTTATGAATACATATTTATGTTTTAGTAATTTAAAAATTATGTGTGATAATCATTCCGTCATGTTAATATAGTCTTTCTTATCTTAGAAGAAAGTTCATCAGATTATTTACTAAATGATAATTAGAAAAAACAACAGAAAAGAGGGTCACATAGTTAATCTCCTAATAAATATGGAATTATCCACATCTGTACTCCATATACCACTGGGTGGTATAAAATAACTCTCTAAGCATTCTTTGGCAGATGTATCTTACCCACAGTGCTCATTCAACGCATGTCTTTCTCTTTTGTTCTCTTCTCTTTTCCCACATCTTTATTTTTCTTCTGACTTCTTCATCTCTAACCCATGCTAGCCAATGGATCCTCACTCCCAGCCCTCCATACTTTCTAAGCACTGGGCAGGAGTCTCATCTGCTAAGCCCACCCATATGCTTTAGGAGGCTGACAGTGGCGGCCAACTGAGGTGGCCCTACTCCTGACTCACTGCAACAGGAGCTTAGAACAGACCCCCCCAGTGATTTCTGCCTGGCCAGCTCCCACTGCCACAGCCTGTCATTAGACCACAGACTGGGTGTCTTGATGTTCCTAAATAGTAGCACACAGGGGCTCAGGTAGCATGGATCATCGAGCCTACTGAAAATTAATGACCATTACCTTCTGCTAAGGCTTTGTTTTCCTTTCTTCTCTTGGCTCGCTCCTTTGCATCCTTTTCCACAGATGCCAAGAAGGCATCTGAAAGTAGAGTAATTCCAAACATTAGAAAGAAAAACCCAAATACTATATTCAGTTCTTCTGCTCAAATGCAGAGGGTACTTTTGAACTTCCCAGCCATACTTCCATGCAAGCACAGGTAGCACAGGCACACAGACATGCGTGTGCATTCTCTCCCTCTCACACGCGCAATTTTGAGGGAACTAAAATGACAACTAAAATGACATTTTCTTAATTTGACATTAAATGGAATATGCGTGATGTATTATTATACACAATGGCTATGACTGTGCTTCAAATCTGAATTATGTCTTTTAAGAAGGATTTTCTTTGAAGAGAGATTTTTTTGGTTCCATTTAGCATAATGAGCCTAGAAGCTGAGCAACAGAGACAATACCTGGATCCCCTGAGCAGATACAAGTAAACTGGATGATACAGAATAACTAAATTCAGTTTACAAAAGATTGGCCAAAAGAAAACAGAGGAAAGCCTCTGAGTGCAGCACCGTCTGACCCCTAGTACTGACATGGGGGGATCCATGGGTTTTTGTCCATAAGTTGTTTATAAGCCAAGAGACTAAGTTAAAAGTCTGGAAATTTTAATCAATAAAAACTGATTCTAAATAAATAATATGCATCAGGATTAGAGATGCTGTTCTTACCTGGGTTTACCTCACATGGATTCTGTAAGACATAGGTTATCATAAAAACAAAGAAACACATTTCAAAAACCAGTATTCAATTCACATGCATGTAAAACAAGAAAAACAATCACAATTGAGAGGTCTGGTCATTTCCCTTAGTCACCAATACTGAAGGGTGCAGAATTCAGAGGGCTTGCTTTAATTAAAAGATTTCGTTATGGCCACCACTGCGATTAGCCTGAGTCACACAATCAAGGCTGCCCAGAACAAGGGACCCAGCTGTGGCTGCATCAGTTGGAAATATAAGTTAGTAGGCTATACTACCTTAACGGGAGCTTTAACTATGGTACAGAAGTTTAGGAGGAAGACAGACCAAATTTTTCATTAAAAACAAATGAACAGGGTTTTTTAAATATGACCCAGAAAGACCATGGTGGAAAATACCAGCTTATACTTCTTTGTGGAAAATAAATCTGAAATCAGAAAAACAAAATACTATTTCAGCTCCAGGAGGCAATTTGAGGTTATGCTACTGCCTTGAAAAGGGCCATTTTGCTACCCCTACTAATATAACTCCATAACGAAACAGGAACCTCTGCAGGAGCTTGTGGGGGACTGATCATGGTCTTGTTCAAGGTGGTCCTGCACTCATCCTTCTCTTGGCCTTCTTTCAGAAGCAGTAACTTCTTTTCCGTCTCAACTGCAGCTTTCTGTTGTATAATCGGGTCATCAGAATTCATTTGCTGAATTAAACTGGCTAGAGGAGAAATCAGATGTGAGTCAATCAAACAAGGTCTTCAAAAGGAAGATTCCATTTATTAGGAAGTGTCTTAGCTACTTTTTCGTTGCTGAGACTTAATACCTAACACCCACCAACTTAGGAAAGGAAAGGTTTATTTTAGCTCACAGGCTGGAAGGTCACAGTCCATTCAGGCGTGACCGGCAACAATCGAAGTAAACGACAGAGAGAGAGATGAAAGCAGCTTCCCCAGACAAACAGGAAGACAAGCTGAGGCTAGTTGGGACTAGTCCCACCCCCTCCTCCAGGAAGGCAGGTGCAGCTTATGTATCCGTTCAGGTCTCCGCCCAGTAACCAGTCCCTCCTGCATCCAGGTGTGGCCACTACACACCGTTAATCCTAACTTAACTGGAATCCACTCCTCCAGACCAGACCCCAATCCACCAACATTACATGGTTCCATTAAAATACATGAGACTTTTGGGGGACACTCCAGATTCTAACCACAACATTGCAACTCTGGTCCCCAAAACACTCGTGTCCTTCTCCCCCTCTGAAACTTCTTGAGCTTGGCCTTTCCAATCCACACTTTTATCAGCATTCTGCTCTTCTGAGGTCCGACCAGAATCTCCCCTCAAGCTCGGGTCAGAGCACTCAAAGGCTTCTCCAGCTTGCATCCCCACACTTTTCCAAATTCCTTCTGCAAACTGGTTCCAGAGACTTTTGAGCCACATCTTCAGGTAAACTACAGCAACGACCCAACTACTCTGGTACCAATTTCTGTCTTAGTTACTTCTGCGTTGCTGTGACTCAATACTCAACACCCACAAACTTAGGAAAGGTTTATTTTAGCTCACAGTCTCGAAGGTCACAGTCCATTCAGGGGTGGCCGGCAGCAATCCAAGTACATGGCAGAGAGAGAGGTGGAGGCAGCTTCCCCGAACAAGGAGGAAGAGAAGCCGAGGCTACCTGAGACTAGTCCCAGCCCTCCAGGAAGGCAGGTGCAGCTTATGTATCCTTTCATGTCTCCGCCCAGTAACCAGTCCCTCCTGCCTCCAGGTGTGGCCACTACACACCGTTAATCCTAACTTAACTGTAATCCACCCCTCCAGGCCAGACCCCAATCCACGAGCATCACATGTTTCCATTAAATAAAATACATGAGACTTTTGGGGGACACTCCAGATCCTAACCACAACAGGAAGGGTGGTGTAGAAAATCAATGAGGAAGAACTCAGGGCAGGAAAATAAAGCCACAGAAAACACAATACAATATGAAACAATTAAGGATGGGATTTGTTTTGTCTGGAAAAAGTTCAAGAATTGAATTCTGGGCTTTACAAAACAGATTTGTAAGCCATTATTCAATCCAACAGTAACTTATGAAGGGCTTATTAGGAGTTAGATATTATATTGAATGTTACAGATAAAAATGATGAATTCAAAAGATTTTTTTTTTACAAAGAGCTTGCGATCTTGTGTGGGAGATAAACGTAGGAACAGGCAGCTCTGCAATTACAAAACAATGGTCCTTAACTTTCTTCCACCTCTCTTCACTGCACAGCCTATGTGGTACCCACTGTGCAGATCAGAGCTCAGGCTTTATCACTTGGCCATCATCTTGCCCAAGACACAATTTCCTTGCCCACCCCCACCACAACACACCTAAAAACTGAATCTGTTCACCTAACTCCAACTCCAGGTGAATGCCCCCTCTACCTCTCTCAGCCTTTATCAGGGAGGCTCAGTACTGAAGGAGAAAGACAGAAGCAGCAGTGGGAACTGGTCCCAACTCAACTGGGCCAGCAACCCACAGAATTATGCTGAGTAAGCACCTTATTGTTCTCCTAAAGATTTTAAAGTTTTCTGCTTTTAAACCTGACAGATGATTCTATTTATCCATTTTAGAGAGTAAAGGAATGACGACAGAAAGGAACACCAACTTTCGACCTTCCACCTAGAAAATCACCTACAATTATATCCATCCGTGTTTCCTACTGCAAGGGACTGTGAGTTTCCTATAAGAGGAAATCACTTATCCTGTGCTCAGGATCTTGATAACTTGTTCTGCACGATCAGAAACTCTGTACCACCCAACTTGACAATGTTTTCAGCTGCTCCCATTTGACTAAATGAAACTAAATAAATGCTGGTAGAGCACTGAGGTGGAGGGATCATAAATTCAAGCCCAGCTTGGGCAACTTAGCTATGTAGTGAGACACAGCAGAAAAGTATTTCTGCACCAAAATCTCTACCAAAGCCATGTCTCCTCCCATCCACAACCAACCTTTAAGGCATTTTCTGGTTGCCATTTCTTCATTTCCCATTCTCTGAGAAAACTTTTCAAAAGTTTAGTTGTAAAAATTTTTCAAACACACACACAAAATACAACAATTCTGTTCCAATAACATCTTTAAGTTAATATGTATCTCTTCTCCAGCATGCTTTTAAGTTCAGTATTTACATCACTTACTGTTGGCTATACAACACATCACCTCCAAAACACTGTAGCTAAAACCACTACTTTTTCTTTCTGTGGTATTGGGGATTTAACACAGGACTTTTACATTGAGTTACACACCTGCCCGTGGCTCAGTTTCAGTTTTGAGACAGGGTCTCACTAAGTTGACTAAGTTAATCACCTAAGTTGCCCAAGCAGGGCTTGATATTGTGATCCTTCCACCTCAGTGCTCTACCAGCATTAATTTACTTTCACTTAGTACACAACCCTCTAGATCAGAAATCTGAATGGGATTTCAATGGTAAATTCTTCTAGTCTCAGCTAATCTTATGCACAGTGTATGATCAAAAATACAGTGAATACTGTTTAACTGTTACTGTTTTAAAGTGATTGCAGTAAAAGATACACTGCCATTAATCTCCTCGCTCTTGAGACTCTGTCTCAAACATAAAATAATAAAAATAAAATGTTTTAACTTATCCATTCACCATCTCATCTCCTGGCAGGGGTTCCCAAGCCCCAATCACATGTGCTTGTGTCAGGTTTGCAAACATCCCTTTGAATAGAGTAGGTCACATGGCTAATCCAAAAATCAAGGACTGGAGGAACAGGCTCCACTCTTGATGGGAAGGAAGGAATTAGTGACCATTTTTGCAACCAACCAGATTCTTATGCATGAGTATTTACATACTTTAAACACTTTTACAAAATGTACTTTCATTTGTAAGCTAGTCTTTAAAAATACTTACAAATTCATATTAGTTGTACAAAATGAGAATCGCTGTGCATTTTCAGACATATATGTAACATAGTTTGACCATACTTGATCAGTTTGATCATACTTAATCACTGGACCCATATTAGCCTCTCCTAACCTCATCTCTCTACCTTGGTCCCCTTCTCTTTCCCTAATAGTTTCCTTTCTCTTTTAATAACATCTATTGTCCCCTAGATTCCACATATAAAGAAAAACGTGATCCTTCTCAAAGTTATTAAGCAGAATATGACAATGTTCCAATTTCATTCGTTTTCCTGCAAATGATTTGATTTTGTTCTTTTTTTTGGTTAAGTAATATTTCATTGTGTATATATACCATATTTCTTTATCCATTGATCTGTTCATGAGCATCTATGCTGATTCCACACTTTAGCTTTTGTGATTGGTGCTGCAATAAACATGGGTGAGTATCTCCAGAGAATGCTGACTTTGATTCCTTTGGGTATATACCAAGAATTGATAAAGCTAGACTGTACGGTAGTTGTAATTTTTTGAGGAATTTCAATACTGACTTCCATAGTGGTTGTATTAATTTAATTCTCATTAACAGTGTAGAACAGTTCCTTTTTTTCTCTCAGTGCTCAACAGGATGTGTGCAACCTATTTTCTCTTAATAGCTTTAGAGATTGGTCCTGAAACATATGGTACCAAATGATTTACTTTCATCATTGTATATATCATAGTTATATTACTGATGGATATCAAGCAGTTTATTTTTATTTTTTGCACAGTAAATGCATGTAAACTGAATACCTAGATATGTATACAGATTATTAACCCACAAATTTAATATTTATTAATCCATAAGTGTGAATATCCTCTAAATAATCTATACACTGGTATTTGGGCTTTCTGCTTCAGAGATGAAAGAGTGCTTGCTGTGAGAGCATGTGCCTGCCTGTTCTCTGATTACCTCTATGAAGGTTAAGTGACGTTTGCCCAGACTAGACTATTGTAAAGATGCTTACTTCAAGGGTGGTTATGTACCTGCTACGTTCAGGATTAACACAGTTATTTTCCCAAGATGTGGAATTTACCTAATGTACATCTTTGCCTAAAGCTTTGCTCCACCTGGCTATAATCTCAGTGATTGGTAAAAATACCTCTGCCTTGTGATTATCCTCACCCATATGTCTCGTCAGTTTATAATTCACTGTAAACATTTTTCCCTCAAAAATATAGAAAGAGAACTCTGCCGAGGGCTGGTGGGCCAAAGCATCTTCTCCTTCAGGTTGTGAGACCATTCAGTCACTGCAGAGACCTCTAAAAGTACTTACACTAATACTGTGTCTCTGATGCTTTTCTTCCAAAACCCAACATGCAGATATTATATATTCTTCAGGATGTGTGTGTACCAATTTTTACTTCTATGAGCAGTACGTACGTGTTCTCTTTCCTCCACATTTTTGTCAACGCTTGCTGGTGTCACACTTAAATCGTTGCCACTATAACTGATAAAAATAACTCTTGAATGTTTCAATTTGCATTTTTTTCTGGATATAGCTGGTATTATCTTCTTATGAGTTCACAGGCTATTTGAATTATGTGTTCCTATCCTTCACTGGATCATCTTGTTCCCTGGGTACTGGTTTGTATGATTTCTTTGTATGTTCTGAACTGTTTGCATGTATTTACAAACATACGCTCCTTGGGTATAGTCTGTCTTTTCATTTCTTTCTATGGAAGGTTTTGTTGAAGAGAATTTTTTCATTTTAATGTGTTTAATATACCAATATTTTCCTGTATAGTTTGTGCCTTTTGTGCAACTAACTTACAAATGCACCTTGCTATGGCCACTCCTAAAATTTTTTAAATTTTGTTTTTCTCACTAATGTATTGAATATTCCTGAAGGGATTTCTGGGGAGGAGCATCGCCTGCTACAGAGTCTCAGCTTTCCCCACTGACATGCCTTGTCATCCCTTACAGGTGTGAATCCTGCTCTAGGCTCTTCATTTCTTTCCAATGCTTTGTTTCTCTTTTGCAGGAACTACACCTCCATGCATCATTTACTACAGCTTTATAATAAATCTTGGGTAATGAGTTGGGAGAGTTATCCTGTCATTTTCCTCCAGAATTTTCTTTGGGTATTCCTGGTCCTACATTCTTGCATGTGAACTTTGGAATCAAATTGGTGAATTTTAGCACAAGCCACTTTTGGGATTTTGATATAAATTCTACTGACTGCATAGAATACTTTGAGAAGAACATATCATTGTCAAATGAGTCTTCCCACCCATGATAAAAATGTCTTCATATATTTAGATGTCATTTTGTCCTTTGATTAAAATTTTATTAACTAAACTCCATACTTTATTCTGATTTCATTAGTTTCTCTTCAAAATCCTTTTTCAGTTTCAGTATCTCATCCAGAAGGCATTAAATTTACTCATGCCTGTGACAATTTCTCAAATTTCCTAGTTTTTGATAACCTTGACAGTTTTGAGGCATATTGATCAGGTGTTTTATTCAATGTACTTCAATTTGAGTTTATCTGTCAGGTTTCTAATGATTAGACTGGAGTATTAGAATTTGGGAAGAAACCCTATACCCCATCTTATCAATAGTATGTGCTATCAACATGATTTAGCAGGGTGTTGACCTTGAGTATGGTTTAAGGTTGTTAGTCAGTTTTTTTTCCCACCATAAATACGCACCTTCTTCCATACTACATTCCATGGAAGCAAGCAATTAGGTAGATCTCATATTTAAAAGGTGGAGAGTTATACTCTTCCTCATAGAAGAAGCATCATCTACATAAATTATTTGGAATAACTCTAAGTGGAAAATTGGCTTTACCCTTTTATTTATTCAGTGAGTCATTTTTATCAGTATAAACTCACAGAATTCATTTTGCACTAGTGATTATAATATAAAATTGTGCTGCTTGCTTTGTTGAAAATTTTCTAGTTCTGACCCTTGGAAACTCTTTCAATTAAATGTTATAATTCTACTCAAGAAGATAATATAGATAGATGGAAAGACAGACAGATAGTTTTATTTTGGCATTAAAAATCTCTTGAGGACCCAAATTTTAGAACAGAATTAGCATATGCTCTAGCAATCTTAATTCTGAGTATATCTCAAGGAAATACAGTCAGTATGTAAAACAGGCACCTGGACTCCTGTGTTCATTGCAATACCATTCCCAGAAAAGGTATGGGATCACTCTAAGCAACCAATCAACAAATGAACAAAGAAGATTCAGTGGTTTAACACACACAAACACACACACAGACACACAAAGACACACACAGACACACACACACACACACACACACACCCCAGAATATTATTCAGCCTTAAAATAGAAGGAAACCTTGTCATTTGCAAAAATAAGAATGAATGTTCTGTAGGCGAAATACACCAGGAACAGAAAGACAAGCACTTCATCAAGCCACTTGCATGTGGATTTAAAAGTGTTGAGCTCTAGAAGCAGAGTAGAACAGTGGCTACCAAAGGTCAGGGCATGGGGACGAGAACATCTTGGTCAAACAGTGTGATGTTTTAGTCAGTCAGGAAGAACAAATTCTGCAGCTCTGCTGTACAGCAAGGGATTAGTTTATAATGTATTATATATGTGAAATGCAGTAAGAGAGTAGATCTTAGATATATTTTCACCACAAAACAAGTATGAGTTGATGGTAGGTTAATTAGGTTGATTTAATCACTGCATAATGTGTCCACACATTGAAACATCACGCTGTATGCTTTAAACGTATATAATTTTACTTGCTAATTAAAAGCTGAATAATTAATTATGGACTTGTCCTTATGGTCTACTCTGTCTGATACTAATTTTCAACATGTGCTTTGTTTCGGATAGTATCTGGTTGGTACGTAACTTTTTAGTTTTGAGTTTCAACTTTCCAGTGTCCTCAAGTTCAGGTGTACCTCTCCTCAGCTCAGACTTACAAAGTCAATGCCCTCTGGACATACTTCCTAGGACTTCACAACTCACCACACTTAATATGTTCATCTTCTCTCCTTCTAAGTCTGTCCCTGCTTCAAATACCTCCTACCTCAGCAAATGCCCAGCCTCTCATCTGCCATTCATATCAGGACTCATCCCGAGTCTTCAATCTCCCTCCGTTCCAACAGTTTCAAATACAAAAGCTTGTCAAATGTGACTTCAAAATGTCTGAAATCTAGCCACCTGATCCCTTTGTCCCTGCCCACTGCCACACCCCATGCCCAGCTACCTGCTTGTCCTCCCTGTTTTTCTCTCAACACCCTTTTCGATTTTCACAGAGATGTAAGCGCTCTAAGCAAACTCACCAAAGCAGTCCCACTGCTCTTGGTAGTGACAAAATACATATCTGCTATTTAAGCTACTCTGCCTTTGGTATTTTGTTACAGCATCCCTAGCTGACTAATAATAACCTAAAGTGGACTAGATTTTTTCTGCAGTTTACAAGTCTCTTTTTGTGTTTCACAGCACTGTTTAGTACGTTTCTCCCTAGTATCATAAAGAAAAGTCATTCTTGTACTGTACTCTACTGTACCTAGCAATATTCATCACAGCAAAAGCCCAAGAAATGAATATATAGAATCTATACATGTGTAGCTATATAAACTTAAATTAGTTAAAAATAAAGTAAAATTAGAAATTCAGTTCCTCAGCCTCACTAGTCACTTTTCAAACAAACGGTCAACAGCCACATATGGAGAGTGGGTCCCATCAGGGAAAACATAGATTAGAGAACATTTCCATCATCACAGAAAGTCCTATTGGACAATGAAGGTATAAATGATACTTGAGTGAACACTGGGTAGGACTAACAGACAGGTACAGAAAGAAGAGGAGGTAGAAGGAATGACAAAGACCAAGTCTGGGGTATGGAAAACGGAGTACACAGAAGAAATTAGAAGCATTTTCTGTTTTTCAAGTGTGAGGTAGAGAAGTGAGAGAGGAAAAATCAAGGTCATCCGAGGACTTTGGTCCTGATGAGAGCTTGGAATTTATTGTGACTGTGAAGGAATCCAAGCTGAGAAGTGTCTGGGCTAGATCTGCATTTTAAATATATTACTCAGTGGGGAGTATAAACCTGGCGGCAGGAAGGATAATTACAGGGTTGTTGAAAGTTTGTTGAGAGGAACCAAAACAAAGGCAGGGTTGGAGAGGATGGTGCTGGGCAAAGAAGCTAATCTTGGAGGCTGACTGGATGTAGGGTGGAGAGGTGGGAGGAGTGAGGGTGGTAGACTTCTGGATTGTGAAGCTACCCAATGAGACCAGAAGTGAAAGGCAGGAAAGGCAGGGTTCATTTGAAGAAGGAGGGCCAGACAGGAAACAAGTGATGACTCATTATTGAATACAATAAGCTTGAGGCATATATGGGACACAGTGGATATGGCAGTTGCCCATAGAGGCTGAGGCTTCTCGATGCAGGAGTCACCAACATACAGGAGGTAGTTAGAGTCACACGAAGAGTCAAGCGAGCAGTGGGCCAAGGCCAGGACTCAGAACATCATTTGGGGATGAGCAAAGGACAGGCCCATGAAGAACACAAAGAACATACCAGTATGTGTCACTGTGAGGTTACTCGAACTACCTTTAAAATTCTTTTCATCCACACAATAAGCAGCATCTTAACAGTTCTATGTTCTGTGTATTGTTTGCTTATTGGTTTGTTTCTAGCTTCAGAGAAGCTCTGAACAAGGTCTGACTGACCTGGCATCTTGAGTGTGATGTGTGGGATCAGAGCACACTCTCTGAGGTCCCACTGGTCTGAGCTGAGATAGGGTCTTCTTGGGGAGAGGCACAGAGAGGGCAATAATCACTAACCATTTATGTAATGTGACAGACTTTGAGGAAAGGCAAGTTGATTTAGCTTCTGCTACTGAAAAACAGAAATGGCTCTCCCTTAAAGCAGGAGGAACCCCACACTGACCAGTGGGCTTCTACGTGACCTCCCTGAAGGAGAAATCCAGGCTCACTGGCCATAAGAAAACAGTTGCTCCTCTTAACTGGAGAGGAGATAAAACACGGAGAGCTGTCAGCCTGAATTCCAATCAAAACGTTAACAGCTTCTGTGATGCTAATTAACAGCCAGAAAATACTTTCCTGAGGCTATAATAACTTATTTCTCAATATATACTCTCTATTTAATTTCAATTATTTTTTTCCTTAAAAGTCATAAACCTGTCGGACAACTCAGGAACATAATCAATTCTCTTTAGCTACTCCACCTCTCCCAAGCCGAATTTAATTTGTTTATGATTTACTGCTACTTACCGATTTCATCCACATTGTTAAGAAATTTTTGCAAGTCTTCCTCTTGATCATCAGCCATTGTGCAACCAGAATCCCTAAGAGAGGCAGTATAAGTGATGAATTTAATAATAAAACACTAAACAGAACTGTCAGGCTGAGTGACTGTCTAAGACTAAGAGCCAAGTGATTATTCTGAGGGGAGATTTGTACTTATAAATGTCATGAACAACAGCAGGGGTATCCATTTTTACTCTGACTGCTCTTTAAGGCTAAGGGACACTCATTATTTGTACAGATTCTTCCAGAAAGCTGCCAGCCATCTCTGCACTGGAGAAAACACTGCAAATAATTTCTCCAAAGTGATTTCAACCATTCTGGGACCTGCTATGAAGGATACCATCTGACAGATCACCAGGAATAAAGGGGGATGTCGATGTCACTTTGGTCACGACAGGCAGGCCAAGTCAGAAGCTGCGATCTGACGTGTAGCCAGTAACTACAGATGGAACAATCTGCATCTAAATGTCCCTACTTGTTTAAAAGATGTGCCTCTGGCTGGTTTCTGAGGAGTGAAGAGAAGCTACAAATTGGCTGCTCGGATTACAACCTGACGCCAAGGTGCACTCGCGTCTCTTCTCAGATTCTCTTCAAGGTACTTTGCATTTATCACTGCCTGGCTGTTTTGGAGTGAGAGGCTGCATGAAATACTCAGCGGTATTCAAAGGTTAATCCACACACCACGAAGATCACCCAGGAGCTTGTAAAACATGGACTCCTCACATGAGTCCCAGAGGTACTCGGTCCGTAAATCTGGGATTCTGCCCAGGAATGTATCTAAATTTTAAACACACTCCGAGTGACTCTGGGTCACAGGTAGCATTAGTGGTCGTGCTAACGTAATTCGCCTGCAACTGTGAATTAGAAACCTACCGCTGACAGGCTCTGAGTTACCCGCTCTGGGCCTCAGTGTCCTTATCTGCAATTACCGGCTGTGTGACCTTAGCTAAAGGTACAACTTTCCTGAGCCTGGAAGATCTCCTGCGGGCTGTAATACAAACCCGGAGGACGTCTTGGGGATTAACGTAGCACAGAGCACACAAGGGGTAATGTGTGAGAGGCCCTCAGGTATAAGCAGGTACGGCAGCGGAGTAAGGCTTCGGGGAATGGTCGCCGCGGCTCCAGCTCAAACGTCGACGACTCCCCCGGGAGAGGCGGAGCCGAGCAAGTCGACTTGTCCAGGGGTAAGAGGGTCAGAGGTCGGCGCCTGAGAACTAGACAGGCAGGGCCACCCGCCCTGCTCCCGGGGCATGGCCCACGTACGCACTCCGCAAGCCAGTGCGGGCCGCCGCAGGGAGACGACCGAGGCGCAACCCGCTGCGTCACCCGCTCAGTCCGGCGCGACTGCGCACACGCAGACGCCCCGAGCGCCTGGGTAGATGGGCGGGGCCGGGCGGCCGTTGCCCGGCGACCGGTCCCCGACTCCCCCAGCCCTGTTTCTTCAAGGGAGGTCCGAGCCCGGAGCCAATATCGTACCACCCGCCGGGGCGCAAACAGCAGCCTCTGCTCGGCTCGGAGGAGCAGACCTGGACCAGGTCCCAAGGGAGACCCCAAAGACATCCCCGCTGCACCGACCTGACCGGCCTCGAGTTGACAGGAAGTGGCTGCTGTGGGCGAACCGGAGTGAGGCGGGGCTGGGGGCGGGGCAAGGGCGGGACCAGAGGCGTAGGCGGGGCGTGGATCCGCTGTTTGGTTCTGGGTCAAGTTGTGGTCTGGGATGCCTGACTTCAGGTTCCAGAAGGCCGAAAAAAACAAATGCTAGTAATGAAAGCAAAGCTAAGTTCTCGCCTCTTCTGTTGGGGTATCTCAGTCTCATTATTTTAATATCCTTAGCCCCAAAGATCAAAGTTTCCTCTGTACTTGGGAGAGATTGATTTTGGGTGTGAGTCGGTTTTGTTTATGGATAGAAGTGTGACCTCCATGAAGTTACATAGACTTTTTGATACTCAGTTTTCTCATCCACAGAATGGAGAAATGGTATTTGCTCATAAAGCTTCTGATTAAAGTGCTTGGAGCCTAGGTCAGAGAAATTCTTGGTAGTAAATATCCGATTGTAATATCTAAGGCAGAATGAGGTAAATGACCCCTTTTTTCACTCTTTGAATTGATGCATATACCCTTAGAAATAGTGGTCTGTTTTTAAACACAAGTTCAGGGTACTATGCACTAGGTTACTAAAGAAAAAAAGCAGATTTGGGGAAATGTTTAAGATTAAGCTGAAGCTCAGAACCACTTGGGACTTCTTGACAAGTTTGCAGGTATTTAATGGAATCTTCTTGGATAGACACTGAAAAGCCCTGGGGATAGGACTTACCAGGAGGACAGGCGGTCCAGGCATGGCCACCCAGATCCAAAACTGGTTCCAAACTCTGACTTATGGCCTACTTCCCACAAAGTACACACCTTCAGTCCTAAAACAGAGGACTATGTGGAGTCTCCACGAGGGGTGGGTACATACGCATTTCACCCTGAGTACTTCCAGTGAGTATAACACGAAGGGTGGGATTCTCCTCCCACTGGCAGCAAAATGTGTTATTGGGAGAGGGAATCCTCAGCACATCAGCTGTGGTTGGAGGTGTTGGATTTGGGGGAATCAGCAGTACTCAGTCACAGTGGCTGTCCCAAGGGACCAAGGAAATTGAGGTGCCTGGCTGGAGCAAGATTATTAATGAGCACTTTGGGGATTCCAAGGAAGGCGCAGAGTGTGTTGTAGACCTTAGAGCACATGGGATTTAAAGAAGACAAGAACCAGGGACATTCTGGTTATTTCTACTGTTATCGGGGCATTTTCCTCTCCTGATTGTGAAGCCGTGAGCATCCAAAGTATAGCCCTCAGCCTCAGTGTATTTCCCATCAGTTTGAGGATGACAGTTTCCAATAACTTACTTTTACCAAACCCCTTTACCTGAGTACCAGAAAGACCTGCTAACAACAGACTGTACCACACGATCACAAAAGGGCAGAGTGGTGAACGATGAGTCAAGAGGTGGGGGGAGGTAGCCAGGGAGGGAAGCCATAGGAAGAGTGTGAAGCAAGGAAGTGACAGGGCAAGATCCCAGGTAAGAAACCAAGAGTTACTTGGACAGGAGACACCCAAAAGCAGCGGGGAAGGTGTTTACTTCGAGAACACTCTGGAATAACAACACTCAGAAGCCTCACGTTGCTGTCTGATGATTCCCATGGGATCTCACACCACGCCGCTATCCTATAAACCCAAAAGGACTATTACACTATGTATTTCTTGAAAGCAGAGATTTTACTTTATTTTGTCTTTGCATTTCTAGCACCTGGCAATTACCTGGATCTAAATAAAGACATGTTGAATAAGTAAGTTAGCCTCTTGCTGTGCTTAGAGGAAAGCTAATACTTGTTATTATGGATGGAAGAGGAATGAGAGTGTTTACAGTTTCTCTGCCTCAGGCTTTCTCAGGGTGGTCCATTCTAGATGACAAATGCTGTTACAGTCACAAAATACTTAGTGGGGCACATCTTGCACTTGACTCATTGATCATTTTAAATGTCAGAAGTGGTAATAAACCTTAGACAGTCACTGGGCTGTACACAAAGAGTTCGAGTGCCTCTTCCAGGCACTGCTCTGTGCATTGTGACTTGCTTTGGCAAAGGCAACGGGCAAAGGAGTAAAGTAGGCAGAAGCCTTTAAGAGTGATTGTACCTTCCTCACCCCATCTGACCTAGCAAACAGATGGTAGAGGCCCAACCCCCTGAACAAGGATATGCAGAACACTGACACTTGTCTACCTTTGGTGGATATGGAGAATAAATGAACAATGGGCCTTTGTTATTATAGTCTTTAAAGATTTTTGGGCTTGTTTGCTACTAAAGCATAACATGGCCCACCATGTCTATTACAATATGGTCATTCAGATGTCTGTTCTTAACTTGCCACAATGACAAAACCTAAGGATTTCATGCATAAATCTGTGTACATTATGGTCACTGAAATTTACATGTTAAGTGTCAATGTCTCTGTGTTTTCAAATATATGGAAATATGTAAGAAGAAACAGACTTTTAATTTAACAGACTTGCATTTCAAGAATATGTCTCCTAGGAAAACGTTATGAATCACACTTGCGCAATCTCTCCTTCCACCCAACCAAAATCCCTTGTGTAGTACTTAAGCTTTACTTTTCCTTCATGTTCTGTATAAAAAATTGGAGAATATTTAGTCACCTTTCATTGCCCAGTAAATCTGATACTTGGAGATTATTGTAAGGCATATCTCCTCTCTTTCACACTGTTCTCTCTTTTGTGTAAACAATCTTAGCTCTCTGCTTTTTCTCATCAATCATGTTGTATAAGCTTAGAGGAGATTAACGTTTTTTTCCAAGGACAATTGCGTGAGGAATAAAGTGAGCCTACCTTTGCCTGGCGAGAATAAAAAAATACAGACAAGGGACAAGGGTTTCCTGAAGCCTGGAGCCAAACTATCAAATGTCCTGTTAGACCATACTTGGCTCACCATGGCTGCTAGGGCTATCCTTCCTTGGATATAAGTCGAGTTTTACATTTTACAGAAGGAAGAAACTGAAGGAGTTTAGTCTTATTTCTTCCCTCCCTAAAAAGAATTCTAAAATTACATTTATTTTTCCCCAGTATATGTACTTTCATAAAAAAAAGTAGCTAAAAAATCTTGCCTCTTGGAGCCTCGCTTTGCTGTTTCGGGTCTCTCCTTATGGCAGACAGAGGAATCACCTCAGGACCCAGTCACAGACCTAGTCTGTATGTCCTTAGAGGGCCGGAATCTGCTTTGGGATTTCCAAGCATCAATAATGATGCCATAATTATGAACGACAGCCACAACAACAGTTCTGGTAGTAGCTAATGCTTGCTGAGCTGCTGTGCCAGGCACAGTGCTCAATCCTGGACAAGCATTATTTAAATCTCTTAGGAGCCCTAGAGATTCTTTTCTCAGAACATGCATCCAGGGTGTATGGGACTGTCAGAAGCTGAGCCATGCTGTAAACCCCACTCTATCTCTAAAGTTCGTGCTATCTGTCCCCATAGGACACTGCCTTCTGTGGCCACCTTTCTTGGGAGATCCCTGTTTTATATGCTAGCAGTCATGGCCATCCTAGGCACCTCTGGCCTAGCTTGGCCCTCATACAAGCTGCACCCTATATTTCACAGCCTGGTCCAACCCTCCCAAAGGTGATGGGCACATCTTTTTGTAGCCAGAGGCACAACTTCCCTAGTCCATTAAGAAAGCAGGGGACACAAGACCTTCACTCCATTAAGAAATCAACATGAGTTCAAAAATGCCCAAGTGTGGGGACTTCCCTGTGCACCATGGGATTCCTGTGTCTGAAAATGAAAGGCAAGTTGGGCTTTCAGTGCCAGCTAGGGAACAGTGGCTCCCACTCGGTCTAATGTAGAGCAGCACTGCCACCGTGTGGGCTGAATGACTCTGCCTGGTCAACTACAGTGGGAAGATCAGGATGTCTATCCTTGCCCACTCTTCTTACATTTACTGTTTACCAGGCACCAAATTTGTGTCATGTAATTGGCAAGAATCCTTCTTTGGCTACTGCTGCTGCTGAGACAGGCTTTCCAAATGGTGCGTTAAATACCATCAACAATTTAGGGTCTAAAGATGTTTAACACTGATTCGTCATTAATTTGATCATTCATTAGAGGTGATTAATGCCCCTCAGAAATTATAAAGGCACATTAGCTTTTGTGGTGGGATTTTCTTTGTCTCTGAGCTTCTGGGGACAAGAACACACAGAAAATTCTCAGGTGCCAGAGTTACTTATTGTCTCAGCTTCGGGCCCATTTCAATCACTATGAAGGTTAGAGATACTTATTTTTAACAAACATCATTTCTTCCTTTTTCTTTTGCATCAACAGCCTAATAGTATATTAAAAACATATAGAAAATTACAAAGTTGAAAAAGATCAGAAAATAATGTTTGCTTTATCTCTGTTTTACTACTACCACTACTATTTCAATGCATTTCCTTTTTGGTATTTTTCTCTGCTTTTCTTCTCACGATGATGCAATTATGGTTCCATGTGATTTTATGCCTTTATTGGTAAAACTTGATATCATCATAAAGACTTCTGCTGCATTCTGGGCACTGGTGATGCTCCAAGTGCTTTATTAGAAATTTACAGTGATGCCATCTTAGGATGTAATCTTACCATCTTCCTTTAAACAACAAGGTAATTGAAGCTCAGAGGAGATTCCTACATATCATGCCACTCATACGTCTGTTCCATTCAGTTGCATTATTTTCAATACTATTATTTAGTATCTTCATGGCATCCTACTTATTCATGTCTTGTATGTCTCATACTGCTTGTTGTATTTTAGGTAGTTTTTCAATGTTTCACTCATGATGAATATCTCTAACTTTCTGTGTATCAAGGAATAATAAGGTAATTTCTCAAAAGTGGGTTTCTCAACCATGATTTGTAAAATTTTGCATGAATTTGTGTTACACTTGGTAACATATGAGAATGTCAGTTTCACCGCATTTTCACAGGATCCTCACCTCACAGTAAAACTCACCGGCATAAATATAGAAGATGACAGACAGTCTGATAAGGGCACCTACGACCCATGCATTGTTTTGCACACCTTTCCTTATGAGAGAAGAAGAAGCCTCTTCTACTTCTTACCCCCCACACTGGTGCTTTTCCAGTCCCTTCGATAGTCACAGTGAAGACAGACTGTCATCTCAGCTGGCTCTTCTTTCCAAAAATAGCATCTCCTTTTGCACAGCCCTGGACAACCGACCAGATGGGATCCTTTAACCAAGAGCCTATTAACACAGAGTCTGAGGTTAATGGATAGAATCTGTGAACTAGATTGAGAAACAATTATAATTTTATTCTTGCAAGCACACCACCTAAATTTAGCATTCATTTTACTGTTCACCTAGGCAACAGCTGACTGTGTTGTTATCGGTCATGATATCATTCACACACAGCAACACTATGACATCACAGTAGATATGAGAGATGCTGCTAGAATTTGTTTTGACATGCTATTAATAGCAAGCACATGTGTTGCCATATCATAAATCTCAAAATATTTTGATAGTTGGGATCAATACAATTGCTTTCCTTTTTAATCTTATTTTTCCCACTTTATGAATATATGTGATAAATAATGATTACATTGGACTGTTGTTGACTGTGGTGGCTATTTTCTTTGCATTGGGTGTCTTAAGAAAGTCCTTGCCTACATCTGTAGCTTCTAGATTATTGCTTAGATTGTCTTTCAGAAGGTTCAGTGTTTCAGTTTTAGTATCTAGGTCTTTGATCCACATTCATTCGATTTTACTGCATGTTGACGACTGTGTCTGTATTCATTCTTCTGCATGTAGATAACCAATTCTCCCAACACTATGTGTTGAAGAGGGTATCCTTTTTTCCAGTGTATGCTTTTGGCTTCTTTATCATAGATCAGGTAGCTGAGGGTATTTGAGTCTGCTTCTACATCCTCAGTTCTGTTCTATTAGTCACCCTGTCTATTTTTGTGCCAGTACCATATTATGGCTGTACAGTCATTTTGACTATATTAATTCTGTTCTTAATCCAAAAACAGGAGATATCTTTCCATTTTCTGATGTGTTGTTCAATTTCTTTCTTCAGTATAATATGGTTTTCTTTGTAGTGATCCTTCACTTCCTTGGTTATGTTTATTTCAAGGTATTTAATTTTTTGATGGGCTATTAAGAGTAGAGTTAGACTTCTGAGCTCTTTCTCAATACATTCATTTTTAGTGTAGAGGAAAGCTATTGACTTTTTAGTATTGATTTTGTATCCTGCAATTTGGCTGAATTTGTTATTTCCAAGAGTTTTGTGGTGTAGTTTTTGGGGCTCTATGTAGATAATCATATCATCTGCAAATAAGGATAATTTGACTTCCTCCTTTCTGATGAAAATTCCTTTATTTCACATTCTTGCCTGATTGCTATGGCAAGTGTTTCAAGGATTATCTTGAATAAGAGTGGTGAGAGTGGACAGTCTTTTTGTGTTCCTGATTTAAGAGGAAACTCAATTTTCTCCATTTACTATGATATTTGCAGTAGATTTGGCATATATGCCTTCTATGAGTTTGCGATAAAGCCCTTCTATACCTATTTTCTCAGTTTTTATTTTATCATGAAAGGGTATTGAATTTTATTAAAGGCTTTTTCTGCATCAGTTGAGATGATCATGTGGTTTTTGTTTTTGCTTTTGTTAATGTGCTGGATTACATTGATTGATTTATGTATGTTGAACCAGCCTTGTATCCCAGGAATGAAGCACATTTGGTCACGTTGTATGATCTTTCTGATTACTTGCTGGAGATTCTGTTTGCCAGAATCTTATTAAGAATTTTTGCATGCATATTCATTAAGGATATTGGTCTGATTTTCCTTCCTGGTTAAGTGTTTGTCTGATTTTGGGACTAAAGTGATTCTAGCTTCCAGAAATGAGTTTGGTAGTATTCCTTCTCTTTCAACTTCATGCAACAATTTGAGAAGAACTGGAGTTAGTTCTTCTCTGAAGTACTGAAAAAATTGTGCTGTGAATCCATCTGGTCCTGGGCTTTTATTTGTAGGTAGAGATTTTATTACTGCTTCAATTTCTGTGTATGTAATGCCATTATTCAAGACTTTTATGTCTTCCTCATTCAATTTTGGTATTTTGTATGTGTCTAGGAAGTCATCCATTTCTTTCCTAATTATCTAGCTTATTAGAACATAGGTGGTCAAAATAATTTCTCAGAATACTGTGAATTTCTGCAGAGTCTGTTGTAATTTCACCCTTCATTTCTAAGTCTTCTAATCTGTGATTTTTCTTCCTTCTTTTTGTGGGTTTAGCTAAATGTTTGTCAATCTTCTTTATTCTTTTGAAGAACCAGCTCTTTGACTCACTAATCTTTTTTATTGTCTTTTTAATTTTAATTTTATTAATTTCATATCTGATCATTATAATTTCTTCTCTTCTACTGCATTTTGGGTTGAGTTGTTCCAGTTTCTCTAGGTCCTTAAAGTGCATCATTCACAGGTTTATTTGTGACTGTTCTGTTCTTTTGATGTGTGCAATTTTGGTACTGCCTTCATTGTGTCCCATAGATTTTGATATGATGCACTTCTGTCATTATTTGACTCTATGAAGTTTTTGATTTCTTCTCTGATTTCTTCTGTGATCCATGGTTTGGTCAGTAGTAACTTGTTAAGTCTCCATGTATTTGTGTATTTTGTTGTATTTCTATTGCTATTAAGCTCCAGTTTTATTCCACTATCGTCTGAGAGTATATAAGGAATTATTTCTGTGTCTTTGTATTTATTTAAGCATGACTTATGGCCTAGAAAATGGTCTGTTGTAGAAAATGTTCCATGTGAGAAGAATGTATAATTAGTTGATGTTGGGTGGAAAACTATAAACATCTGTTTGGTCCAAGTTTTCTGTACTGTTTTTAGCAGTTGTATATCTTTGTGGATTTTCTGTCTGGTTGATCTATCTATCTCTGATAGTAGAGTATTAAAGTCCCCTTTATTATTGTATTGGGGCCTATATGTCCTTTCAGATCTAATACTTTTTGGTTTACATAATTGGGTGCTCTAGATTTGGGGGCATATATATTGGTAATTGTGAGTTCTTCCTGTTCTATTGTTCCTTTAACCAGTATATAGTGGCCATCTTTGTCTCTCCTCACCTGTTTTGTTTTGAAATCTGATGAGTCTGAGACTAATATAGCTACTCCTGCTTGTTTCCTGGATGGAACATGTCGCATGAAATATTAAATTCCACTCCTTTATTTTCAGTCTATGAGTTTCCTTGTGGGTGAAGTGCATCTCTTGTAAGCAGCAAATTGTGGTTTTCTGTTGTTTGATACAGTCAGCCAATCTGTGTCTTTTAATGGATGAGTTGAGGCTGTTCGTGTTTAGAGTAATTATTGAGGTATGTTTGCTATGTCCTGCCATCGTTATAGCTTTTCAGCACTGTTTACTAGCCTTACTTTTTTCTTAGTTCATTCTTCTCTAGCTGTTGTCTCTTTTTCTGTGGGGTCATAGTGTCATTGGCCTCTCTTTTGCCTTCTAAGTTTTTAAAAATTATTCTCTGCAATCCTGGCTTAGTGGCTGTAAATTTCTTTAAGCTTTCTATATCATGGAATGTTTTAATTTTTCCCTCTAATTTAAAAGATAATTTTGCTGGATATCGCAGTCTTGCTTGGCGTTTATGTTCTCTTAGTGCTTGGATAACATTGCTCCGTGATTTCCTGGCTTTTAGAATCTGGGTTGAGAAGTCTGCAGTTATCCTGATGGGCTTATCTTTGTAAGTCACATTCTGTTTTTCTCTTACAGCTTTTAGTATTCTCTCTTTGTTTTGGGTTTCTAGTATTTTAGTTATGATGTGTCGTGATGAGGTTTTCTTCTAATCAAAATGTTTTGGTGTTCTATAGGCTTAGAGTAGTTCCATGTTCATTTATTTTCTTCCATAATTTCATTAAACGTGACTTTTAAGCCTTTTGTTTTGGCCTCAGTCTTCTCCTGGACTCCCATTATTCTGAGGTTGTTTCTCTTAGGCTCATCTATCAGCTGTTGTAATGATTTGCTTTCTTCTTTTTTTACTTTGTGTTTTTTATGGCCTATATATTCTTGCTCAATCATTTTATCTTCTAGGTCTGATATTCTATTCTGAAAATGTTTGAAGTGGTTGCTTATTATTTCCTGAATATCTGCATTCAAGGTTTTTATGTCTCTGTTGTGTTCTTCTCCAATTTCTTGTATTGCCTTCATTATCTTCTGATTTATATCTTCTTAGTTCTCCTCTAATTGCTTTACAATGTTTGCTGTTAGCTTAGCTATGTCATGGCATAGCTCTTGCATTATCTGTTTTATTTCCTGTTTTAATTCAAAGCATTTCTGAGTTCAGAAGTTATCATCTTTTTTCCCTTTTTCATCTTTGGATTCTGCAATTTCAGGATCCCTGGTATCATTTTCTGGGGTGTCCAGTCTTTTTGTAGATTTATTGCCATATTTCCTCATGATTCTGCCGTATCTGGCTGGCTAACTCTGATGTGCAGGAAAGAAGGGTTTGGCTAAGGCCCAGTCCTAGATGTCTCTGGAAGCCTCTGGGGCTCGGGATTGATGGGGCCATTAAATTCCCTGGAAGCCTCTAGAAGTCTCTGGTGCCCACGGGAGGGACGGAGCAAGGGTTCCAATAGCCTCTGGCGTGCAGAAGAAAGGGGGCGGGCTGGCTGTGGCCACCCGGAAGCCCCTGGTGCTGGTGGAGGGTATGAGTGAAGATTGCAAAGTCCTCTGGATCCCAGAAGAAAAAGGTCTTTTTTTTTTTTTTTTAAGATAAGGTCTTTCTGTGTAGCCCAGGCTAGACTTGAGCTTACTATGTAGCTGACCTCCAATTTTATGGCAATCCTCCTGTCTCAGCGTCCCGGATGCTGTGATTACAATGATGTATTACCAAGTTCAGCTGAGATATGGCCTTTGAATGGCCAATAACATTATGAGAAGAGCAGATCCCCTCTCAGCCATTCTTCCCAAAATCCATCAACCCATTCCAATTAGGAGGAAGCCTCAAGCAAGCTCAAATTGAAGGAAAACATTTGACCAGTATCTTCAAAAGTGTCAAGGTCCTAAAAAACAAAGTAACTGCCACAGATGAAGAAGGCTCAGGGGACACAGAGCTAACATGACATAGCACACACCCTGAATTCAGTCCTGGCACAGAAGGTCATTAATAGAAAAACTGGTGAAATCTCCATAAAACCTGTAATTTAGTTAATAGTGTTAAAGTAATACATTTTTAGCAAACTTTTCCTGATTATATCAAATGTTAATATTATAGGAACCTGGATAAAGGCTCTACCACTGAAACCCTTCTGTAAATCTAATATTATTCCAAAATAAGTTCATGGAAAAAATGCCCCAAAACTCCCACCAAAGAGTCTCCTCTATCAATTTCTAATTCATTCACTTATCCACTCATCCAGTCAGCGAAGATCCTGAGCAGCTACTAGGTGGCCTGGGGTTGGGCCATGTTGTGAAGACAGTCCCCAGAGGACATGAATACACTGGCCTCAAGGAGCTTATAATCTTCCATGTAAATCTGCAAAAGCTGAAGGTACAATACAATGGCACAAATGCTTCAGTGGAAATTTTTATGGTACACAAACAAGTGTAGGAAAGGGGAGAGCAGTAGGAATTTTCCTGGTGAGCAAGGCATTGTGGGCAGCATGAAGAGAAAGAAAGGGGACTCTGGGAAATGTTGTTCCTAGTGAACTAAACTGATAGCACATTTCCATTGCTGCATCTCCAGACAGCCCAATCTAAAGAACCCTGTGGTCCTACTCTATCACATCCCTCTGTTTAATTTCCTGTTGAGCAGGTATATCTTAAATGTTTGTTGTGGCTTTTCCACAAGAAAGTCAGTTCAGCAGAGCATGACTTGTGTCTGTTGTGGTGTACTATGTATCTCCAGGTCATAGAACTGTTCCTTAATTCAGGCTGCTACAGCAAAAATAATTTTAAAACCCTGGGAGTCTTCTAAATAATAGAAATCTATTCATCACAGTTGTAGAGGCTGGAAGACCAGCCACAGTCAGGGCCCTGCTGAGAGTGTCTAGTGAGGTTGCTTTTTGGTTTATAGACATTTTCCTGCTGTGTTCTCATGTGGTAGAAGGGGTGAGGGAGCTCGCTGGACTCTCTTTTTTAAAAGCTCTAAAAAATGCTCTGTTCTTATGAATAATCTCCGCAAGACCCTGCCTCTTAATATATCCCATTGGAGGTTAGGATTTAATATGTGAATTTTAGGACAGAAGCATTTAGTCTGGAGGAAACAGTGAGTCATAGTTTTGAGTAGTTGAGTCCCACTCCTTTGACTTAGACATGTCTCCATTTGGACCAGGTACTTACAACACCTTACTTCCACATACTAATTTATTTCATTAAAGAAGAATTAGTAGTATTTTGGTTTCAAGTAAAAAAAGTTCCATTCAAATTGATTTCAGTAAAGGGGATTACTGTGTATTGATTGGTTTGTGAAACTTAAAAGCTCAGACTTTCCAATTCTGTGAACCAATGGAACTCCAGTGCAATATTTATTCAGCTTCCTGTGTTTGGGTTTTAATCTCAGGCAGCCTTTCTTCTTGGAGTGGGGCCTAGAAGCCCAGCATTTCTCTTCTTGTGGGATCAATTAAAGCTTCTTTCTGTTAGGGGTTTCCATAAAAAAAGTAGGAGTGGAAGAAACATTCCCAAAGTAAAATCAAAGTGCTGTTAAGAAAGGAAAATGGATTATCAGCTGGGTGAGTAATTTGTCCACTACAGATTTGTTATGAGGATTAAGAGATGGTACTTTAAAGTGTCTGGTACATAGTAAACCCTCCATTACTGACAATTACTGGGCTAAGTGTATAGCTCAATGGTTAAAACACTTGCCTAGCAAGCACAAGGCCCTGGGTTCAATTCCTTAATACCTCATAAACTGGATGTGGTGGCACATGCCTGTAATTCCAGCACTCAGGAGACTGAGGCAGGAGGATTGTCGTTTGAGGCCAGCCTGGGCTACATGGTGAGTTCAGAACTAGCCAGGACTAAAGAGTGAGATCCTGCCTCAAAAAATTGACACTTGCTGTAACAATACTTAGCATTACCTTGTAAATATTTACTCCATGAAAGTGTGCAGCACATCATAGGGTACTGAGTCAGGGCCAGACACCACTACCCTTTCCGAGTCAGCAAATGTAGACAGCTCCGCAATTCAGGTGAAGGAGAGCTCATTTCCCAGGGAAGGCACCAGGGAAGGCAGTGGCTTTCTGGCCCAGAAGCCAGGTTGATAGGAAGGTCTTCCTGTGGTTCTTAGAATGGCCACTTGGTGGCAGCTTTAGCACACACTATTGCCTTTCCCAGCCAGGCCCCACCCAACCCAGGTACCTGTCTTTCGGGTTTCCCAGGAAGCCTGAGGGTCTCCAACTCCTCCTCATCTTCATATCCACTGCCTGCCTGAGACTGCATCCTGCTGCTGGGGACGTTCACATGCTTATAGATATGTAGAAAGGGCTTCAGTGTTATGTCTGCGCTGTGGGAAGATTTTGACAAATCTGTGGTCTATACCAGCAGTTGGCAGGACTGACAAGAAGGTGGTACAGATTTGGCAAACACTTTGGATGAGAGATACCAGTGGGCGCTTGTCATCTCATGGCTGCCCAGCACTTGTTGGGCATCCTTGCTCTATTGTACAGTTGGTTGTAGCTGCCCGATCTAGTTCTGGATTCAGAGCTGAAATTGCTGAGGGACAGTGGCCAGCTGTACAGCATTGTTATGAGCACAGTTTGGAAACATGACTTTCAGCTCTGTTTACCCAGCCTCCCTTAGTTGTGTGGCCTGCCTAATCCTGTTAATAAACTCCTCGCTTGGCTTAACCAGCCAGAATCTGCTTCAGTTGCTCGCAGCTAAGAATCATGACTAATCCCAGTGCTAAGCTGACACGTCACGGGATAAAGGGCAAGGCTTTAAATATTAAATAATTCTGAGGTAGGAACACTCACTTTAGAGTTGCGGCTGACATATCCAGCAAGGCAAAGTCCTCCACCTGTGGCCACACAACATGGAAGTCTTAATAACAGAGCCGAGATTCTACGGCAACCTAAGTTGCTTCCCGAAGTCTCTGATCACTCAGCTGTGCTAGGTGCTGAGCTCCATCAGGATGGGGACACTGCCATGTGTCTCCATGACCCACTACAGTGCCCCCAATATGCAGGTGCTCAGTGAATACCATACTTAACCTTAAATGAATTAACGAGTGATCAGAAATGCTATATATTTTTTTCTTTTTCTCTAGAGTGTGGGCTCTGGGCTTCTCCAGAAGAAAGCCCTGGTAAAGTACTGGGTGAGGTTTTCTTTGGAAAGCCCCACTTCTGTATTTAGGGCTCCTCCTCAGCACCCCATGTCCTGCTTGCTCTGGCCCCTCTGTATATTCTTACCTTTGCTAGCTGCCATTTAGAACTTAATTGACTTCCTGTCTTTGGAATGCATATTCGAGCAATGACTATGATAACTCTGGCAATCGCCTTCCCTATGTACAGTTCGTCAGGCTTCAGGGGGAGATCAGGCTTTTGTTGTCAAAGGCACTTAGAATCTTGCTGGGCTTGGTGGCACAGGCCTGTAATTCCAGCAGTCTGGGAGGCTGAGGCAGAACGATCACAAAGTTTATCTTAGCCTGAGGAACTTGGTGATCTAGCAAGTCTCTGTTTCAAAATCAAAAGTGAAAATGGGCTGGAGATGTAGTGTGAAGTGTGAGGACCCTGGGCCGGGTCCCCAGAAACCTCCCCTCCAAAAGGAATCTAGAATCTGAACCAAGGTACCTGTGGATAAGAGGGTTAATCTCTTGTCCACGTGCCTGCCATGAGGCTGCCCAGAGCATAAAAACACCGTGCTCTTCAAGGGAGTGCTGACAGAATGGTCTTCCTTTGGTGTGTAGGAAACTGTTTCCCTATGGTGCTGTGGAGTACTGCATGCTAAGTCCACTCCTTTTGCTCAGCGACAGTTCTTCTGACCTGTGAAGACAGCTACCACTTGGAGTCTGTGTCCTGCCTCACTGTCCAGGGCTTCTCCCCCAAGCCAGAAGCTCAGACACGGCCTTGAGTTCTTTCCCCTCCCACTGGCTCAGTCCTAGATGGCCCCTAATAGCCAATGCTTCTCCCAGCATGTGACTTGGCATATGAAAGCCACACCACAGGGACAGGAGAGAGAGAGTGGCTGTACCTTTCTTTCCACACCTTACTACTGGTCAAATCCTGGTGCTGTTTCTGAGTAGCTACGTTACTTTGGACAAGTTACCAGACCTCTCTGTGCCACGATTTTCTCATCTATAAAATGGAATTTTAGTGACAGTGTGTACCACACAGAACTGTTCTAACAACTGATGATGAACAAATGTTTGTAAAGTATTTAGAACAGTTCCCAATGTAGTGCTACATAATAATCAAACTGTCAATGTCAATTTCACAAGTATTTTTGCATGCCTACACTGTATTGCCTCTCCTATTGCATTTAGAACCAATTTAAATCTGAGAGCCTTTTTGTTTTCTCTATTTATGATACATTGTGCCCCGTCCCTCTCAGCATGCATTTTGTTTTGTTGGATGTATTTTTGGGTGGTTACGTCGGTCCCTGTGACATGACATCATCTCATCTGCTCATTTCCTTGAGTAGTCAAGCAGGGCTCCTTTGGGAGGCAGGCCCTGCCTTCTGTGCATGTGATGAGGTATGCTGAGCCTTGGGAAGTACATTGCTGACATCCAGACCTAAGACTGTGTCTATAGCACATCCTGTCTGTCCGTGGGGGCCACAGAACCTCTGCAGGACAATGCGAGGACTCAAGCCAGGTACCCCAAAAATGAGATGCTCCATAGGATCTCTGGGGCTGGGTCCATCAATGTGCAGTTTAAACAAGCACTCAGGAGGGGTGGCAGATGATGGGAGAGCGTGGCCGAGGGTAGCCGGGAGATGAGCTGTTGCTGCCTTCCCATCAGGCTGTGTGTTGCAATGGTGAGAGACCTTGTCGTGGTCTGGATCTGAAGTGTCCCCCAAAAACCTCATGTACCTGTGGATGCTATGTACTGTAAGGAGGTGGGGCTTGGTTGGAAGGGGCAGGTGCTTGGGGTTTGACCTTCAGGGATGTGTACTGCTTCTGCCCGTCCTCCCAGACTTCTCTGTTCTGCCATGCTGCCGAGCGGATCTCTGTCTCCTGAGCACTAACTCCTTCTCTGGCTCTAGCTGCAGCCCCACCATGTGATTCCATGATTTTCCAGCCACCAACCTGTGAATGGACTGCAACTTTCTGAATCTGTGAGATAAAATAGATCTTTGCTCCCTAAAGTTGTCCATGTCAGGTATTGAGTCACAGCAAAGAAAAAGTAATTAAGACAGACCCTGTTTGATCTCAGAGGACCTACTTTTTTTTCTCCCTCAGCATGAGGTCATGGGGTATGGTGAGGGTTGTGGACTAGATCCTGGGTCTCCACACTGACTCCCTTAGAAATGTCCTTCCAGCTTTGTCCTTTATGCTCACTGCCACCTTGCCACGAGGTTCTTGATGAGCATCCTTGTGGATAGCAATCTAGAAAAACCCCTGTGTGTTACCTTGTTCATAGCAGGAACTGACAGCTAAGCAGAGAATGACAGCCAGGCACCTGAACTAGGCTGCTCAGGGGTCGGAGACAGCACAGTACTGTCCCCAGTCACTACACCCATATCTAAGGACTGGCAGCACCTTTGCAGACCATACCCTGCTTCCCGTTTGTTCTTTTCCAGCTTCCCAACCTAGTCCTGCCTGTGGTGTGGACTTCCTTCATGGTGCTAGAAAGTGGGCACTGCTATGTGCCTCTAGCTTAAAGGTGTCTTCCCTAGCCAGGTACAAAAGACCCTATGTGTATGTACAAACACACACACACACACACACACACACACACACACACACACACACACACACACACACACACACAGATGAAAACTGTCAGGTAGCAAGAGGCTGGTGCATGTCTATATTAATCACATCGCTCCTGCATTTATTTCCTCAAACACTCACCATGCTGTCAAAAGTTGACTCCTTGCTTTGTAGTAGGTGCAGGAATAAAGTATTAAATAACACAGACACAGAACGTGTCCTAAAGGAGTTTAGAGTTCAGTGGGGAAGAGAAACATTAAATGAGAGATTAAAAAAAGCATGGGGTTTTTGGATAGAACCAAATGATCTGTTAAAAATATTTTATGGACTATTCTGTGAACACCATCCATAGAACCGGAACAGAACACTGGATTCTCTCTCTGGACCACGTGTTACCTCACCACTGTTGTAGGGTCTTGGAGCCATTTGAAGGTTCCTGTGATAAAGGCTGGGATGACAGCAGCTACTTACAATAGAAGAGTCTCAATATTTTAACAGCCTAACACCACCAAACTAACAAGTGCTAGCTCCCTGTTGGCCCTAGGTGGAACATAATACAGAGGGTTGCAGCCTGAATCCGTGACAGGGAAGGCTGCCTTGATCAAAAGACACTGAAGCCAAGACCTGAGGCTAACTAAATACGAGTCCAGGACTTGGGTGGATCTGTGGGCTGCTAGAGAAAGTCTCAGAGAAAACAAGAGGCGCTCTCTGGCATGTGGGTCCCTGGAGAAGAGAAGGAGCAGGTATAATCAGGAGAATGCAATCTTTTTCAGCATTTAAGGCCCTTGAAGAATATAGAGAGAGGAGTGTGGGAGACGGGAATGGAGGAGTGTCTTCGGTACTTATTTTTTCTTGGGATAAAATACCTGACAACCACAACTTAAAGGAAGAAAGATTTATTTTAGCTCATGGTTTCAGAATGTCTCACACAGGCCATTCATGGGCAGCTGGCAGTGGTGGAAGCCCATGGCAGAGGCTGAAGAGCTGCTCACTGCATTGCACGCAGAAGGCCATGTGAAAGAGCATCAAGTTGGTGTTTGGTGGCTAAGGCAAGGCTAGAGATTTCCCAGGAAGAAGCCATGACAATGTTTCTATATCCTTTATGTAGTTTAAGCTGTTAGGCCCCGGCACCCAAGGTGAATGCTCCTCCCTCCATTCCTGGCCCACAAGTCAAGAGCACACACCTGAAAGCTTTGCTCTGGGCACCCCTCATTCTCAACAAGTTCATCCAATCCCTCCAGGTCAAGCCCCAAGCATCCACCACTTCCAGCCAGTCCCCACCTCCCAACAGCACGCGGTCCACAATTATCCCACTACATCCAAATACATGAGGCTTTCGGGAGACACTCCAGATCCAAACCACAGCAAGGGGTCACCAAGGGTCTCATCAGCAACGTTAATAGGTTGAGGGACGGGGCTCTAATTGGATAGAGATTAAATTTTGATCACCTCATTTAATAATGGATTGAAGAGGAAAATAAGTGCAATATTTTAAAAGATCATTTTCATTTGAGAGTCTTGTGAATATGCAAACTTGAGGGAAAAAGGTGGAAGAGAAAGGATCCTGGTACTGTGGTTCACTCACTCTGGGGTGCAGTCTGAGGACCCCAGTAGATGGCTAGAGTCGCAGATAGCACTGAATCCCTATATACACTGTGTTTTTTCCTGTACATACATACTTGTACAGGAAAATTGAATTTTGATTTATGAATTAGCATAGTAATAAACGACTGTAACTGTTAATAAAATAGGATAGTTAAAGTAATCAGATAAAAGATATTGCACCAGGCTACTCAGAATAGTGTGTGACTTAAACTTTATGAATTGTTTATTTCTGAAATTTTCTATTTAGTAGAAAATTGCCCACAGGTAACTGAAACCATGAAAAGTGAAACCACAGATAAGAGGAGATTACTGTGCTTGGAATACGAGCTCTCTTGTATTTTAGGTTTCTGTTTAGACGCTATCTACCCAAGATGATGTTCCCTGATGGCCTGTGTACAATAGTAGTGCCTTTCTTATGAAACAGGAAGTGCCTATTTCATTACAGCTCTTATCCTTGACTCTTTGTATATGTTTATTTAGGACACAGGCTGTGTGGGGTGTCTCTTCCTTCTCCCAGTGCCTACAGCTCCTGACAGTGGCAGGGCTCAGTAAACACTTGTTGGATGGATAGTGAATGGAGGAGGAAAGACCCCCCCTTGAAAGCAGAAAACAAAGGCAGGGGGTTGGGGAAGACCTAGAAGGGGCAAAGCTGCTGCTCTATGGGAAGGGGAGGAGGGGGGAGGCAGGACAGGGCCGCAGCTGTGTGGAGGTTTCAAGTGGAAAAAGGTTTCTTGGAAAAAGACCACTAGCTGAGATGAAAGGAGTGACTGGGGAGATCAAGGAAAGTGAAGAATAGGAGCGAGCTATTAGGAAGTATTAGTCGGATGGCCTAGCAGTGTTGACTGCTTTTTGAGAGTGACCTTAATTATCTATGGGTGTGAATGTACCTGGTAATGTGGATTTTTGTCAAGCAGCACACAGGTGACAAGGTGTAAATAAAGAGATGAGAGCTGGGTGGTTTTCCAGGTTGAGAGTTTATAAGGCAAATGTGCCCTGAGAAGGATGATGCCCAAGAGTTTCTGCTATCAGTGAGTGAGGAGTTGATGTGTTGGGCCAGGAAATTGAAGCTGGAGACATACATAGGTGAAGGGAAGATGTGCAGATGGGGAAGTCCAGAAAGTCAACATATTTGGAGAGGTCTTAGCTAGAGCAAAGGTCATGTGGGTGGGAGTAGATGGAGGGCAGCAGAGAATCTGAATTTCTGGCTCAGGTGAAAGGCTGGGGTGATGGTCTGACCCAGTTTTGGCTGGGAGATGGGATGGCACCAGTGATGAGGAGAAGGTCACTAGAGACCAGGAGGACAGGCTGGGCTGGGGGGGGGGGGGGGGGGGGGGGGGGGGGGGGGGGGGGGGGGGGGGGGGGGGGGGGGGGGGGGGGGGTTGTGCAGGTTGGAGGCCTTGTCCCCATGAAGTGCTGAAGTTGCCCAGAGTGATAATGGAATCTCAGGAGAAGGAGCATCGAGAGCTGAAAGCCAAGTCCTTAAAAGTAGGGGACAGAGTTAGGAGTCTGAGCAGGGCAGTGACAGCCCTAAGGTCCTGATGACAGAAGGCTTAGAGGAGCATCAGTCAGGAGAACAGGGAACCATAGTCTGAAGGTGATGATCAAGAGTAAGAAAGACTTACTCCCTGTCCTCAGATGCAAGGGCACTTGGGGTGCACAATAAGTAGCACTCTCCAAAAATCATTGTTTTGGGGGAAGAATCAAGTAAAGACAGGCAAGAGACACACAATAACGAAAAAGTGAAACAAGAGGGGACACTTGCTTTTCACCTTGTGGGACCTCCAGAGCCCAGCTGGGGAATGTAGGAAGGAGGCAGAGGCGAGAAACGTAATCTGCCTTTTCTGCCCAGCTAAGTCTCTACCTGTCTTCCATCTTGAGAATCATTCTTAGTCATCCCTCAGCTGTATTGAGTAGGGAAGGCAGTCACGTACTCATCCTGTACATGTGAGCTCAAGCCAGGCTTATAGGGAAATGTAGACAGAAGTAAATCTAATGCCCAGTTCTGCATGTCTCCCACAAGGATTGCTCTGGCATACAGGTACACACTACCCTGAGTCACAGAACCTCATAAACAAGCTCTCTGGAGTTTTCTTTAACCTCATGCTGCCCTGACTTGGAGAATCTTTTCCTGAATGGTGTCACAGTGCCATACCGGTTTCCCTGATGGCCTCTGCTGACATTGCCACTGGTTTCAACATCATCATCCTTCCCTGTAATCCCTTTACCGGAGTCTCAGTTATGTGGTGACCACCCCTGACTTGGCCCCTGAGCTGACAGCAAATGCAGGTTTCCATGGAAATGGATAGGGAATGTGAGAGGCCCGTGCCCTCCTGGGTTTGAGTGGTCAGTCAGGATGTCTGCATTTCCTGTAACCCAACCTAGCCGGGACCCAGGCAGCTGAGCTACTCATAGACCATTCTATTAAAGCCATTATCAACTATGTCTTCTTCTTCAAAATATGTAAAAGATATGACAATTTCAGGTACTGAAAGGAAAGGAAACAGAATTTATGTAAGTTCTGGGAGGTGGGAGAGAATGTGGATCATTTCAGGACCCACAGTGGTTCAGCAGGGCTGCAATGTAGGTACGAGTTGGAAGAGCTCAAAAATGAACAGGCAAGGTCTGGCTGAATGGGTTGTGTTTGTTTCACTAAGGAGTTTGCATTTTCACTGTGGAAAGTTGGGAGCCATTGAAGATCTTGTGGGCATAGCACCATGAGATTCTTATTCTTTACCAGTCAATCTGTCCAAAGTGAGTCTGATGGATTACAGGTCACTAGATATTTTCCAGAGAGACTTTCCTCGTTGCATATCTGCCTTCTGCTGTTCAAGTTCAGCTTATATGACATCTTACCCCTGAGGGATAGGAAGGTGCCTTGCTTTCAGTGGTCATGCTCCAGTGACTCTTGCCATTCAGAGACACCCTACTTTGCCTGCCTAGTAATACCAGGCATGAGACTGGGTCTCCTCCTCCAAATATCACCGGGAAAGACAGAGGCATGAGGGTCTGGGCAGCAGCGGAAAGCATTCACTAGGGTGGTAGGAGGCATGGAAATGGATACAGTGACAAGGTTCCAAGGAAATATTTTGTCTACTTACGTGTCACAAATCTCTTCTCCATGACTGCCCGTCAGGTGAAGGGAAATTCTGTTAAGGGACTAATAGGCCATTCTGGAAAGGAGACAGAGTCATTCATTGGCTTTCCACCCCTATCTCCCAAAGTGAAGCTACAGGGAATGTGGTAGGGATTTCTCATAATTCTTGGGACAGAGCTGCTTGTGGGTTTTCTTTCCTGAGTTCTGGGCTCAGCTCTTTTCCTCATCTCATTTTCTTGGTGACATCCCCAATTCCCTTGGTACTCAACACAGGCTATATGTTGACAGCTCCCTCATGCTTAGCCAGTGCCTCAAAACTCTCCAGTAAGGTGGTCACAGGTATCTCAGCCTTAAAATGCCCAACTCTGAATCCCTCCCATCCATCTCTCCTTCACTCCTTTCTAATGTGAACAGTAACTCCATCCTTTTAATTGTTTAGACCTCAAATCTGAAGATAATCCTTGATACCTCCCTCCAGCAACACTGGACGCATTCTCCAGCATGACTGGCGTCACCTGTAGTGTGTTTTCAGAACCTGGCCACCTCCTGCCTCTCCGTTGGAACCAGCTGGGTCTCAGCACGCTGTCTTCTCACCTGGGTCACTGCCTCCTCATGGCTATCCTTACTTCCTCTCCTGACTTTCTGTGGTCTGTTACTCCCCCCAGCAGCCAGAGTGATCATTTGGAAACTCAAGCCATATCAGACTTATTCTCAAGATTTTTCTTGGGATTTGCATTTCATATAATAAATGGAAAAACTTCTCACAATGGTGCAGCCTCTCTGTGATCTGGTTCGTGGATGCCCCCAGCTCACCTGCAGCCTCTTTACTCTCTGCCCCACCTGTCATTTGTCTTTGCTGCAGCCATGTTGTCCTCCTTTCTGTTCTTCAAAAAAAATGCAACTAAGTCCCTCCTCAGGACCTTTGGTTTGCTGTTCCTTCTGCTTCAGATACCTTCCTTCAGACATTTGCAGAGCTTAATTTCCTTTCTCCTTTTAGGTCACTGATCACATGTTATCTTTTCAGAGAGTTATTCTGCCTGTCCTATATAAAATAATAATGTTCCTTAATCCTTTAATACCTGGATTTGTTATTATCCATAGCACTTACTACTATTCTCTGATTCAGCCATGATAGGTTAAATAATGCCATGATAACAAATCCCAAAATTAAATGGCTTATAATGTAGAGATTCTTCTGCTTGTACTGGCTCTAGAGGGCCAATTGTTAAATTTTTAGGAAATCTGCAAGCCTGATGTTACACTTTGCAACTCTTAAAAAAAATGCCTAAACCTAGCAACTAGTTATGTATCTTAATTATTTTGCTACATTTTACTATGTTATTACATATAGTATGACTGCTATTGTTTGGATCTCTAATGTCCTCCAAAAGCCTCATGAATTTACAGTGGGATACCTATGGGACCAAGTCCTCTTAGGAGGTGAGGCCTAGTGCGAAGGCGGTGGAACACTGGGTCTTCATCCAGGAGGGTGAGTTACTGGAACAGGACCTAGAAGGGTAGCTTTGCCTTTCCTCCCTCACTTGGCTTTCTGTTTGCCATGCCATGAAGAGATTTTCTCTGTCTAGACCTATTCCATGTGCTTCCACCACTGTTGGCTGCCTTTGAGTGGATTGTGTGAGACCTTTTGAAACTGTGAGCTAAAATAAATCTTTCCTGTCTTAACTTGTGGATGTTGGGTATTCTGTCTCAGAAGCAAATAAGTAAATAAGACAACAGCCGATGCCTTTGAAGGACTTAGAACTGTCTTGTCTGTATGATGAAAATGCTGTATAATGACATGCTTGATTGATACTGTGTACTTCTACCTAAATCTTCACTTGGGTGATGCCATACTGAAATCAGACATATTATGAGTGTTCACATGTTGCTGAAATCTGTAAATGCTATGAATTAGGATTTGATTTACTTATTTTAATATTTGTCTAGACTTTTGGAAGGGGGTATTTATTATCATGATAGAATGTCATAACCACACCCATTACAATGTAAATAGCACAAAACTGAGACAATATTCTTATAGTATTCACAAACTTACATGGAATTGAAAACTTAAAAGTGAAAGAAGTCACTCATACCACTGGTCAATGAGTAAAGTTGTGGCATATAATTTCATAATTTCATAGTTTCACCTTATCTCACATAAGTGAACTTAACAGCCAACACTCAGGTTGACTGTACACTCACTTGTGAATTGGACCCATGAGCTGATTGTGGATACATGATTTCAGCAAAATAAAAAGAGCCAATGCATTTTGTATCAATGGGTATATGTGATTTCAAAAATCTGTATTTTGTTTTTTTATTATTTTTAAATGGCAGCCTTTTTAGTCAGTAAAGTTCATATTAACACACACACACACACACACACACACACACACACACACACACATGCACATGCTGCCCCCTGCTTCCTTGGAGAGTCTACTGTTAAACATTTACCATCCCACCACTGGACTGATCCTAATGTACACTCCATACCCACCATGGTCTTCTGCTCTATTCCTCACTCTGGGCCTTGGTAATGGTCCTTCCACCATCTGGAACATTGCTGATTACTCTTTTGGGAGAAGATGCCTGTAGCAAAGGCTCTGTCTAGATGTGACACAAGCTCGTTTTGCTTGTTATTCCAATGGCAAAGTGAAGGGGAAGTGCAATCCTGCCATGTCCCTAGAAAGAGGAAGAGAAGAGCAGGAATATGTGTGAACAGCCCCACGACCATAGGTGTTCCTGTGTTTGCTATCTGCCTTACTTCCATACTTAAATACTGCTTCCACCACACAGCTATGTTTGCTCACTGCTAAATTCTGAACACTCTGGAGCTGTCAGTATGTCCTCAGTGAATCTGCAAGGAAATTAATCTGGAGCAAGGTTTAGAAAGTAATACCTCATGGAACAATGGAGCGGGTTACCACTTTATGTTTTGTCCAGATTTTTTTTATGTAGAACAACATGTCTTTATTTCAAAACAAAAAAGGGGTAAAAGCTCTCATTATTTGGGAGGGAGTCTCAAGTGGGTTGTCCCTGTCCAACTCTTGCTAAACAATACGTTTCTGTTTCTCACACCACCCCCCCCCCCCACCTGAATCACCATATGCAACTGCAAATCTGTGGCAAAAGAAATTCCATAGATGCATGTGGCTCCGTATCATTAGAACAGGCAGGTGAGGGACCTGGAACACAAAAGGAAGGATCATCACCTTTAGAGTCATGCTAATGCAAAGCCAGCCCTGAACAGGGCATCTGCTCAATTTTGATGCCCTGGGGCCCTCATTTGGCCAATCTCAGGACTGGGCCTACAGTCAGGTTTCCCCTAGGAACTCTTAATAGAAAATTAGTACCTACTTTTAGCCAAGAAAGTACTGTACTAGGTGTTCATACACATTTTCTAGTTCATCAACCAGTACTTAATTCTGTTCTCTGGGTACGTCCATCCGTCAAAAGAGGAGACTCAATCTCAGGGAAATTAAAACACTTCTGAGACTAATCAGGAAGGGGCAGAACTATGATTTGGATAAAATTTTGATAATCTGATATCTGACCCTTCTAAAGTAGGACTCCTCTGTCAATAAGTGAGGAGAAAATAGAAATCCATCCAGGCAACATGAATTCAAGAAAGGTTAGATGATCTTGCTCACAAAGAAGGAAAAAAAAAAAAAAAAAAAAAACAACGCATGCTCACATTGGATTTATATAACAGACTCTCATTGAATGGAAAGAAATCCCAGTTTGACCATAACTGCTTTTTTTCTTTCAATTTTTATTGAACACAAGTATTCTGACAGAATGCAAAGTCAAAATTCTCAGTTAGTACTCAGTATTTACACCAGTGAGAATGGAAACAAAGGTGGTGTTGATGTTTCACTTGGTAAAAAGTTTTGTAACAAGAGAGAAGGCCCCCGAAGTACAGAATGCTGGGTAGGGATGTTAATGGAGGTCTGAAAACCACCATCCGGACAGACAGCCTAGGGTGAAAAGCTGGGACATGGGAGGTTCCATAGAAAAGTGTGAAAATAGAGTTCCACTTCAAAGCTGCACTATATACACCACGGCCCTTCAGGAGTGGGAGACCCTGCACATGGCACCTGAGTGCCCTCCCGCAGAACTTGGCCATGACGGTCTCTATGTGAATACATATGTATGGCACATACACATATAGACACATTGACACAGAAACTGGTGGAGTCGATGCCTCCTTCAGAGAATTTGAAAAAGAAAGAGGAAAATTACGAATTTTTAAAATCTTCTAACATAAAAGAACATCTTGAAAATAAAGTGATGCCCTCTTTGATTTTAGAGAAAGCATTGCTCTTAGAAAAAAAAGGAAGGAAGAAAAACTCATGTGTGCTGAGACAAACATAGATGTAAAGCAAGAGGGGCAGAACAAAGCACGGGCAGTCTTGGGTACCAGCTAGTGGCGGGCCAGGGTTCCGGGGTCAGCTGCCTTGGGCCAGGTTGGCTGAGATCTGACTACATCTAACCATCAGAACCAAAATTGGTTTGCCCAACCACAAACCCTTGGAGTGAAATATTAATACATGGCCTCCAGGAGGTCTAGAATGGCCTCAGCCTAGTTGGTCAAACCATTAAGGTCACAAGATAGGAACAGATTCCACCAAACCGCCTGGTAACTGCAAGTGTCTGCGTGTCTCCCTCCCTCCCTCCCTCTTTCCCTCAGGCATCCACTCTCCAATTCTGTTTGTGCTGGAAGAGCCACTTTCACTAAGTTTTCCTCAAGGCCAGTGCCTTTCAACCATAGACCTGTGCAGGCCCTCAAATCAAAGAGACCAGGTCTGTGTATTCTGGGATCCTCCATTTCCATCCCCAGGAGCTGAGAAAATGTAAAATAACCCCACATTTAGCAAATGACAAGACCATTATTTTTCACAGTTTGAAATGATAATCTAGCATTGCCACTGATCAGACTGCAGAAGTGTCAGAACATGGGGGAGTGTGGCCCGGTGTGGACGCGGAGGCGGTCTCGCCACCCTAACCTCTTGCTGCTTTGTACCTTAGGAAAGGGACACATGCCGGAGGATCGATGTCTGCTGACTTAGCGTCCTCTTTATCATCATCGTTTGTATTGTATCATTTTCTTTGTTTAAAGGCTTCGATTCCTCTTAAGAGTTATTTTTGTTTCCTGAATATTTTTCTGAACTATCTGCTATACCTTCCACAACCAAACTATGTTGAAGTTTTATTTCAATACTATGACAAAAACACGTTTCACACTAAAATATTCACGCATCCACAGTGCACAAGCTTGCAGTTCTAAAGTAGAATGAGAAACAAAAGCAAAATTTCTATACAAAGGGCTGGCTTTTCCCTTCTCCCCCCTCCCATCCCCCTTAAAGTTTCTGTATTTTTTTCCCCCACTTGGTTTCCAATCCAGGAAAGTTGTGTTATGACTCCAGACAGTAGGTATTTTTTTTGTTTCTACAAATGCTGCCGAACAGAAGGCCGATGTTACTTTACTTCAATAGATTTCCAAAAAAAGACACTAATTCCCTGAAGCACACGTGCTCTTCCGCTCAAATCTAGATTCTGGGCTCAAAAGGAAATGGTATGTATATATTTTATTTGGCTTTCTACAAAAAGGGGATGTTTGGGGTAAAAATGTGTGTTCACCAAGACCAGCCCCAACTATACAATCTTCTCTGCTTCATTCAACAAAGCCTAAGGAGTCCTTCAGAAGGAAGGGCGAGGACGCCTGGGAGGCGGATCCATTGTCACAGACACAGGCAGGTGGCAGCTAATCAGAAAGTGGCCTAACCCCCAAAGAATCACAAAAAGAACTGAAACTCCAAAGGCTAAACCATTGTAGAACAAGATGGATTTTCACCTGAGTTGGACACAGGCAAAACAAAACAAAACAAAACAAAACAAAACAAACAAACCAAACCAAAACAAAAAACCCCAAAAAACCTGCAAATCAGAATGGGGTTGGGGAAGAGCCACTGTAAACAATCATCTCTTCTAACTTTGCCCTGTGCTAAAGCAAGCCTGTGATGATCCCCCCACCTCTAGGCGGTGTTCGTTACTGAAAGAACAAAAACAGGCAACTATTTTACACGGACATTTAAACACAACCGAAGTCAGACATTTGTCACCTTGTAAACACTGGAAAACAAAGTTGGCCGAAAGGAAGAAAAATAAAATAAGAACAAAAACAATACAATTAAAGGAAAAGAAAGCAAAAGAAGTCCGAATACTGCAAATTGAGATCTAACCCCATAAGCTGCAGTTTGGCATTCTTCCTACAAAACACGAATCTATGTGGGAACTGAATTCAGCTAGAAAGGGTGACACACTTTGCATACTGAACAAATACAAAGTGAACAGAAATTATAACTTATTTATGAGGTTTTACAGAGTTCAAACTCGACTCAAAGTATAAAAATAAACTGTGGACTTTTGTTCATTCGGTCAGTCTTAGTGCCTGAAAGTATTTCTCTGAAACTGGTCTGTGCCAATCGGGTCACACCAAGTGTGGTCTTCCTGAACCTAGATTTTTTTTTTTTTTTCTGAGCTTCCTAGATTCTTAATTTGGGGTCCTTTTGTTGGATTTTTAAACGGTTTCAGGGAACGGAGTGTCCTAGTTTGGCTGTGGGTTTAACCTTTTGTCTCATTTTCTTACAAGTGAGTGTGCAACAAAGGAGCCCTTTCTATAAACCTACAAAAAGGAGATCCCATGTTTATCTGTTTAGTTTTTTTTTTTAAAGGCAAAAGACACTAGAGGAATGAGATTGTGTGTGTGTGTGGTGTGTGTGCATGTGTGATATTGGAAATGCTCTGGTGAAGCTGCTGTGTCACTTTTTATTTTGATCTTTGCTTGCTGCTTGTCACCCATCATGCTTTGCTCTCGTTCTCCTTTGTTTGTGTGGCGTCGTTGGGGACCGTCTTGACTTCGGCTGGCGCTGGCTTTGTTTCTGACTCCTGGCTCTCCGACTTGGCTTCTACAGGGGCCTTCCTGCAGGGAATCAGGAAAACAGCACTGCTGAGACCACGGTCTGCAGATATTCCCACCCGCCTTTTGCCCAGTCCTTGAGGGGCTCTGGAGACACACAGCCCTGGTCTTCAACTAGAATGCATAACTAAAATCAGCAGTGTTCTCTACAAATCACTGATCCTCAGACTGTGTCCCAGAAAGCTTATACATGTGACTTAAAAGCACCTAGGTGACTCAAATGCAAAGTCTGGGTTGAGAAGCCCTCAGTCAGAATGGATCCTTTTCTGTTCCAGCCTCCTTTGATGATGGAGCCGTTTTCACCTGGGTGGGGAAAAAGAGTAGCTGCACACACAGCGGTTCAGTTTGCTGTAAGTTAGGTGTTGTGATGGGACTCCCAGTACAGGCTCCAGGGGCCTACTGCAACCACCTCTCTTGCCTGTCCATTCCCATCCTCTTCCAGCCCTCCAAAATGGGTTTCAGGATGCCGCCTCTACAATGGCCTGGGTAGGGTAGAGTTAGACAGCTTTTCTTAAAAGTCTGACGAAGGGCTGGCTATATTAGGCTTGCTTGCTATGGGGAGCAGACTGGGTCTCACACTTCCTAATGCTGAGTTTCAGGAATCCTGGAAGGGTCCACCTACAGCTTTTGGTGGCAGCATGACAACTTATCTGGGGAGAGTCACAGAAGCCTTCATAAAAACCCAGGTTTGATTCTGCCTTTAGGAGTGACAGGCCTAAGGATGCACTGGAGCAGGTGTAGGTGCCAGCCTCAGGTAGTGCCACTGCAGCTGCTATCCCATTTAAAAAACCCAAAAGATTGAGCACATTCCCTTAAACCTAGAGACCCAGTAGGAATTTGGTGCCTGGAAGCTCCTTGTCCTCCCAGTGCCTCTAAGGGCAGCAGAAGAAAAGAGTGGGTGGGGGAAGAGCCGGCATCTCAGCCAGAGTGTAGCAGGCCTCTGGATCACGACCTCCCTGTGAGGACCCAGGGGCTCTTTCTCGCTGCACAATGGCACTTTGCTGGTGGGGACTTGGCCTGGCCCTGCATGAAGCACTGACTATGCCCAGGGTGGCAGAAAAGGGCACCTTGGCCTCCTTAGTTGCTTCCGAAGCTGTGCTCATCAGTGGCCCTATTGTAAGGCTTCCCCAGGGAAAACAGAAGCACTGCTAGGATGATAAGGATGAAACATAATTAACATGGCCTAATTAGCGAGCAGCCAGCTTCTCTGCTCACTGGGGCCCTGCCGCTTGCCCCTGCTTTTGCTCTGTCCCAGGCTCTTGGTTGACAGTCGCCTCAGAGAAGCACTAGGTGAGGCTGAGGACATATCTAACAAGAAGGACACAGCACAGCACAGACGCACATCACCACGGGACACAACTTGACGACAGCAGACAAAGAGAGGCCGTACTCGGTCTTTGCTGGTGCAGGCGAAACAGAGCTGTCTGCAGTGGAAGGAGCAAGCTCAGGGGCTTGTCCACTGGCCCCAGCGGCGGGAGCAGGAGAGCCCAGGGCTGCAAAAACATCCTTTGCAAGGTCAATATCTGGGGTCTTGAAGTTCCCTTCGTCCATTTTAAAGTCCTCGCCCTGGGAAGGGTTTGTGGCGCTGACGGAGGCAGCCTCGCTCTTCGGGCTAGCGGGGACTGCGGCTGCCTCTGGCGGGCTCTTCGCGGCGCCGGGCTGGGTGGGCTCCGGGTCCGGGCCTTTGGTGCTGGGAGCCTCCTGTTTGGCCTGGGGGGCTTCTGTGGCAGGAGCAGCTGCTGCTGCTAGGGGACTAGCTGCCCCTGCAGGGGTGGGGACTGGTACGGGGGTCGGCTTGCTGGCCAGAGGGGCCTTAGAGGCCTCCCCCGCACTGGCTGGGGTACTTGGGCTGAGGACAGCTCCTTGATTAGCCAGGACACTAGAGGACAGATTGTTGGCAGCAGGGGCTGAGGTTGGGGTATCGCTCAGGTCAACAAGAGGGGCGACCTTGGGGGCTGAGGCTGGGGGTGGGGCGGCAGCGGCAATGCCGGGACCCTTGGAAGGGGTGGCCTGGCCAGTGGGCACAGAGTTTGAGTCCGGCACGGCCATGGCTGGGGGAGCAATACTGGAGGTCAGGGTGGTGGTCTCACTGGTGGGACTGTTCTGAGCAGTGGCAAAGGTTTCGGTGATAGTGTCAGAGTTAGTGGTGACGGTGGTGACAGAAGGCAGCATGTCCTCGACAGTGGCTGTGGTGTCAGCAGGCAGCCTGTGGGGAGGACAGGAAGTAGAAGAGAACAGACAGTGAAGCTGAGACGTGACAGAGAAGCTGGCAGGAGGGCTGAAGCCAAGGAGAGGGGCCTCGGGTGGGCATGCAGTCACATACAGGCAGGGACACAGGTCCACAGAGAAATGAGGACTCTCAGAGGAAGCACATGCCCAGGTGGGCAGAAGAGGACACAGGAGACGACAAAGAACGTGCAGTCTCAAAGGGACCTGCTAGCCCTTCCTCCTTACTTACGTCCCTCCATCTCTCTGCACAGTGCTCCCGTACCCTGCTGGCCTATCTGAGGCCTTGTGGTGCCCACCCCAGTCTCCACTCCAGCAGAAGCAGGCTGTGGCCATGTCCACCTGCTCCAGGCTCCCTGGGATATGGAGGGATGGGGCCCAACTACTCTACAGGGCTAGCAGAGGCAGGGAAGGAGAACAAGAAATCAGGTGACCAGTACCTAAAGGCTCCTAAGAGTTGTGGGTTCTTCCAGACACAGGTTTTTGTGTGTTTGTGTGTGTGTGGTCCTGTGAAAGTCTTAATCCCTTCCAACCCATAGGAGCCTTGATAGGCATTTTCCTAAACACAGCTGGTCAGGGTCTCTGAGGACACCTGAGGCTTCTGAGCACATAAGGGCCAAGGGAATTTATCAGTAGGTTTCCAACTTTTCTGGGGCCTTTTAGGATAAAAACAAAACCCCCTAAATTCTAGGAAACCCTAAAAAGAATCTACTAAGTTTCTCTCAGTGAGGTTTTGTCCCCTTAAACAATTTCCAGAACATGTGTTGCTTGTGAACAGGTCCAGGGACCCCCATTTGTGCAAGGGCATCCTTAGCCTTTCCTAGTACAACCAAGAACAACTTCTCTCTAAAGAGAGTGGGGCTAGGCATTTGCCAGCCAAGTGGCTCTCCTAGAGCAGGCTCCAGAATTCTGGCCTACCCAGTGTGGCCAGAGTTTGTGGGTGGAAAGCATCAAGGTGCAGGGGTGAGGCAGGGCGGGTGGTCAGGTGGGGTAGGGATTTTACTGAGGGGTGCCAGCCTCTCTTGTCCACATACTCGGGCTCCGTTAATGGCGTGGTCTCATTGGGCTCCGTGTGCTTCCCTCCGTCGTGGTTTGGGGTCCGCTCTTCCTCGGTTCGAACCTCCACAATGGGCTCCTTGGACTCATCTTTCCTGTGGAGAGAGTTCTGCTGGTTAAATCCCAGGGCAGTAGGGATGTCCCCAGGGAAAGCAGATATGGCTCACAGTACCTAGGTCTTGCTGGAGACTGGCAGGGTGAGCATCTGGAGCTAGACGTGAGTATTTGATTGTCAGCCTAACTTGGGCTAGCTATGTGAACTTGAGTATGCTTTAATGACCCCTGGGTCAGTTTCCTTGGCTGTAAAATGTGGTCAATAATAACATATACCTTGCTTAGATATAAGATAATTAAATGAGATAATGCATGTAAACTGTTTTCTATTAGTGCCTGGCATAGATGACAGCTCAAATGCACAAATATGCATAGACATGAATACATGGACGTTTGCATGTGCATGTATGGCTTTGTGTAAGTATGTGCATGCTGTGGTTTGGGTCTGGAGTGTCCTCCAAAAGCCTCATGTACCTATGGATACTGTGTACTGTTGGGAGGTGGGGCCTGGCCGGAAGGGGTGGGTGCTTGAGGCTACCTGGAGGAGCGTTTTCTGGTTCTGCGCTTCCTCCCAGATTTGGCTTCCTGTTCTGCCATGCCTTGAGGATGTCTGTCTCCAGCTCTGGCTCTGGCCTTGGACCTGGCCCCAGCCCTGCCATGTGATTCCACAACCAACCAGCCACCTACCCATGAACAGACTGTGGCCTTCTGAAACTGTGAGGTAAAATAAACTTTTCCTCTCCTTAATTGTGCATGTTGGGTATTTTGTCACAGCACCAAAAAAGTAGCTAAGACAGAGAGAGAGAGAGAGAGAGAGAGAGAGAGAGAGAGAGAGAGAGAGAGAGAGAGAGAGTTCTAAATGTCCAACACATGGTGGTGCTGAATGACCTATTTTTTCTCTCCAACCCTTCCTGGCTTGCTCCAGCTCAACCCTGTCCTGCCATGGTCTTGAAGGCTCCTGATAACTAACTAGCTCAAGATCTGTTTTTCTACTGCAGATGCTGCTGGAAGGAACCACCCTGAGATCACTAGCTCCATGAGAACAGAAATTTATATCCATTTTGTACTTGCTGTACCCTCAAGTCTGGGAACAGTCCCATGCCCATAGTAGGGGCTAGCTAAATATCTGAGTGATATTCAAATGAATGAATGAATGAATGAGTGAATAAGGGTAAGTTTTCCCTCAAATGCTGGTCCCTTCCACCATATCTCCTCTCCAAGCTTAGTTCTATCAAATTTATTTTGATCTTACTAGGGATTTTTCAAACTTTGGTGAGATTTTAGCTGGACTGGGGGCTGGGCCCAAGAAATTGCTTTTCAAATTTCACCCAACCCACCCCAAGGCCATGCTTGGAAAGGCTTTCCTCTAGTGAATTTTGCTGTAGATGGGGGAGATTGGGAGGGGCGGACAGTGGGTCTCACTCACGAGAAGGCAGCCTTGCCCTCCTCCATGTCCTTGCCCTTGGCTCCAGGCCCGGCTTTTCCACATAGGTTGACGGCAATGCACATAAGCAGGCCACACTTGTTCAGGAAGTAGCAGGTGATGTCCACGACCACCAGGAGGAGGACAAAGATGACAATGAGGATGCCCACGATGGCCCCTGTGCTCAGGCCTGAGGTGGGACTGCCATTGGCTTAAGTAGGAGAAAAATGGACAGAGGTTAACAGGCTGAGATGGGAGTCCCCTGACCCTGTGAACAACAGTCTGTGGGTGGGAAAGGGACTAGAGCAGAAAATCAAGGCATTAGTGCCCAGGGTAACACCTTTTCTGGGGCCTTACATGCCCTGAGATGGAGACCAAAGGGTCTCTCTACATCTTCCAGAAGGAGGGATGACACCCTTATTTTATTCAGGGGTCAAAGCCTTGGAGTTTATACAGCCTGTGTGAGAATAGGGCCTGGGAGCTGTATCTCCATACTGCCCTCAACTTCTCAGACTGCCCCAGAGCCTTGTTTAGCTGGCCTGCCTATGAGGCCAGCCAAGCAGTGTCTAAAGACACTAGAAGACATACTTGGACGGTAGTGGGCCTGGGCAAAAGGCTTCTTTGCAGGGCAAGCAGTTAGGGGTCATTGGTTTCAGGATGGGTTGTAGCTCTGGGAGCAGTGAGAGATAGGGTCCCAAATGGGGTTCCTAGGGCTTCTTCTGAAAATCCTGCAAGGACATCAGGCCCTCCAGGATGCCCCATACGTTACTGCCTCCCTTTCACGTCTTTAGGAATAACTCCAAAGAGCCCAGTCCACCTCTTTTGCTGCACCCAGGGATATGATTCCAGCCCACATGACACTGAGAACATGTCATGGCCTCCCCAGGCCCAGTGGTTAAGGTGGAGGGTCTGGGAATACTCACCATCTGGGAGCCAAGCATGCTTGGATCAGAATTCAGGAAAACCAGCAGACTCACACAGAGCCGCACATTCGCACCAACAGGCATGCTCATGTGCAGGACAGATGCCACACAGAGGGACACATTCTCACCTTCCAGCAGCAACCAACCTTCCAGGCTGGGCTCACACCAAAAGACTCAGACTCTGGCTAGTTCTCCTGGAGTCCATCTATTGTCCCCCAAGGTCTATCACAGTAAGTCCCAGGCTCAGCTCTCTAGTGCCATCCTGCCATCAACTCTTGTCTCAAGTGTCCTGTGTTCCCACCCAGCATACAAGGGCAGCAAGTCTATCTATGGACTAGATGTAGGAATTGCAGCTAACACTACCTGGGGTGTTATCCTATTTGATTCTATGCTCAGTTCACTATGCTTTCCTGAGTGGCCGGCCAAGCCCTTTGGCCTACCAATCATGTGTCATGCAACGTAAGGGGAGGAACATGTTAACATAGGCTAACTGGCACTATAGAAAGGCCACTATTTTTCCTTTGTACCTTCCTTCCACACCACCAGTGTTCTGGAATGGAGACAATGACACACCTTGTATATCACAAGTGTTCTTGCTCAGGCACTAGGTAGCGTCTCTAGTAGCAGTACTACTCTGGTGGTCTGTCTTTCAAAATTCATCCAGCTTGAAAAGAGGCTATCAGTCCAGCATGTGGAGAGGATCACAACCTTTCCTCTGAGTATCGTGTGGCGTGAGCTGGAGATTACCTGGCCTGCATGTGTTTGACCCCTGTGGGACCTTGGTTTGCTTCTCAGAATTACCCCAGGGCCTCTGGGGGCCTGTCCACTTTGCACTGAACAACCAAGCCCCTTCCCTTCGGGAGGCCAGACATTGGTAAAGGACTCAGGCAACACAAAACCAACCATTCACCAGACGGAGTCATTTTCTCAGCAGCTGGCTAATGCAGCACAGCGAGTGATCTCATCTACCCACCACTTGCTCATCCATCTACATTCCATCCAAAAAGCAAAGAAAGAGATGCTGGCCTTTCTGATCTTTAGGGTCTCAAGCTGATGAGAAGTTATTTCAGCCTTGGGCTTCCTCTTCATCTCAGGACACTAAACTGAAGCCTCTGCAGCCTCCGGATACCAGGTGCGTGGTAGGTGTGAAGTGCTTACCTCCTCAAGGGGCTGAAAGAATTTTTGGTGTTGGAGTGACATGTCTGTGTATTTGGACTCACTGGCATGAATTATACTTTTTGAGGTTTACATGTAAACACAGTCTTACATGACTGCTCGAATCTTTGAAGAGGAAAAATTAACTACTGGAATGGTGCTGTATGTGCATGAGAGAGAGGATGTTCCAGCTGGGAAAGATTCTGCTCCAGGGTCTGCAGACCCAGCTGCAGGCCACACTGGGTCTAAGGACACCAGAGGAGGGGCGGGAGGGTGAAAAGACTCCACTGGGGCATGAACCACAGGAGTGCAGTAGTCTCTGTTTTATTTGATATAAAATTCAGAGTCTTCTGGCCTAAAAAAACCCCGCATATTCTGTGGACTCCACCCACCTCTGGTTCCTGTAACTCTGGGAGCACCCCTGTGTTCCATCCTGCTGCTCACACCCAGCCTCTTTCTAACGACCTGGCTGACTCTTGGCCTGGATCACTCCCTAAAAGTACTTGGGGGCGGGGGTGGTGGTGGTGGTGGCTGTGTGATGTTTTGTAGCCACTGGCCCTATGTCATCTTCTCAGAGAGGCCCCCAAGACTTCTTCCCCTGTGACACACCACCACCCATTATCTCCATACTTCCCTGTTTTGTTCTTCTCACCACTCTCTGCCATTTTCTATGTCTCCTCAAGAACACCCTAGCAGGTGCCCCAGCTCTCTCCTCTCTCTCCAGCAACTAGGATGACCCTGACTCATAGAAAATGCTCACAGAATACTGGTTGCATGAATGAATGCTTAGCCCGGAGATGAGAATACTGCTTCCAAACGTGAGAAGGAGTAAGTAGCCTTATGCTGCAAAGAACAAGTGGGTGTTAATTATGGGGTGGGGAGGGAAGCAGATGGCAGCTCCCTTTGAGAAAGGACTAACAAACAGAGCTGGTCACACACAGTGTGAGCTGACTTGGTGGGTGATCTCCCTGTGCTGGAGGCACTCAAGAAGAGGCTGGAAAGCCCCTTGGCACCTTGGCAATGGTGTTGCAATGCTCTGGATGAAGGTTCTACACCCAGCAGCGCTCTGCATAGAGGATGTCTGCAAGTCTGCTTCAACTCTGAGAGCCTGAGCCATTCAAGTCAGAAGTTCTAAGTACTCAGTACAGGTACAGATTCGCTCAGGCCATAGTGTGTACTGAGAAGGTCTCTTTCCTAGGGGACTAAACTGTTTAGTAGGTTTCATCTTAAATCGTTGATCATTATAATTTCATTTTTGTGTGAAAATAAATACTTTTAATGCAATAATTCTTCAGCTGTAGTGAATTCCTGGGGTGCTTTGTTAAAAACTCCACAGCTCTATGAAGAAAGATTTGCTTCTGAGGTGAACAAACAACCCAGAAGGTATTCATTCCTAGGTAGGTCTTCCCTGTCCTGTGTCACAATGATTCTGGTCAGTCTCATGCCCTGTCGTCATGGGAGAAATTGTCTCTTGTCCAATGATCCAAACAACCGGACTTAGCGTGATGTATGGAACAGACTGAGAGAAGGCAAAACCATGCCTAAATGAAAGGGGCCACTCAGGCCTCATTGCTAAGAATCAAGCAAAATGCTCCTCTTGAGCAAGTGACATGCTCCGTATGTTGGTGGGAGAATGAACACTGGCTGTGTAATAGAAGCTGTAAATTAAGGGGTAAGGTGCAGCCTAGATGGAAGTGTTCTTGAGGTAAGCCAACATTCACTCCATCTTGTTGGGTGTCACAGAACTATTCAGCTCAGGAGAGCTATGGGGACAAAGGTTCTCTACTGCATCTCATATAACATTTCATAAAAGGAAAAACAGAAAACCTTCAGGGTCTATCTTTGCCATGATCTTACTCTTGACCGTGACTCACTCACCCGTACACCTTGCATGCAAACAAGGCTTCGCGGGAGCAGTTCCTCCATAGCCTTTGAGGTCACAACTGCCCTGAGCAATGAGATTAGGGGGCTGGGGCTATTCATCTGCTGTGATTTGGGAAAGGTTGGCACCGAAGCAGAAATAGACTTGCTCCAAGACTGAGACTCGCATATGCCTACTTTCTTGTGCTTTAAAATGGGAACACAGCTCTCATATTTTATAGACGCTGGGTGGACCTTAGTCATTCTGCTGTGGGACCCAGGTGCAAAGCTTCCCTCCTTGCCCTCTGATACACCACATTACTGCAAATGGTTGAGCTGGATTCTGATTCACTCAACTCCCTGTTCATGTCTGTTTGCTCCTTCCTGAAACAGTCTAACTAGAGGGCTGATCTCAGGGGCCTACGAAAGGTGCCTACATGTGATTACACACTAGAAAGTTTGTCCAAAAGAACTTTCTCTGTTTCTATTACAATGTCTCTCTGCAGCCTGTTAGGAAGAGTAAAGGATGCTGAGTGATTGGAAGACCTTGATACAGAGCTATGCATCTGGTACCCTTTTCTCCAAGGTGACCACCTCCCGGTTATCCAAAGGCACTTTCCCTGCCCTCTGCCTGCTTAGAGTTCTGAGGCAGCAATGATTCATAACACTTCTTAAGAGTTAAGAGAAACAGACTGTTCCTTATGAAGAAGGGAAAGAATTCCCTTTGGCTAGAACTCCATGCACCAGGCTAAAAATCTGAGGCCCAGTTTAAAAGTCTTACTGGATAATCAGTTATCAGGTATGTGGGAGGAGGAAGGAAAGCTCTTTCAACACTATATTGGACACACAGCTATGACATAAAATCAAAACACACTGGTGAGTTCACATGAACTGTTATATCCTTTAATAATGCAAAGGTGTAAACTTCATAAAGGCCTGGCTGATTATCTACACAACAATGTTAGCTTTCTTATTAGTAGAAAAATGTGATCCAAACCTGCCGTATAAATATTCCAAGAATGAGCAGAGAAACTCCATGGCACGTGGCATGTGGAGAGCACTAATCCAGGGTGCAGAGGGAGGTGGCTGAGAAGGTGGGGACTGCTCTCTTCCAGGGCTCTCTAAGGGCTGCTCTTAAGGAGTCCGGGTGAGGCTAGGGACACAGGCTTCGCTGGAAACTGAGTGCCTGAATGGGGCTGGTGCATAATAACGTTGTCTCCCAAAGGGAAAACCATCACAAACCATAGGCCTGTCTGAATGCACCTGCTACACCAACCCCAGAGCTTTTCCAGCTCAGAGATGCCTGGCCCAAGGATGTGCTGAGGACATAAGGCTATATCTAGCCTCTGCACATTTAGAGTTTGATCTCTAAAGGCCCTTCAAGAACACTGATACCATCTCTCTCTGATGGGTCAGCCAGGGTCCTAAGGCAGACCCCTGATCTGAGATTCTCAGGAGGTGAGTACATGAGATTTGTACCCAAGGTGATTAAAAGAGCCAGGAGGACCATGGAGATGACTTCTCCTGTCCCTGCAGCTCTTCCTAACTGACCTGTAAATCTCATGCCAGGCTCTGTGGATGCTGTGCCCCTCTCCCCGTGGTCTGCCCTGTGCCTGAGAATAATCCTGTGTCACTGCTTTGGCGGGAAGGAAGGCCAGGGCTCTGGGAGAGGGTTTTGTGGCTAAGGAGGGGGACTGTCATTCTGAACTGCTGAGCAGCCTCTATCCTGAATGCTGGGGACACTGCAGGCACCAACACTGGTAGCTCTGCTCATATACCACAAGTCATGGTCAGTGGGATTCCCAAAAGGAAAGACTAGTCTTTGAACATAAAAAAATGCAACAGAAAAAATATATATATAAAGAACAAAAGAACAAAAATCAAACTTGTATGGAGATGTCCAGAGATACGATAGGTAGAGTGATAAGTGATCACAACAGGGAAGGGAGTTCTTATTCAGTAGATCTGTCCCCAAACTCACATGCTGGTCAGGATTCAGCCTGGGTCTCCACTGCGTCTCAGCCTGACAAACTCACCTCTCTCCTCTCTCGGGTGAATTCCCCAACAGCACACAGAAGCGCGTGGCTCCTCGTGAGTGTTTTAAAAGTGCCACTGAATCATATGATCAATTAGGAAGCTAAAGGAATTCTAAAAGTGGTGATAGGTTGAGATTGTTGGGTGTACTGAAACTGCGGGGCTGGGTGATTCAGGTGCTGCTTGTTCCTCTCCTTTTCCATTTCTGAGCAAGGGGAGGGAAGGTGGGAGACGTAGGTCTGGTTAACAGTGGATGCTTGGTACATGATGCTTATGGCAACAAGTAGGTCGTGGCTATACCACAACTGCCAAAACTTGGGGGCCCTGTCTGGATATATGACATGCAGCTGGAAAGCAGGGGACCCACCCCCACTTGGAGACGAGCACCTTTCAAAGCTGACGTGTGTTGGGTACATCATCACTTGATCTATGTTTGCAGAGACAGCAGAAGGTGCTGGTTATAATACCAGGACCAAAGTGACTCCCAGAACATTTGTCAGTCCCAGAACATATCCAAACAACTCAATTTTTTCCACTACTTGGGCAATGGGGGACTTAAGTGGCCCGCCATGTCAACAGAGTGCACAGGTGAATCACCAAGTCTGTTTTTTTTTTTTTCCCCAACACGGGCGCTTAAATAATTAAATGTAAGCAAAGCCAAGTATTTACTGAAGGGCAGAGGAGGGGCACAGAGTTAGAATGAAGGGGGCATGTGCTGATTTCAATAATGTGAGACAAGCTTTAGAAAGTATCTAGATTTCTTCCTCTGCTACGTGGTAAGTATGAACAACCACACACCAAAAAAAAAAAAAAAAAAAGCCAAAAGTAGCAGATAGGCAGAAAGTTCTCTGTAAACCTAGCATAATGCTTTGTTTTTTTTTTTAAAGTAATGTTTAAGGAAAGGGCTTTCCAATTCCTTTTACTGTCAGTTGGAAGGGAATAAATTCCCTAGGAAGTGGCACAAAAGTATTTGCGGATGGCAACTTGGGCAAAATGTCAGGAGGTAAAGCTTTTTCCACTGGCAAGTCTTTCCTCTTCCACACAGAATGCTCGTTCAGTGGCCATGGCTGGGCTATAGTGGTCCTGACAGGTTCTTCCAAAGGGGGCACTGATCATTTTCATAGGAATTTGGGCTTTTAAGCAAATTTAATTCTTTTGTGTTCAAGTTTCTAGCAGAGCAAAAGAAGAGTCACTGCAGAGAAAAGCAAGGAGACAAAGGTATAGGATGCAGAGTTGCCTCCCAAGGTGGCTGCAGGTGTCAAGCAGTGGGTCCCCAGGGAGAATGCAGTTGTTTAAAAATAAATGTGGCAGTGGGATGTCCCAGTGACGTCCAAGGTGACAAGTGTGACGAAAGACACAGGAAGGGGAGGGGAGGGAAGAAGGAAAGAGAAGGTAGAGACAGAAACAGAGAAAAAAAATAGATAAAAAGAAAAAAATAGGTCAAATATAGAAAACACAAGAATTCAAGGTTAATTCAACTTAGTAAATTAAACTGACAAAGGTTAGAGAAGAGTTCAGTGCGGTACCAACACCACAGGCCAGGTCAGAAGCTCAGCAATGCCAGAAGCAGCATAGCAGGGTTAATTTGGGGGTTAGGGGGCCAGCGAGCAAATGACATTAAAGTGAGAGAACAGGAGCCTCCACAGTAGAACACCAGGCTGGGATTAGGGGAGTGTTACCTTTGCTAAGGTGACGCCTCTGAGATGCAGCCCCCAGGTGTCTTCTAGTCTCTAGTGTCTGCGGTGGCAGTAGAGATGTATCGGATGCTACCAGGGCTGGTACACTGTGCACGGGGTGGGGCTGCCTTCCTCGCACTAAAGCACAACGCTCCGCCATGGCTCTGTCTGAGTTCTGCATACCTCACCTTCTACCACCCGGCTGACCACCCAACTCAACTACAAATGTGTGTCTTGTGAAGCAAAGAGGTTTTATTCTCAGATTCCGGTATGATTCCAGGACTGTCCAACTGAGTACAGAGGTACCTCCTTCTAACACCTGGGCAGTACAGCCACACTGTCATCCTGGACAAGATGAACAACCCCTTAGCCCTCTCTAGTTCAATTAGGCACCTGGAGGATTCACAGAAAGGACTTTGGAGGATGAGGGCTCCATAGTATTTCTGTCTCTGACACCCAAAACACCAGAAACCGATATTGCTGGTGGTACCCAGCATGGAAACACAGCGCATCCAAGCAACCTGTTTATTGTATCTCACCCCAGGGAATGATGGCCACAGGGAGGCTGGCTTCCTGAGAGGGCTGTACTAAGGCCTCGCCCTCCTCCCACCTCGTATGTGTCCCACATGGGCAGGAAGGGTCCTGACACTCACCTCGTACTGTCAGTATTGAGAAAAAACTGACCGAGGAACACAAGGAAGGAAGGAGCAGAGGAAAAGAGGGCCACCTACATTTGGACAGTCTATTAAGCAGTAATGAAGCCATTTCTTGCTGTCACACCAAAGCGCCTTCATTGAGCACCTGTGCAGAAGTGCCCAGCTCAGCATGTGCCGAGGAGCCTTCCCAACAAAACCACAGATGCCTCTGATCTACAGCTAAAAATTCACCTGCCAACTCGCTGAGGGCTCATGAGTCTCAGACACACTCATTCATGCACAACCAACCATGGGGCATCACACACTGATCTCTTATTGTATTGCTACCTCACAGTGTCGCTTTTACACATACCCCTTGCATCATATCACCTCATATCGTTTCTGGCCTGTCTTCCCTGACCTGTCCCCGGAAGAAGCAATCCTGACAACGAGGCAAGTGTTACAGACAGGACAGGCATGATGGGGCCGTCCAAGGCCACCTTCCTACCACACCTGTTCTTGAAAAAATGTAAGAGGGTCCTCCAATCAGCTGCAACTAGATGTCTATCATGCCCCAATCTCCTGCTTGTGGCTGGTGTTCAGCTGGCCTGGAGAAAAAAAATTAATGGCTGAACAGCTCTTTCTACACTGAGGGATCTGGCCGATGAGGGACTGGCCATCTGTGCAAGGCAGCTGGGCCAGAAAGCAGAACTCTCTCACTTTATTCCCACACCTGAGTTGCTCCTAGATCCTGAGAGACAGATCTGCATCTCTTAGGACCTTTGGTGCTACCACAGTCTCTAGCAGATGGATGCCTTTCATTGATGGTGCTTTCTAGCATCTGTCTTCTCCACTTGCTCCATTTGAAGAGGCTCAGTTTAATCTCTGTGTCAGTGGAGAGGCCCATGACAGATGGGGTTGTAACTAAGTGGGCACCATCTAGTTCTTCTCTTGGGGTGCCCGCAGAGAAGAGATCTGGACCATGGTTGTGCATATAAAGCAAGCGTTGTATAGAAAGCATATAAAACAATTGCATGGTCCTGGTATGGAAGGGTACATAGCAGATAAGGTCTCATAGAGGATCTTTACTCAACCAGCACCCAAGGCAAGGCAGGAGCTGGGGCATCTCCCATCTGAGGAATCCCATGGACTGGTTAGCATTGGTCCTCAAGGCTGAATGAGACAGGACCTTTTCCCCAGGATGCTTGGCCAAGCTTTCCTGGGGTGCCAGTAAATCTCAACCCACTGCACAGAGAGGTACAAGGCAAAACTAAGCTTTGCATGGGCAACCAGTCATGAGGATGGTTATAAGCAAGCAAGTTGTCAGGGTTGTTCAGGCGCATTAGGAGATGCAGCACTTGTGCATTAATTAAAAGCGGGAAACTAACAGAAAGCAGAGGCGCACACACCTGGGATGGCCGTGGGCTGGGCTGAAGTCCTGAACACAAAGTGAGCCGGCTTGGATTTTCCTTGCTGGTTCTCAGCCACCACATAGACCTCATACTCGGCATTCCAGTCCAGGGACTTGAGCATGACGTGGTCACTGGCAGATGGGAGCCTGATCTCCGGCTTCCACTCAGAGGACAGCTTCTAGGTGAAACCGGAAGGAAGGACACAAGACACCAGAAAACTTTCATAAAAATTCTGGTGAGACCAATTAATAGGTTCAACTTAGAACAGTCAAAAACTACTGGTGTAAAATTACAAAAATGAGAAGCAGTGATAGGACAGGGTCTTTATTCTTCATGAGCCTAAAAAATCCTAAGGATTACACAGATCAGATCAACCCTGCATGTCTGCAAATTCAAAGAGTAGCAGATGCCAGTGTGGCACGTGTCCAATCTCTTCAGTGTCCCACCACGTTCAGGTCATGCAGGGACTCAAGCACTATTCCCACAGCCCCAGGCTACACTCTGGAATGCTGTGCACAGAGGAGTACTACATATGTTTCTTTTCATATTTAAGAATGCTACTTACACTCAGGTATATGATTTGCCTTTCTGACAAGTAAACATGGCACAGATTCCAACTTTGTTAAAAACAAAAACCATGGCTTTTCAAGCACCAATCACGATGCCCTAGGCACTGTACTAACTGTCTATGCATCTCATTGTATCCCTACTACAATCCCACCAGTGCTTTTGTCCAGCTTTTTCTAAAGTTTGTGGATGGGATTAGGTGACTTCCCAAAGTCATCTTGCAGTCAAGTTGTCTGGGCTCAAAGCTGTGTTCTTTCTCTCATAATAAAGAATCAACAAACACCTGCTGAACTGAATTTTTAAAAAATTCCATACATGATTTGGTCTCTGCAACTGCAGCCGAGATGGCAGTTCTGCCACCAGGTCCAACACTGGGATGCTCAAGAGGGTCCACACGGAGTCTCCACTCAACTTAGCAAGTACTTTCCTGTCCACAATAACAGGTACAAACCCTGAGTTTTGGGATCCCTCTTTCTCATCTAATACTATCTCTGGTTATAGCCTATCTATGGCTGGGAATTTACAAGTCATCGTTAGGTGAGCACCTTCCTAATGAAGCAGCTGTGGGACAAGAATAGATGAGCTCATGAGATGTTCAGATGGCTTCACACCTGCACAGCCCATTGTTCATAATCCCTGCCAATTCATAAATGCATGCCCTGAAGTATGTGCTGGGCAAGCAAGAAGGTCTGGCAAATGCTGACTGGACATAGGCTGCCCGTTGGAAGGGCATGCCAGCAATGTCAACTGGAGGGCAGCCCAGAGGCGGGGCTAGGTGAAAAGGATTTTACAGCTAAGGAGGTCTTACCGAGACAAAATGGTTTGTGCCATGAAGAACGTGGCATTGCATATTCTAGGGCTTGTAACTACTATGGGAAGATGCTAGCGTTCTAATTTCCCAGAACCTACTCCCAAAGTAGAGCTCGGCTGAAAGCTAGCTTTGTCTGTGTCATTACAGGGCCCTGTTTTAATTTAAAACAGAGAATCTGAGTTGCTTGTCTTTGCTCTTCTTTCTCTGTCTTCATTGGCAAACATCATTACAAAAGAGACAACCAGACTGTAAAGCTAATATTCAATAGAGCAAACATCGTGTTATATAACACATATTAATAATATATGATGATATTTGGCAAACATTAAATTTGGCAGTGAAAGAGAGGATGATCTAGTCTACTTCAGCATTTTGCTCCAGGTGTTGTTTCAACACAGACACAATGGCTGTGCGGGGAATCCGACCCTGGAGATGGCTTTCTCTGGGATAGATTTTCAGCAGAGCCTCATTTTAGCCATAATTGTAGTTGCCGTTTACAGAAGCCTCTGAGTGTCAGGCACATTTCAGGGTTTTTTTTTTTTTTGGTATATATTTTGACTAATCGTTACAACAAGTGAGTAAGTTATTTGATCCCCATTTCACAGACAGAGAAATGGAGACTTTGGACAAACATGGTGACCTATTCAGGTCATGTGGTAGTGATGGTGAATCTGATGTCTGATGCCATACCTGGCCGGCTCTAAAGCCCAAGTTCTGGTCCCTGGACTACATTAGCCTAACAACGGCCAGAGGCATCTCATCTAACCACTTCCAGGGGCGTCTGTGGGGCCACCTGTCATCATGAGGTTCTTTTCAGCAGTGAGGCAGTTACAGGGAACTCTCCTTCAGTGCTACCTCTAGGCTGAGCCCTTAGGAGAGTCAGCTGAGGTTCTCATGGCAGCTCACACCTGGCTTAGATATGACATGGGAAAAAAAGCCTGAGTGAATGGACAGTCTTCTCACTGATAAGAAGAGTCCTGCAGGGCCCAGTGGCAGACCAACTCTCTAGAAGTGTTACCAGTTAAAGGCGCTCTAGGGTCTGTCACTCCCACAAGGACTTTCACACAGCAGTGGGAGGGAGCCAATTTCCTGGAAAAAGCCTTATTTTGGGCTAAGTGAAGAAATGTTCTCTGGTTTTTTATTTTCTATAAAAACACTAACAACAGGCTATTCCCTATGCCCAGATATTGCTCTAAACCTCTCAGCAACTGCTTTTGCTTGGCAAAGGACAAGTATCATCCTAAAGTCAGGAAAGGAGAGAGTGATTTTCATTCTGGGCACTGGGATGAAAGCTGGAAAGGTGGAGATATTAGATATGTGGTGAGGAAGCCAAGGAGCCTTAGAGCCAAGGTCACTGTTAGCAAAGCAGACCTTCTCAGAGAGAGGTGGTGAGCAGACGAGGAAACTGGCAACGTGTCAGGATCCAAAGGCAGACTCAAGCAGTGCCTAGAAACCCAGTTTCTATTGCCAGACATTCTCCTCAAACTCAGGCTCACTCAGCTGTGAGAGCACCAGGTACAGTCAGCTCTGGCTTCCTCATCTGTAAAGTGGGGATAAATGCAAGAACTACTATTTAAGAGTTTCCATGCAGGGTATGCACCTTTGCATGGAGGACTAGAATACACTTTATTAAAAGAAGCTATGGTTGGATAGTAGCATAACATTTGCCCAAAGTACTAAATTTTGCAGGACAATTTTGTAAAAAAGTTGAAAAATCAAGCAGAGTGTGGTGGGTTCAGGCTTATAATCCCAGTACCGTGGGAGGCAGAGGTAGGAGGACAGCAAGTTTAAATGCCCAGTCTGGGTAACACAGCAAGATTTTTTCCAGGGGAAAAAAAAAAGTCTGGGACAAGTGTAGTTCAGTGAGAGGGCCTTGGGTTTAATCCTCAATTACCTAGTATCAGAAAAAAAAAATAATCATGATGTGAGTTGATCACTACCCCGACCACTTCATAAATTTACAAGTGGTTCTGGTGTGGACACAGTCTAATGACTGCACATCAGTCTGGGATTTAAAAACCTGGACCAAGGTCCAGGAGTCACCTGCAAGACACAGGGTAAGTCCCTGTCCCAGCCCTGCCTCACATGGGCCTTGCATGCTGCTGCCCTAATAAGGCAGAGGTCAGGCTCATGAGGTCAGGAATGGGGCCTGAGAAGAGGCCACTCACCGCTCGGTACTTGACCAGGTAGTGTCTGATGGGGGAGCCGCCGTCATCCTGCTTGATCAAATTCACCTTAATGGAGTTTCCATCTTCTCCCATCTGCCCTTCGAGTTTAGGTGCACTGGGCTCTCCTGTAACAGCCAGTGAATTCACATGAAATTGCAGTTCACACAGAGATCACTGGATCCATCAGAATGGGATGTAGTGATGGTGTGGGGCTGGGCACTTTTCTTGCTTTTTCAGAAATTCAAATGGTTAATAAGCAATAAATATAAAACTTCAATTCCACTTAGCTGCCTTACTCAGTCTCAACTCAAACTGATGGTACATTTTGAGAAGGTTCTGGGAAACACTTCCCCTATTAGCAGAGTTCTTTTTCCATTGTAATAAGGGCTTTTTCTATGTCTTTTTCCTTTTTGCTATTTTTACAACTGCATATTTAATTTTTATAAATCTGATACAACTTGGGGGACAGCCTGAAATTTGGAAAATATAAGTGCTTAAGTAAACACTTGACACCCATAAAATTATCTTTCTAAACATCCCAGGGTTTCCCTGGTATAACTTTTACTCCACAGGCCTGGGGGCCTGATGCTTGATGAGAGGGAATGTTGCTCCATTATATGACTAGCTTTTCATGAATTAAATTTTATTGTTTTGGGCCTTAAAAAAAAACAAGTTCCCAGTTTTGGTTAAATAAAACCCAAGTTGCCATAGGCTAGCTTAACTGTAAGTATACTGCATTTACGGCTCAACTGAATGAGGGGCAATCCTTGGCACTTTAATCAACTGAAACAATCGCCACTGAAGTCTTTTTCTCAGTAAGAGAAGAGAGAATAAATAGCTTTAGCATTTTTCAACAGAAAAAAAAAGGTTGATATCCCTTTTTATTTGCAGTAGAAGCTTGCTCAGATTTGTGGCACTGTGAACCCAAGTTCAGTCAGGAAGACGAACTTGTATGTGACCCACTAAAAGAAACTTTTCTTAGCATCTGCTGAAAGCAGCAAGGTTAGAGACTATTTGACGTTCAGGGTGAAGGTTAATATTCAACATGCCTGGAATCCTATACTTGCTCCTCTGCTGTCTAGTTGCTGATTAGAGAAAACTTGGAGAGGCTACAGAATGGTTACACTTCTGGGTGGGGCATCATGGTATACTCTAGGGGAGTCCATGGCAAATGTGGCAGAATACCCAGGGAAAGGCTTGTCACCAGGCCATGGCCCCGGTCGCCCTGTGCTGCACCAGGGCCATGTGTGGGAAGGCAGCTGGGAAAGGTGGTATCGAGCTTGGCCTCCTTAGTCGGCCACTTTGGGAATTACCTTCCTATGACACAGGGAGAATCAGAGAGACAAAGCTAAGGCACAGCCCTGTTGTTTATCTCCAGAGCCAGCAGCACGTCACCTGGCACTCATCAGAAACATAGACTCCTTGTGACAAGATCAGTGGGCACACTCAGACCTGAGAACTGCAGCAATGCAAATGCACACAGCTGCCAAAAGGGAAGATCCACAATCTTGATGTCTCTGGGATTTGTAAAAAGTTGTTTTCATTAACCATTAACTGAAGAAAAATAAAAATGAGAATACAAAGATAAATGGGCTTCAGGCAAGAACTTGTCCAGGTTTTCAGACACTGACTCTAACTACTCAGTAGAAAATACCTAGAAATTTGGTTTAGATATGCTTAAGTTTGTAGGCTTTTCAATTTTCTTTGGGATTTCCTGAGTCTTAGATGATATTTCAGTGGTGTTTACATCATTATAACTGTCAGGTGATGAAAAGCAACTCAAAGTGGAGTCTACTTCAAAATAGGGCAGGAACTCTGGGTAAATTCTGCATTGTTGAACAACTGGTAAAAGAAGGCAGGTAGAACTTGATAAATTCAATTTTCTGAATGAACTAGGGGTGGCGAACTCAACCCAGTTAGCACTGCAAATTCAACATTCTAGGGTGCTACTCAGTCCAAGGCAAACTGGAAGTGTTGGTGGCCCTGGGACTGGATCGAAGTGAACAGTAATCCTAATTACTTTCATCACTGAGAATCACAAGTAGACTGTGTGCTGGATGGTCTGTTTGCTGCAGGAAGAAGGGTATTTTCATCAGGCACAATGGGTGGCCCTTCCAACACACCCACCAGGCCAAGAACACACACTTCCCCAAGGCCTCCTTAGGAGTGCACAGTGAGGAGAGGAGTTCATACAGATGCCTTGCTGCATCCTTCTTACTGTTTCAATGTGGGTTTCCAAGGCTTAATCAGTACCACAAAACACTTTCTCTGAACTTTAATTTGTGGGAGGTTTAAGGCCTAAACAACATCACTGCCTTCTTGTTCATATTTGCAAAATATGAGCATGGGATCCATGTTCTTTGGGATCCTGCCAACTCTGCCAACATGACAGCACAGTGAGTCACTGTACTCCAAGGGACCAGCCATGCCTTGGCCATTTCCATGACACTGTAGAAGACAGAAGACACAATATATGGCTTTCAGCCATTCTTGCAGAGATGCACACAAAGATAAGCAATTCCAAATGTCTAAGGCAGAAAACTCTCAACTTTTTCCTGTACAATTTGGAAAAGATTTCTCAAAAAGTCCAATCTTTGAAAAGAGATTCCCAAGTCTCTTTAAAGACATACAAACAAAAATTTCTCCAAGCAATTCTTGCCGAATCCAAGAGCCCTGATGAATGTAATCTCTTACCTTTTGATTTGTTTCAGAATAAAAATACAACTGGAGTTATACAAAAACAAACCCTGAACACCGTACCATAATTACAAGATAGCGCTAACATTTATCAGTTAGAATTCTCAAATTTGTTATCATTTTGCCTAGTGACTATCATCTTGCTGTGATATGTGCTTTATCTGATATAGTGTTTTATATCATATAATATTTAGGTGTATCACTTTGAGTGCTTTGTCTATGATTTAGTCAACAAATGTGTACTGAGTGTTTTATAAGGTACCAAATAATCTGTTAAGCAATAAAGTCTCAAAAGTGAATATGACTGCTTTTGCTAGCAAAGTTAAAAAATATTTAGTTATGATCATTTTTAAATGGGACATAAATATAATGTTTCCCATAACACGACGTTACATCTACAGGAAGATCATTTTCAGGTACATCATAGAGATTTTGATTAGTTTTGTGGCTCTACAACTTGCTGTAAGTACATAAACAATTGGATAGTAAAATTATTTAATTAATTGTCTTATTTATCTTCAAATGTTTACTGACATTTATTTTTCTTAAAGACTAGAAGTGGGCTTACAGAAACTTTCCTAAGCTCTATGCACAAAGCCATGCCTGAAGAGGAAGGGGGCTATTATAGAAGCAACTAGGTAGGTAGTGGTATTCAAGAGACTCACTGCTTAATTGAACACATTAGCAGAGGAAATGATTTAGAGAGTCCCAAGGTTCTGGGGTGGCTGCTGTGATTGAAGTCATTACAGGCAATTTTAAAAAAACCAATATTGTAATTATTTGTAAATGTTGGTTTGCCATTCAGCAGCGATAGGCAGGTTGCTCCAATAAGACCCCTGGGGTTAATTATACCCTTTGAGTTTTTCTTCAGCTACGACTCAAAAAAATTTCCCCCAAAATATTGTATGTAAAGATGAAAGTAGTAGTGTATTAAAAGTAAATTTCACCAATAATAAATATGATATGTTGGACAGTTCTGGTATTTCCTAGCAGAATGTAAATTATCAACTCAAAGAAAAAAAGAACACATTATGTCAGAGGTATTATAGGCGGGGCCTATGAAATTCCTCCTTAGAAACCATAGTTGAAAGGTGTTTTTCTGGCCATGCAGATTGTAGGTTCTTTCTTCATACTTATTGGACATCTGTGCCATTAAATCTGAGCTGGCTTCACACCCTTCCTTTCAACAGGGGCCTTATAGTTGGAAACTATTTCTAGATACAGACACTCCACAACAAAAATGATAGCAAGCACAGGGTTTGGGGTAGCATTTGTGAATTTTTGAAGGAAAATAAATTTCTACTTCCCACTAAAGAAGCTCGGACACCAAGAACTATATTCTGCAGGAAATTCTGAATGTCTAACAGTCGTCCTCCAAAAAAGGCTCTCGATTTCTGCTTTTCTACGATAGGAGTTCACAGAATTTTGCGATCTGGATATTAACTGATAGATGTGGGCTTCCACTAGTATCTCTTGTTTTTACTATCGAATAGTGTTATCAGGCATTACAAATACTCATTTTATTTATCCTACTTCCTGTTTCCTTTGGTTAGTTCATTTCTTCAAAGTAATCTGAAACATGTACATCCTTTTTTATTATTTGCTTTTTAAAAAAGTCCAGAATGTATGATCTAGCTATTCACATGCAAAGCCTATTCCATTTTTTCTCCCCACTCAGAAACATGACCATCCCATCAACAGGTTATTGACAGGTCCTTAGGGGAATCAGAAAATTGTCTTAAAAAATCGGGATTTAGAGATATTAGGCCACTAATCCTCATTCCTCAAACACAGCACTTAGCTCCAGATGTCAAAGGAACAAATCTAACGTGGTGTATGTGGTGAACCTTTTTAAATCCTTCTTACTCTCCCCAGTGAATCCTTTGGTAACCTACCTGGCTTTCTGACAGCCCAAAGAATAGCCTGACTGTGTTAAGGATGACCATCAATATTTCTTCAGCCTCGATGCTCCCACATCAGACCTCTGGATTCAAGTGTTCTTTTTCCTTTGCAAGGTTAAGGATTTACTTATGCAGTGACCTGCCTGCCATCCTAGTCCCTAGCTTCAGGGACTGTCAGGCTATAGAACAAGTGAGTTTTGCAGGGCTTTCCAGGTCTTGCAGAGACCTCACTAAGGCATCTTAGCTCACTAAGGCATCTGGTCCATAAATCCTTTTCTTAGGAACTACAAATGTGTGTGTTGGGGGTGGGGTGGCAAATGACCCCACAAAGTTCAAATTAAGGAGCATCAAATGACCTATGACAGACCAAACCACAAAAATACCAGTTCCCTTCTTGTGGGTGTCATGAAAACACCAACAGATTAATTGATCAATTATCTTTATTTCATCATCCTAAAATGAAAATAAGACTATGAATGTATGGTTTGTGGTTATGGGGCTGATTCAGGCTGAGGAAGTTATGATAGAAGTAACTATCACTGACAATTAACTTGGCTCCTGCCTCCACAGCCGCAAGGGGGGTTGGTGCACATCTTTGGCATTATTTCATGGACATTAGTTATTGAGAAGAATGAGGCTCCTGGGATATTTCTGCCCGCGTACTGTTAACCTTGGGGGAACCGGGTTTCCAAGCCAGCGGCAGCCCTCGGCCCTGCCCACAGAATTCAGGCTGATACATATCACTGCCTCCTTCTTCAGGCCCTTTCCCCTAACTCGCTACCCTGGGAGCTGCCAGTGCGGGAAATCCTTAGAAATAAAGGCAATTAGAGCAGAGAGCCTGGTGAAAAGTCTGTGTCGACCTGCCAAAGACCATGGTCATCCAGACACACAGCTGTAAAAAATAAAGGAGGATGTGAAAGGGGTGGTTAGTGATGGTTTCAATCTAAGAAGGAAGAGTGGGTGTTAAAGAAGTTTAGTTCATCAGAATCAGCACTTCTTAGTATAAGTCAGTGTCAGTAGCTAAAAAAAAAAGAGATCATTATGAATGGGTGGGGTGGGAGGCATGCTCAGACATGCGGTGCTTGACAGAGGTGTGTGGGGGGGCGTCTCATCACACACGTGCTGGTGGGGAGGTGAGGGAGTCCCATTTACACAGAGTCCTCAGTAGAAAGTGGATGAAATCAGAACCTCGTGGAGTCAGCCAAAGCCCTGGAGCTGCTACCCTATCAGCTTTGGCATGGAAGGGCATCGTAGCTTGCCACGTCAAACCTACTCCTGCCACCGTAGGGCAGTATCTTTGCTAATCGGTCAAGGGTCTCTCCGTGCCAAGGCCTGGATGATCAGGAAGCCAGTGCTGATGACGGAGGATGGTGCTGAGTCCCTCTTCTAATTCCTGCTCCTTTATTTGGTGCTGCTGGATATATACACACTGGTCAGCTGAAATTAAGGTGGATGAAGTATCCAGCATAGGGCAAGCATGTCCCAGGGAATTCTGGGGAGCATGGATAGAGTGTGGCCAGGAAACACTGGATTCCATCTGCTGGGTTTATGCACCGAAGGAAGGGCCTCTAGTTGGTCCACTCAAACCCCTCAAATCCAGGCCAAGTTCACCTTAAGTCCTTGCTAGTGCTCAGGAAAAAAAGGTGATAACTGTCATTAACTAGACTTTACTTTTCTCCCCTGTAAACTTTATTTGTTCTGACCTCTCCATCCCCTTAGATTTTGTTATTTAAAGGCTATTTCCTGCTGCTGGCGACTCACCTGAATAAGAAATCCTCAGCCTGCCCTTTACAGATGGCAGGAGAGGGGCTGTCATGGATGGAACAAAGTAGATGAGGGGTAATCATAGGTTTGGAACCCATAAGGCTCTGCATGACTTTTTTTTTTTTTTTTTTTTTTTTTTTTAGTACTGTTAGTACTGGCCACATTTTTTGCTGACAGCCAAGATCACTGTTAAGGCATGTTTCTGGGCGTAACTGCAGGAAACATCCAACCATTTTTGCCTGCTTAAATGTCTGGGAAAGGTCTCTCTTCAGAGAATTCATTTCTACCTTATTAACACTGTGCTTTGCTTCATTCTGAATTATAGCATTGCACAAGAACAATCTAACTTGCTTTGAAAAATAAACTAACAACTTTCAAATCCAACACTGAACATCTGCCTACCATTAGTATTTCATGAGGAAGGTCCAAACCTTCTAGACCATAAATCACTGAGCAGTCACCACAAGTCTGAAATAAGCTGGCTCCTGCTAGTAGTCAATTTAGAGCAACACTAAAATTATAATAGTTTGGGTGAAACTCGATCTTAGAAAATCATAAGTCCAAGATGGATCAAGATAGTTATTCCTTGTTTATGTTTTCAATTGAACTCAGGGACTTGGGCCTCAGCTAAATCCCCATGCACTTTCAAAAACTATTTTTATTTTGAGACAGGGCCTACCTAAGTTGCCTAGGCTGGGTTTGAACTTTCAATCCTTCTGCCTCAGCCTTATACAGAGTTGTGATTGTGGAAGTGAACCATCACACCCAGGTCTAAAGGTCAAACTCAAGTGTCTTGAACTAAACCATGGCATTCTGTTTTAGGGATGATCCCACTCTATTTCATACAACATACGTATCGCATAGCTCCTTTTTGAAAATGAGGGCAGCTCCCAGGCAAGTCCAGGAGTCTGTCTGTAAATGGGACTAAATGAAGGCAAAACTGCCCTGTGTACAAAGTGGGAGTCCCCACAATGGTCAAAGGAGGGTAAAAGAGGGAACACACACAGGGCTAACACATGTGGAAAACACGACACAGCACGGACCGGGAACAAACAACATGCAAGACAAGCTGTTGACAGTTTTGTCTGTGTAGATGTCGCCCAATCAGCTTTCAGAGAAGGGAGGTCTATGAGGGACCCCTTGCATGCACAGGCACACTGGGCAGTTACTGGTGTTAGTTTTGCTTCTGTGGTCAATGCAGCCCATATGTGTCTCCCAGTGTGATGTGAAGTAAAACTTTCCAGTTAGGAGAGAACGGAATGCTTATGACTCCCAGGGCAGGTTCCAGAATCTGTGTTCGATTTAGTGGGGGAAGCCATGAGTACAGGCTGCCTTCTTCTCTCTTCATGGTAAGTGAGAAATGTTTTTAAAAGGCTGTGACAGGCACAGTATTAACTAATTATTTTGTCACCACTATGCACTTAATTAGGCAATAATTTTATTTCCTTTGCTGCAAGGGTCAATCATGTGCTTCTTGATTACACGGAGATCTTCAGTCGTGGTAACTGCCAAGTGTTTTTTGCTTGATTTGTCCCCCTTCCCGGGGGACGGCCACTCTTGAAAAGTGACACCTCAGTAATCACAACCAAACTGCTCTAATCCAAATTCTTACTTCAGAAAGTCCTCAACTTGTATGAACTTGCTAAAGCATTCTTAGTGGTTCTGACCAAAAATAATCTTTGCAATGTATACATTTCTCTCTGTAGCATTTCCAGGTTGCAAACATGTTCATGGGATTATGATCATTTTAGAACAACTATGGTTTGTAGGCTATAAAGATAAATAGCAACGCTATATAAGGCTAATTTACAAAGCATGTTTCTGGAAAACAATTTTTATGAACTCTCTGGTAAAAACTCAAGTTTGCAAACAATACTGTGGCTAACGTGGCCTTACTGTAGAGAGCAGTTGGTGTGAAGCAAAATATTAAAGTGAAGGCTGTTCTGACATATTATCAAATTGCCTTGTCAAGGCCACAGGAAATGATGCATTCTGATGTGAACTGAGAACAAGAGGAAATCTTTCAAATGGCTTTGCTTAGGGAATCTGAGACAGGAAGGAATGAGCAAGCCCTAGGTGCCAGGCTGTGGTTCCAGATTATTTCACTAATCAGAACAAAGAGTTTTACCTTCTGTTCACCAGCGTGGACGACATCATCAGCACCATGCAAGCCACATGACAAAGTCACATGATACGCACGCACATGATTGGTTGAAAGGAAAGTGGAGGAGGTCACATGGAAAATACAAAAAAATTAAAAACTGATGTAAACAATGGGCAGGGAGAAAAATCAACAACAAAATCACAGACTAAATAAAAGGAGAAATCAAATTAAATTAGCAGCATATATAAGAAACATTGGGAGGACAGTTAAACTGCCCAGAAATAGAAGAATAATAAATCATAAAGAGCACTTGGTTAACAACACCAATAAGCATTAGATACAGCTGCAACACTGCATATTAATATCACATCAAGGAGCATGAACACTTGTTTGGAAATGGGAAGGTGTTTCTGTCAGGACCCAGATGTCAAAGTCAATTCCGGAGACTGTTAAAGGAAAAGAAAAAAAAAAAAAAAAAAAAGAAACCCAAGTTATTATCCACAGATTTCAGAAATGTCTCAGCAACCTTAGGAAACAAAGGCAATGAAAACAGGTCATGGGTCACCAAGGAAAAGTCCTGGGGTTGTTAAGGCATAGCCTGTGAGCCCTGGAAGAACAAAGGTTTGCATTACATGAATAAGAAGCATTTCATGGGAGAAACAAGGAGAGGGGGCATGGACTGAAGGAGGCGGGGTGGGCCCAGGCCAGAGGCGGTGGTTTGAAGGTCTTATCTATTTCCCCATTTGTGTGCCTACAATTTTCCCTATACTCAATGGCAATCCTCAAAGTCAAGACACATACACAGTCAAGTAGACTGGGAACAGGTTCCCCTCTGTCAGGTGAGACAACAGCTGTCACACAAAACTACAGAAACTCAATCCCTGGCCCCGTAAGCCAAGAGTCTGACATTACACAGTTGCTTGACTGTGTTTGACTGGATGATGTTTTATAATCATATGTATGGCTGAACTGGTAAAAAACAAATTTTGATATTTACAATATAAAAAAGTAGTTTTCTTGTTTGGATTCAATGACATTCCTTTCTGCCCTCTACTGCCTCCTACATTGTCATTTGGAACTGAAAGATGCCGGTTTCTTGAAAGTCATTTTGGGGTTTCCCATCCTAACTTTTAAAGGTCTGAGGAAGTTTGGGGCATTGCCAGTTGAGGCTAAGACGGAGCTTAGGGTACCTTGTAGAGTTTATATAAAATTGAGTGGTTCCTACTTTTATTTTATTTAAGGCACCTATCTGTACGCATAAGTAGATTAACATACTGGCAAAACTAGGAGATATTATTTATTTTCAGCCCCATCAACTGGTGATAGATAAATCTTTGCATGCTCATAGCTTTGCTGTTAGTTCCGCTGCTGCCCCCATGTGCTACCCATTTTGTCTTCAGGGTGATGAGTACATTCATGCTAAAGAGAGGCTGCTGCCCAACTGTAACTGCATCTCCTTTACCTCAGTAGGCAATGGGACCTGCGACCTGGATATGTAATCAACCAACCAAAATAAAATAGACTCTCAACTTTCATCTTTTGGATGTCACAAGTGAGCATTTATCTGTGGACACAAAGTCTGATACTTAAAAATTAAACACATCAAGAGAGAAAAACACTCCATTCTTCCTTCAGAAAAAAACCTGGACTCAACATTGTTTCAATGACAGTGAAAACCAAGCTTCAGGGAGACACCTTAACTATGACACACAGAGTTGTGCAAAGATATCATGCAGCTTCCTCCTACTGTGTGGGGACACACACAGTACTGGGATGAGAAAGCATAGGAGGGACACTGCAGAACAGAGAATGTGTGAGCTGCAAACGCAAAAAGACAAAACCTTGCCATCTGAATTAAACCCATGCAAGCACAGCTCCTTGTCACCTGCGCTGCTCTGCTGACAAAATGAAACCTCAAAAGCACCAGGAATTAAAATTCATTGCAGCACACACACAGACAGAACACCAAGAAAGCAGACCCTGAGCTGTGTTCTGCTGCAGAAATAAAGAACCATTTCATGCAACACACAGAAGAACTCAGAAGAACCAGAAAACTCTTTTCTTCAATTATGCATCAGAAGGTTGGCCCTGGGAATGGAACTGTACTTTTGCACACCTGTTTTTTGCCTTCCTGCCCTGATAAATGCTCCATGGGACATACGTCTTTTTTTTTTTTCCTGTGTGCCCAGAAATATTATACAACCTGAAAAGCCCACACAGTTTTGGTGTAAGGGTACAACAAACATGCACACACGCTCCTGTTGCCTACCCAGGGGTCTGAAATTCTCAAGGCACATCAAACTTAGAGCATCATGAAGTCCAGCTTGGAAACTGTCGCAAAGGTGATTCAGCGTCATGTTTTTATCCGTGATGGAAAAAGATGGTCCGGTCTGATGTTTAACTCTATTGCCAAGAATCGAATTCCAGCACTCTCCTCTGGAGAGGGCTTGTGTTAGCTTTCTTTGGTCCTTCTGTTTTCTACCACTGAGCAGGAAACATGGAGCTCCTGATGCTTCTTGTGCATGCCCTGTGCACAGCAGACAAAGGCAGGCATGCGCCAGAAAGCAGAGATGCCTTCCTCCGCTGCATATTCTGCACCTCTCCCGGGGCAGCCATTTTCTCCAACTCTTTCCCTTACTCGCAGTCCTTCTGTCACTCCTGTGAGTGTGTGCGTGGTGCGTGTGGGTTTCAGTGGGAGGAATACCAAATGTGGAGGAGCTGCTCTTCTTTGTCTGCTCAGCATTTCCCTAATCCTTTTCTATTTTTACTGTGAGAGGCAATTTGGAAAGGCCTCCTCACGCACAGAGTATTTTACACGTAATCACCCCCATTCTTTTGGGGATGCGTGGTTTGCTCTCTTGGCCAAGCAAACAGCATGCTTAGGAACCCATTTTAGGCCAGAAGCCTCCATGCATTCACAACTGTTGCTTTTAATAAAAGGGAAAACCACAGGCAGCACTGTAACCCAGAAATTGACTCCACAGCAAGCAGCAATTGGAGGAGCTGCTGAGAGCAGCTCAGATCGGTACTCACTAGACAGTTCTGTGGCTCTAGGGGCAGGAAAAGGCCAGGTTGCTATGGAAACATGAAGGACAGAAAGGGCACAGAAAGGTGAAGGAGAGAATGAAGACAAAACTCATAAGTCCATATGTGTACCCTGTGTGTCTATTTTAAATACAGACATTACTATCAGAAAAAGACCCATAATCTCTGCTGTGTCAATATTAATATAAATATTTGAAAGAGATTATCAGATTTTGCTGACAAATGACTCTCATACAGAAGAACATATTTTCCATTTATTCTTATGACTAATTCTAGCTGCTACATGCTAGGCCCTGTGCTGTATGTTTTTTAAATGTTTAATTTGTACTTTTTACAATATGTACATGGTAAGTAGAATCTGCCCTCCATTTTAGAGATGAGATATCTGAGATTAAGGGAGGTTCAGTGAATGACTCATCTCAGGTCATGGCACTGCAAGCAGAAGTAGCAGAACCAGGACCTGAACCCAATTCGTCACTGTTCCAAAGCCTGAACTCCTGCTGCTACCTGGAATGACACCCCATGGGTTGCTGGGCATGTTTCTGAGTCAAAAGGAGGGGGAAAAAAGGGTCCTTCTCTCAAGGCCGAGCCCATTATGTATCACAGGGACGTCTGCTGGCTGAGGGGTACAGAGCCAGCTGGGGCCACCCCGCCTGCACGCCTGCTGCTGGGTGCTGCTCTCAGCTGATACTGGCATTGCATCCCGTGTTTGCTCAGCTGCTGTCCATCTCCCTCCACCCAGAAGCGGGATTCCAAACTCCAGAGAGCAGCAGGCCTGGAGCTCCCTCTACTCTACAAAAGGACACAGCAGCACAGCGAAAGAGCTGGAACTGAGCCAGGCTCAGTCAGTTGATAAAGCCTAACTCTGACCAGCTGAAGTTCTTGCTGGGTCAGTGGTATGATCCAGGGTGGGCAAAGCTGAGCTTAATAAATATTATAATGTTTACTGTTTTCTATAGGCAGAAGGTGCTTCTTCCTTCCGTTTTACAGAAGAGAAAAGCAAGCCTCCCTTGCAAAGGGTTAAATAATTTGCCTAAGCGCTTACTGCCAGGCACATCTGCAAAAAGAGTTTATTTTCATACAAATATTTACGAGAAATGTATTTATGTATAAAGTGAAAGCTATAGGCCTCACTATCTAACCTCAACGCTGCAGTCCAACTGTGCCAATTAAATAAAAGGCAAAAGCACAGCATCTCAAAGTATTTTGTATAACCCCGCAGAGTAGATTTTGTTTCTGAGACAAGATCTCGCTCTTTAGTCCAGACAAGTCCTGCTTACTACGTAGCCCAGACTGGCCTTGAACATATGGCAATCCTCCTGCTTCACCTCCTTTGTGCTGGAGGCATGTGCTATCACACCTGGCTTAGGCGGTGCTGGAGAATTGAATCCAGGACCTTGTACATGCTAAGCAAGCACTGTAAGCCTCTGAGCTCTGGCCCTAGCCCCAGACATTTTTTTCTTAGCAAATTCCTTTGCCTTCTCCAAATCTCTGCTTTGGTCCAGCCCACTGGGAATCCTGAGGACAGGGCCAGCTGTGCTGTCCCTGGGTGTCTGTCTGCAGGGTTTCCTGTCCACAGCAAGGCTCTTCTCTTGCCTCCACTGAATCTTGAGAGGCCTTGTGAGGATTTCTCTTTTCAAGTGATTCTCTAAGACTTGATGGGTCTTTTCACCAACTGAGTTGAATTATCACGTGGTAAAGAAGACGATATTAGGCAGCTGAACTGTTGCTGGTGGAAAGCAGCTTGCAGCGAGACGGAAGAAGAAAATGGTACTCACTAGCTGGTGAAGACAATGGAGCAAGGGTAGAAGAGCTAGCGGGAGCTGCTAAGGAAATAAAAATAAAGGTGAAAAAAAGGAGGGGGACAGATCATGAAGGCACACAGATACTGCATGAAAAACTGAGAATAGCAACCTTGGGGCATCAGGATGAGGCACCGCAGCAAGTTAAGGTTGGGAAGGCAAACACGGAGCATGAAGCAGACCAGCTGAGAGTGGGCCTCTTGAACTTTAAACCAAGAGCTGAGCGTCTGCCAAGCCCTGTGGTCCAGGTAAGGAAAAGACTGGTCCAGGAACAGGTGCAGAGGCCTCAAACCCTGGCTGAAAACAAAAAGCCCATTCGGCAGGACCAGCTGTCTCCACAGGAGCAGAGGGACAGTGGGGAAGGGAACCTGGATTTCAGCTTAAGGTGGACCGTTAGAGGGAAAAGCCTGGCTTTTTATGTCACATTCTATGCATCTACTTAAGTACGGGCACAGAGACGTGTGTGGCACACATGTCTAGCATACCTAATGTGCCTCACTCTCCAATTTTAATAACTGAATAAAATGGAAATAGACTGTCCTACTTAATGATGGGGTGAGGTTCATGATCATCTGCCATACAGATGATACTAAGACATTGCTGCCCATTGGAAATATCATCTACAGAATTAACTATTTGGCTGTTGCTGTGGTACAGGGATGTCAATAGAGTTAAGTGTTATCCCTGCCTCCCTAGAGAAAGAGGAATGTGAAGAGGTGGGACCAAACAGGTATCACTGGCCAACTTTCTGTTTAGAGGGTGGCTAGAAATTGTGCACCCAAGACATTTGGACACTGAATGGATTTTTGGTTTTCCATTGGTAAATATTCAGTTGTCCTTTCAGTAATCAAAAGGTGAAGTTTGAGATCCAGCTGAAAATTTGGATAAGTATCAATGTATTTCCAACCTTGCCTCTGCGCTCATGATTTAGTCTTTGTGTACCTTTCAGGTAGGGTGTCCAGTTCAAATGTTAAGTACTATGTCTCTGAAATCATGGCAAGACAGTTTATTAACCTGTCATGATTGGACATTCATGTTAATTCAGGAAGAAATGTGTCTCTATTTCTTTTGGCTTGAATTACTTGTAGAATTGTAAGTATTATTACAGCAAAGGATAAAATTTTAATGTGCTTCCATCACATAGATTACAATATATTTAACATCTAATTCTGTGTGCCACCTAGAGGATAACAAGAATTTCAACACACTTCTATTCCCCGATTTAAAAAAAAAAAAAACAATCTATTTTGCTTCATGCTATAGAAGCAAATTGAGAAGAAACATTCAGGCAATGAAATTCACTGGGTATTAGGTTCCATCACGGACACGGAGGAAAAAGGTCAAAACAAGTTGTAAGTTGTTGTGACGGGGAGGTGGCCACTCACAAGGCAGACAGATTATAAGCTTTCCATCTGAGAGTCTTGATACCATGCAAATATTTGGCTTAAAAATACACAAAACAGGAACACTTCCACATGGTTAGTTTTATTTCCTTGTCTAAAGTCACAGCCTCCTCACTACTGTCATGCACACCATTGAACTACATGCTAAGGTGCCTCTGTACAGTAAGCCGGGCTAGCTCTCTGAACACTTAGAAGCAAGGGTCCTCTTGGTAGGTGTGGCTTTTGCTGTTGTTGCCTGCTCATGGCTTTGATATATCTATTCCCTGGAATGTGGAGAAGTTTATGAAGGAGTCACAAGAAATCAGCCTTAAGGAGACATCTCCATGGACTTCAAGTCACAAATGGAGGCCAAATCAAATCGCTAGACTCACCTAACACCTCCTAACCCAGAGGTCGGGCAGCCAGCTCTTCTCTTTTCAGTATGCCAGCCCCTGCTGGCCCTGTGCCTTCTCCTCCAGAGGGTACACGTGGGGTCTGACTGTGGTGTCTTAAAATCAGACAGCGCCTCTGCTTCCCAACAGTCCTTCAGCCTAGGGGTGCACTTAGTGGGTGAGGTAAGCCAGTGCCGAGAACTGGTTCTTAAACCTAGTGAAAGCACACAGCTAAATTGGTGGATGATCCTGTATACCTGAATTCAGGAAACCTTTGAGCTTTCCAAGGAATAGGAATGAGAACTCAGAGAAAGTCCCTTCTAAGACTTGTCTTCACTTTTTAGTACCAAAATGGGATTTCATCACAAGGATGGTAGATGGTGGCCCCATCCTCCCAGTGGGATTCTTTATTCAGGCAGGCCTAGGGCCAGTAGAATGTTCCCTGGGCTTTGCCCTCTTGCCAGAAACTCCGGGAAGCATATCGAGGTATGAGGAAAAACCTTAATGAGGTCTCCTAAGTGAATAGGACATTTCTGTATGTTCACCACCTCATCTTACTGAAAGTGCTTGACAAAGGCATACTCAAATCTAAGACTCTGCTTCTGTTCTACTAACCCAGAAATACTTTGTTTTTTAACTTTTTAAACCACAGCTTTATTGTATGATTGAAAAATACTGACTTTTTGTGCTACAGCTATTGTATTATTCATGATCTATTTGGACTGGAGTGATAACATCACCACCCTCCAAAGAGCTTTTGAGAGTCTTACTTAATTATCCATTTTCAAACTACCAGACTAGAGATGACAAGGTCAAGCAGTCTCTCTTTAAAAACATTAAAAATCAAAGCTAAAATTAAAAGTTTTAACTAAACATTCAATTTTTAACACTGACTTTAAAAACACAGCATTTGTACAAAGAAAATCTCATTTTTTTAAAGGCCTGATCTGGCAAGGAATGCCAACGTGGCCTTTGAGGTCCAAGACCCAGATACTCTGATTCGATACTAAAACTCTGTCACTGGTGAGAAACTCAATAGCAGTTCTCATCCCAGCTTTTCTGTCTTTAGTGTAACAAAGCTGGCACTTACTTTTTGATCACATCCAGAAAAGAAGAACTTTGAAGACTCACTTGAAGGGCCAGGCAAGGATCAGGAGGGAGCTAGGAGGAAGGAACACTCTTGCACAGAGCATGGTCCCCTGAGCTCCCTTGGGGACCAATTGGTCCCCAGAGGAGCTAGCTGTCAGTCCCATCTGACAGCTCCATCCCCCACCCAGGTGCCTTCCATTCAAACACCAACTCAGCTGAGATGGAGGATTTAGCGCTTGTTTAATATCTCCTAACGCCCACACTTAGCTACTTAGTTTTTGCTGTTGTTGTAATATTTGTGAATACATTTTAAAATAATAAGTTTCCCTGAGTGTCTTTCAAGAGCCAGCAGCTTTTTTTTATGAAAAGTGCGTGCAGCTTCCTGCACGCCTTTTCTTCTGGGCTTGTCTGGGTGATGCCTTCAACCACTCCTGGCTGACCTCAGCCTAGGAAAAAGAGCAGAATCACAGTGAAGGGATGAGTATCTGGATGTGTCTATGCAGGCCAAGGACGTCGGACCACAGGTCCACCCGCTGTAGCTGCTGCACAGGGCACGGTTGTCGTCTGGGCTGTATATTTATAGCTGACAAAACTAGGGTGTTTTCTTCTGGTAAACGGTCCCCCTTCCATGCTAGACAGGAGAATTACTAGGTTGGCTGGTCAGCTTTTCTTCAAACTAAGAAATGCACATTACAAGTAACGTAGCGCTCCTGAACAGAGCTGGCCAGAACTGGAGGTCCAACCCTCCAGTGGCCACCTCCAGGACAAAGTTCATGCTGCACTCTGAGAACTGCAGCTGCTGTGAGGGACCCCTAAACAGTCCTTCTATCCTCCCCCAAACCCCAGACCACCTGACACAAAAACAGGAAAGCAACTGAACTCCATTCTTTTACTTCCTAAGGGCAAATATGAAAAACCCTTTCAGATTCTTTTTTCCCATGAAGGGTTAATGAATAGTGGTCTGGTGAGGAGGTTGCGGTCACTTTTCTGGCATCCTGGCTAAAGGGAAGGTGACGCTGTGGTGTGTTATTCAGAGACCATCTGCAGACTTCCACCACACTTGGCTCAGCAAGCACTGTCTTTGCCAAAGGGTAGTCATTACACACAAAAATTAATAAATAAACACAATCTCAAAACACACAGAAGTTGCATGCTCTAAAACAGAAACAGTGTTAGCCTCTTGGGGTAACCTACGGATGTTAACAAGGGTACAACTAGACTAAGGTCAGTGCGGTTAGGGCCCAGACAGTGTCATCTACTTCAGCCTCTAGGGGACAAAAAGGGGACCAGAACTAAATTAAGAACTAGAACTAGCAGATGTTAATGCTATGGAACACAGGTAATGAGGTATGAAGAGGCACTTACGTGGAGGAGGGCTATCTGCATTTCCCATGGATGGAACACAGACGAAAAGAAAAGCCAAGAGACAGACCCAAGGGAAAAAAAATAAGATGTAAAGAAATGAACAGAATCCACAGGGCACGTGGAGCTGGAAACTCAAATTATCAAATCACTTAAATCCAGAAAGAAGGAATCCCTGCAGAAGAAAGATGAGTCAGGCTTTTCTACTTCTGGGTCCCTCTGCAGGGCCTGGCTCCCAAGGTAAGGATGCAAAGGAGCCCCCCATGTTCATTAGATCCAGTGGCCAGGGAGAACCATAGAGCACTGTGGCCACTTAGGAGTCTGGCTTTACAGTGTCTTCTCCAGCGGGATGGACTTAGGAACCTCATGGGGCAGCAGTTCTGAGGTGTAGAGGGACATGGCCAGAGCAGGGCTTTTCCAGAGCCTTGCTGTCAAGAGGAGCAGGGCAAAGCTGAACAGGCATGGTTTGAGGAAAGGAAATGGTGAAGGACAATAGGATGTTGCTCAGGGCAATCAAGGGGAAGCCGCTCCCTCCATACAGTCTGTGAGGTGAGGAAACCATGATGAATGCTCTTGGGGTAGGGAAACAGGGAAAGGTGTAGGCAAAGTTCAAGGCCATGGCCATCCTTTCCCCTCTGCAAGGGTGGGATTTGGTTGCTGTTCACATATCCTACAGCAGTCTCTGTTTTTATATGACTTAATGTCTCTGCTGCATCAAAAATCCCACCATGAACTGTGAACTGTCACTGTCTCTACCTTCTTCCTTCAACTCTCAGGGTACTTAGGGCCTCTATGAGCTGTGTCAAAAACCTTATATCCCACATCCTTCCACACAGACTGTGGAATTTCTCCCCGCTCTCTGTGATACTGGGTTATCCCCCACCCCGGCCGCACAGTTTCCCCTCCAGGATGAAAGGAGTGGCTTAGTCATCCCTGAGAACTAGGAGGTAGGGCTTCCATGAGCGGAGGGATCTGAAAGACAAAAGCTATTTTCTGAACCATGAAAGCGTGAGATGAGGGGCCCCAGCTGTCCCCAGTCACAAGAGGGTGGATGGAGAGAAAAGGCCAAGAAGCTGGCTTTACTTACGGACTGGCTGGGTCTTGAACTCGGAAGCTGCACTGATCTCGCCCAGCCCCTTGCCATTGAGAGCTGCCAGTCGAACTGCATACGTGGTCTCAGGTTTCAGGCCCATGATGGTGACGATGCCCTCCATGTTGGCTATTGTAAGAATACAGGATGGATCACATGAGAGTAGAAGCCTACTGGGAAAATGGTGCTATGAAAGACAATAAGACAGGTTCTCACAGGTTTAAATAGAGCTATCAAATGATTCAGCAAATCCACTTTTGGGCATATTCATGGGACAGCTGAAAGCCATGACTCAAACGTCTGCATATTCATGTTCACAGCAGCAAAATTCACAGTAGTCAAGAGGTAGAAACCATCCAAATGACCCACCATGGACAGACGGATGAGTAAAATGAGGGAAAGACAACAACACAATATTATACAGCCTTGAAAAAGGATGGAATTTTGGCACATGCTACCATGTCAAGGAACCTCGAGGATGTTATGTTACATGAAGCAATCCAGACATAAAAGCACACATGTTGTTTGATTCCATTTATATGAAATATCTAGAATAATTATAGACAGTGGAATGATGGATTCTAGGGAGTGGAAGAAGAGAGAATGAGGAGTATTTGGTGTGTAAAGACTTTTCATTTGGGATGACAGAAAAGTTTTGGAAATGGAAAGTTGTGATGACTGTGACTCAAAGCTACTGAACTGTTCACTTAAAATGGCTAATGTAAAATTTTGTTATCCATATTTACCACAGTAAAAAAATTAAAATTGATCTTAAAAAACCAGACAAAATATTTGGCACAAAGTCTGTATGGAGGTTATAAAGCTAAAGGTACAGTTTTCTTTAGCTCCAATCCCTCTCAGCACTTCCTACCCGCCTCTACAGCTCCAAGATGAAGGGGTGATGGAAGGCTTTGTCTGAACTAACTGTCAGAAAAACCAGGTGGGGCCCTGTCTCTGAGTGGTTGTGATGCCCACGTCCTAGCCCATTCCCAATTCTACCCCAGAGACCACACACCAGTTAGAATTCAACATTTCTACAATTTTCTTCACTGAGTTGTTTCAATTAAAACCCAAAGGAGGAGTTAAATATACTCTATCCTCAGAAGGTTTGGGCTCAGATCTTGACATTTTGGTCATTCAGTGGCCTTTTTGTTTTCCTTTTTAAAACTTTAACTTGGAAAGGTATCTCAGGATTGATTTCAGAGCAAATCTGTTTTGCTGGCTCTGCTTCTCTGGTTACCATCATAATTACATGACAGTCCCTGGGTATAGACACCCAAGTAGGGCTACCCACAGGTACCTCGTGTGGCAGAGTGGGGTGTACCCTGCATCCACCTGGCTGCACTCAACTCCTGAGCAGGGGTCCTGCCTGGCCTTCGGCTCACATGGTACATCCCTTTTGGCAGGGTTCCAAGAAATAAAATCTGAAGCACTCAGGCACACAAGGCCAACAGCTCTCCCAGAAGACATGACTATGACCTAGTTCAGGAGGGACATTTCATAATTCTGGGAGAACCCAGACGGGATGGCCAGTGGTGACATCCAGCCTGCTCCAGTAAGTAACAGTGGCATTCTACCTTGCTCAAATGGTCAGTCGGGATTTGGTGAGTGCTGAGGGGAGGGGGGGGGTGACTGTGTACCCTAACACTAGTCTTACAGATGCCTTCTCTGCTGGGCTTACCTTCTTTGGCATCATACCACTTGAAATGCCACACTTCTTCACCCAGCGCTCTCCATTCAGCTTTGTATTTGAGAATGGGCACTCCCCCTGTGGCCTCTGGCTCATCAAACTGCACCTGTGCCGTGCTGGAGTACGGCTCCACCTGGTCGATGGATGGTGAAGATGGGGTATCTGCAGGGAGGACACATACGGAGACTCAGGTGAGACCACAACTCCCAGTCTCAAAGCCTATCTCTATTATTTCTCTACACTCTTGGGGATTCTGTCACCTGTATTTTGCCCTTCGGGGGAACTTCAACATCTGGCTCTCCCCCCAACATGTCCCAAATTTAGATTCTAATACCTCCAGTGGCTCCCTGCTTCCTGACTGGCTTTACTGATTCCTTCTACTGTCCTGGTATTCCTGAATACACAAGATGGGTAGAGGGAGAAAGTGGTGTGGAAGTGACGGTGAGGGGCCCTCACCTGCTTGAACAAGGATAAATTCCAAGGACTCCTGTCCAATTCGGTTCACTGCTGTACAGTTGTAGTTTCCAAAATCATTTTCAGAGTCTGGGGTCACCTTTAGAAAGAAGGAGTCCTTGGGTTACAAGTGTTCCATGGAATGGCCACACACTTTAGGTCCTTATTTACTAGATTGGTGAAGAGCAGAACTAGAAAAGCAAATCACTGACTCCAGCTTTCATCAAGATGCAACAGCCCACGGCCTCCTGGGAGAAGCACATTGCATCTCCCAGTCCCAATCTAGCCACGTGGAGATCAGTGAGTGCACTTGAGTAAGATGACCTGGCATGAGGCTCAGCTTCTTCAGCCAAAGGCTTCTTAGTTCAGGATGTGCCAGGGAAACAGGAGAGAAGATATGAACTGTATTCAAAAGCCTATGTATTGCCCAATGGCCCTCCCTACTCTGACTCACCTCCAGGTAGCTGGCGGAGTGGGTGTTGTAGATCTTGATATTGCTGTAGTTGGAACTTGGGAGTAACTGACCATCTCGGAACCAGGAGATTGTAGCACTTGGGTAGGCAAATACCTCACAGGTGATGTTCACCTGGTTCCCTTCCCAAGTGTAGACAGCCACGGGCCCCTGCAGCTTGGGGGCATCTGCAATGAAATGACAATGAATATCAGGATAGTATTCATTATCCTGGAACCCCCAAATTCTATCTTCTGGCACTGGGAGGCTATCCCTTCATGAAGCTGGTACCTAATATTACAGAAGCCAGGCAATTTTGGTATTTCTATACCGATGTGCTGTCTGGGAAGGCTCTGAGCACAAAAGTCTTCTAAGAAGCCCGGAGACTGTGTGTAACAGTTGGCTTGGGGATACAGCTCTAAATCAGCCTAGCACTAACTGCCACAGGAAATGTGGCTGAGCTTATGGGGTTCAGCTCAGGTCATGGCTTCTGTTTTCCTCTTTCCTCTTGATCCTGCACTGCTTCACCCTCCCCCACATCTTTCCCTGTTCATCCTCACATTGCACTTCAAGGTACATGGACTGCGAGTCCTGGCCGATAGTGTTGCTGGCCGTGCAGACGTATTCTCCTGCGTCTGTGTACTGGATGCTTTTCAGGGTCAGGGATGACACGCGGGCATGGCTGCGTACCACCATGTGCCCATCCAGGGTCTGCCAGGAGGAAAGTGGGAGAGTTAGAACCCAAAGCAAGGCAGAGGAGCACTGCAGCTACAGCAAGGTTGGGCTAGAGACTAGGCCACTGCTGGTCTCTGCCCTGTCTCACATCCTCTCTCCTCTCTGTGCCAACGTCTAAGTCTTACTTTGGGTATCACCTAGTCGGCAGGCTCAGTGAGTGCCAATAGACACAGGTGTATCCAAAACAGAAAATGAGATTCATTTGTGTCAAATGGACTGAACTACGTGCCATAATTGCTTTGGAGCAAGGAAAGACTAGGTCCCTCAAGACTACTCTGGGATACTCTGTAAAATGGAAGCAATATCCCTGGCTTAGCAGGGCTTCCAGTAGCAACTGCCTTGTCTTGTGAGATCTAGGAACCTTGCACTTCCGCCCTTTCCTTCCAGTTCCACAGTGCATGCACATGGAATGAGAATGAATGTGACCAACATAAAATTTCCAACAAACTCGTGTTTTCCAGATGTCTTTTTCCCCTAGATGCTTACAAGTGAAATTATTCCATTAAAAAATTCAAAAAATTCCAAGATCAAAGATACACTGAGCTGGGAGTGGGAGTAACAGTATCCCCTCTCCAGGGACAGTGGCACAGAGAGTCCCAGGCTAATTTCCAATCCTTAATACTATCATCTTTACTGTTTACTAGCCCTCAATACTATGATTGGCTTCCTGAGTCACTGGAATTACAATGATTGGTCATGAAGAGAATAAGCATATGATCTTTAGGAAATGAAATATTTTAAAGAGATTTTTCTCCCCTTATTTTAAGAAAAAGTGGTTGCCATCCCCTGGAAGGATCTCTGCATGTGTCCTAAGTCCAGAACCTCCAGAAAGTTGTTAATCAGAAGCGGTCACCTGCATCTGTCCAACATATGGCGTGACAGGAAGGTACTCTGCACCTAGTACCTGCCATACCACGCGGTTTCAATCTTTAGAGAATGAAAGGACACTTGGCTTTCTGTTCTTTAGATATTCTGGTTTGGAAGTCTGAAGCCAGAAATACAACGTTCTACAGCAGCCAGTCTGAGAAGCTCAAAAGAAACATACCACCAGCCTTATGCAACCATCTCAACAGATCTATCACCACAGGAGATCCCTTTCACCATCACTAATAGATCTGGCCTGCGTCAGTCATTCAGGCCCCATCATACACCATCTCTGCAGCTGCCCCTAAGAAGAATGAAGGCTAAGCAACGCCATCACTGCCAGCTGCAGCGCACCCCTCTGCTCTTTCAGATGAATGTCCTGGCATTCCTGCTTGACCTGTACCTCTGAGAGGCTGGTTCGCTGAGAAGCTGCATCCCAAGATGTTACACAACAGAGAGAGATGCCAGCAGACAGGTGTGGGGCACTTCCCAGCGAGCCTGAGACATACAGTTCGTGGGAGGCACTGTGTTCTGTGACTTCTTTCCTTGTGGCTGACAGTGCAGTGCTGTCCAACCCACTGGCATTTTCATATGCCAAACACAAATATTTATGCTAGCTTGCAGTAGGGCTATTGAGACCACGAAGCCATTGTTGCATGTCCTTCTAAAGGCTTGCTTGATCTGCTTGTTGCTGTTATTTGCCTCAAATGCAGCCAGACTGAAAGAGTAGAGGGGATGCGAGATCTACTCCGACCTCGCCAGTCACCTCAGCAATGCTAAGTATGAGAGGAGCTATGACTTCTTGTGATCCTGCCCAGACTGTCCTGGGACTGTCATACACCATAATCCTCAGGGAGTCAGGTGATTATTCTCATACAAAAGAGAAGCAAAGGAAGTCATGCAGGTGAGTGGAGCATTAACACAACCATTGCAGGGGAGGGGCCGGCTTCACTTAGAATAATTGAAAAAAGGATAGAAGAAAAATGATGGCAGGAACAGCCACACTTTCTCCCCCGCCCCCCAACCAGGTCTCTTTCCCTAAGTTTCTCTCATGTGGAAACTGCTCTCAGTTACCGATGCTGACAGACAAGTAGGCAGTCCTCTGTAGAGAATTCTTATTCTGCAGTGGCTCACTGCAGTTTTGATGATGGGATTATCTGCCAGATGCCCAGCTCTCCCTTTGAGGAGAAACAGACAGACTCCTGTGCAACTGGACTATCTCCCCTGAAAGGCAGGAATAAAGCCAGGAAGTGTCAATCATAAGCCATCCGGACCAGACATCATGCTGACCATGCATGCTGCCCCAGGAGGAGCAAATGAGCACTGGGCGGGAGTGACATAACAGAAAAATCAGGTTTATTCCAAAAACATATGAATGGTGATTATAATTATTCTTCTAATCACAATATTTTTGTCTCCCTCATCCAGGTAAAATTGTAAAAGCTTCTAGAATGAAACAGGCCACAGCTCGAGCCTTCTTTTACAGCAATCTCTACTTATGGTCTTTCTCTCTGAATAAGACCAACGGGACAAAATGGAACTTCTGGCCCCATGGGCTGCATCCACTTGAAAGTCAATTAGGGCCAAAGTGCAATGTGTTTGAGATAAAGACACTCTGGGAAGCAGAGTGAGATGTCTACTTTCCTGGGAGTAAATCTATTACTTCCACTTATAATAATAATAATTCTTTTAATACCTCCTTAGTGCTCACTGCTAAATCTCAGCTCCTTCACTAAACAGGTCTAGATCAGAAGGACAGGGGAAGAGGCACAAGACAAAGCAGAATGAGACTCATAGCTACTTAAGACTGGATGATAATTAATCATTCTCTTCTTTCCCCAATCCCCGTGGGTCTATGACTTTTGGATATAAAACATCCAGCCTGTGACAGCACCGAACGATTCCTGTGCAATAGGAGGGGAGCCTGTCAGTGAGGACAAGCACTGAACTATGCAATCCCTGTGACAACAAGGAAGGCAGGACACAAAGAGAGCTTATAATGAACAAGATTTCACTACGATGATATGTTCAGGCACAGAAAGTAATATGCATGCCCGAGGCCAGGCAGTCAACTTTTAAATATTAAGCAGCATTACATATTTATAGCCATGACCTGAACACACGAGTTATATGTTCTGAATAGTTAACATTCCCCAAAGACTAAGAGAATAGATATACAGATTTGAAATATGGAGTCCATTGGATTTTTTTGTTTCTGTAGTTGGATAACATCAGAGCCTCATTTGGAGAGACAGAAGCTACTTCGATTAAAAATATTTCACAGATTAGATCCTTGATCCTCATCTAAAGTAGACTGGTTTTTATTTTACTATATTTAATCGCATAAATCAAGTAAAAAATGATATGCATGCCCGTATGTATCATATATATCAGGACCACATGGTCTTGGAGAGTAGCAATTAATGTAAAGGTGAATATCTGGCTTCAGTTTCAAATTAAGTCTTAAACTGAAGCAAGTAGGCAGAGAAACTTGAAAAATTAAATGTGACTAACTTTACAAGACATAAACTCATTTGTAGCAAATAATTCCAATCTCATCAATTTAATGCTTTAAAAAAGTAACAGATAATGTTTAGCAACTTGGGAAGCCCAGTGAGACTTGCAGTTTACATAGCTTTTGAGATGAAATGGAGTATGATAAATTGCCAAGACCAATCATTATAAAATAAGTGAGCAACAAGGTGAGTTGAGCTGGAAAGCAAAGGGCTGAGTGGGTTTTAGATCACTAACGCTGTGACTTTATGATCCAAAGCCACATTCGCCATGTGAGAGTGAAAAAAAAAATTCCATCGTTTCAAATGCCTGGCTTGGGGTTTGAGGCAATTTATTTCTATCAATATAATTACCTGGATGTGATTTTACCAGCACCAGCAAGAGAATAAGATCCAGTTTTAGAAAATAATAAGGATTTGTTCATCCACTCCCAACACAGCTTGCTTGCTCATCCTAAAACGACACTATTGCTAGGTGATATCTACCCACTACTGACCTATTCTCTCATCTAACTAGAGTACTAATTAGTTTAGCATGTCTGGTTATTACACTGTAAGGGTGAGTTAAACTGTGACGCTTTCAAAACTAAAGACTGGCTAGTGGTCAGGTAAGCTATACCTCTTGCTTCTCTGGTCGAGTCCACGAAGCCTGGAGAGAACAAAATATAAAACACAACAAGAAAGCAGTAAAATTTTACAACATGTTGCTTTAAAGTACTGAAGTATCACACTGCATTCCGTGCACATGCAGTTTCCTTTTAAATTCAGAACTTTTTCCAAGACCCATTTTCAATGGTGTGTTTATTACCCAATTTAATTTAGGATTTAGCTTCTGTTCAGCCTTTTCCCCCTTATGCACATTAAAAAGGATAATTCCAAGGTAAACACATTCCTAATCTTTGGCAGACATATACACAGATACCAGCAGACATTTAAGGCTGCTCCTGTCGCAAAACATCTTAAATATTCCTTGTCGTCTTTGGTGACACGATTAGTTCTAACCACATAATCAAGAGATATTTGGAGATTAGGTTTCCTCCTCTGGATTTTATTAGACAGCTTATCACAGATATACTAATGCCATTTTATGCTCATGCATGCTGTAACTCTGCATGCATTCTATTAAAAATAAAATTTTTATTAAAGAAAAGGAACAAAGCAGGAATAGGGAAGTACATTAGGAGTGAGAAGTATGAAGTCTTTGAGACTATGAGTCAGGAAGCTTTGAAGAGACCAATGCTGACTGCTGAGGCAGGTTCCTCTGTCCTCACAGGCAGAGAATGCCCAGATGGCATGTGGCATCTTCATCCAACATGGCACGTTACAAGGGAGTAGAACAACTCATGGAAATAGAGTTTGGGGAATTTCCAACTACATCTGGGTTTTTTTTTGTGTAACCTAGTATGTGGATTTCTATTCTGGTTATAGCTTTCTGTTTTCATACTAAGAGTCAAAGACATCATAGCTATGTTGTACTTTTTATTAGGTGGCATGACTGTTCGATTGTCCCTAATGTTTGAATGGCAAAAGGGATAGAAAAGATGCTACAAGCACAGCAAGGCAATCCAGGGAATGCAAATGAATTAGCAAACAGTAAGAGCCCACCAAATGCAAAGAGCTTCTGTGAGAATGAGGATGGAAATGCTAGATTATGTCAGATGATGTTGGACTGAGGGAGAAGATGAGAACAGAGAAGCACGCACAGACCAAAGTAACAGTGGACCAACAGATAAGACGTGACTGCCAACTCCACATCACTACAAAGCTTATTTGTCACATGCCAGGGCTACAGGAATCAAGACTTTTTTTTTTTTTTAAAGGGGCTATCTCATTTGAAGTTTTTTGGTTTTCAAATCTGATACTTCTATAATCCAAAGCCACTCTTGCACATCATTATGGTTCTGTGGCTTTTATGCCAGCTGCTAGTGACACACGCTTCTAATAGTTGGACTCTACTACCTGTATGCCTGGTGGAATGTGAGCAAAGATCTTGGCCCTCGTAAACTGATTAAAGTGTGGCCCACTTTCAGGCAATATGATATGAAATTATACACACTTAGGAAATAAATGAGGGTATGATTAGTAATGTTTCTAAATGCTAATTCTAGATTGTTTTAATATTCACATGCTTTATCATTTTACACACAAGCCTTCAGGGACACATACATAAACTAAAGGGAGCATCCTATAATTATCCTAAGCATTTCCTGTGATAAACTCTGGTTAAGCCAGGCTCTGATTGCTCTATACAATCACATTTTCCAATATTTAAAAGTGAACACTGGACTTGTCTTGAATTAAGAATTCTTCCTGATAAAAAGCCCAGCTTCCAAAAAATCCAGGATTTCAAAAGGGCCCTCTCATCTCTGGTACACTCTGTCAACCTAAGATTCAAGGTTCACAAGATTTTTCTCATTTTTCCTATCTCTTCTCTCAATGCTTCACTCTTTTTCCTTAATCATGAAGTCTTCATACTCCTTTATTTACTGTTATCTCGAAGCCATAGAGGTGTTTAAAGAAGCAAATGATGGATTGATGGATTTTTTTTTTTCTACCAGGGATATACAGTATGCAAATCATTGTCCCTGGTTCTCACTCAATATGTAAATGGTGCCTAGAATTTAGCAACACTCATTCAAGTACCTGGCAATATTTAGGACGAATCCATGCAAGATAAGCTAATGAAACCATGCAGATGCACAAACTTTCTGAAGACCTTCATACATATGATGAAATGGACCCATTATGATGTTCAGGACTTTTTTTGGTTAAGATAAAAATAGCAAACATAAAGAAATGGATCAACTTTTGGATAACTGATCTACTTTAATAATCTCAATGACCCAACCAAGTAAAACTAGACTTAGCCTATTATCAGTTATCAACACAAGTAGGTGAAATTTATGCAGTTGGTAATGATCACCCTCAAATCAATGGCTAGACATGATCAGGATAGAGTGTGAGAATCATATTCACTGTACTGGCTTTTGCTTTTCCCTTTCTTTCCTTTCCTTTCTTTTTTTTTTTTTAAACATAGGAAAACACTGATATTCCATGAGATAGACACCATATATCTATGGGTGTCTTTTCCCACTTTCCTATAAGAAAGGTGGTATCAACTCAAGAAGTGACACAAAGGACAAAGCTGCTTTAATTCACTTATACTTCAATTAACTTCATTAACGTTCTTAGAATTGTAAGAGAGCAGCACGGCTCATGGCACCAGGTGTTTTCTCGCCTTCTGAGCCAATGACCCAGAAGGAAACAATGAGGCAATTTAAGGGCTCTGAACTTGACCTTTTCCCTGCCAACATTTTGGTCAGTCATCTGAACAAAGATATTTCAAAGAAGTGCTAGTACAAAATTGGAAAACAACAGCTAATATTACGTGGTAGATGATGGTTGCAATGGGAAGGCTACTGCACTGCCTGCCCTTGAATTTTATGTTTAGAGCTGGGGTCATTATTGATTGGTCTTCTTCATTATTACACACATATACACACACACATGTATATATACACACATAGGGAGCCCCATATGAGCTGAAATACTCTGACTCACAAACTCTTGACAGTCCTTATAAACTGAGAGCCTGATGGATTGGAAAGATGATCTGAAACAGTTCTCAAGTGAAAGGGTGTCTGTGCACATGGGGCACTTTTAGTAATGATGGATTCTGGCATTTAAGGAGGAGAATCCCAGCTCTTTGGGAGGCTAGGTAGAAGGACTGCAAGTTTGAGCCCATCCTGGGCAACTTAGTGACTTCATGAGACTCTAATGTCAAAATTTTAAAAATGGGCTGGTGATGCAAATCAGTTGGAAAGTCCTCAGTACCATACACACACATACGAGAAAGAAAGAGAGAGAGAGAGAGAGAGAGAGAGAGAGAGAGAGAGAGAGAGAGAGAGAGAGAGAGAGAGAGAGAGACTATGAGACAGGCCCAGTATGGAAGATTCCTCCCAAATTGCCATAATGACACCCTGGTGAGAAACACTGTGATGCAACCAACAAAATACAATTTTTAGCAGAAAGGAATACACAATTCTGCATTGTTGGTCTAGCAATCAATTGTGTAAAAGCAGGATAAGGGTTATGTGGCTTAAATGCCATGTAAAAAAGGCCTGGGTATTTTAGTTGACCACAAGCTCAATATGAAGCAGCAGCAGGAGGACACTGCTCAAGGGCTAATGCAACTTTACCTGTGTGTCAAGCTCATGAAGGCAACAAGCATTCTGAAGTTTGTGTAAGTTATATGGGACATGACAGCGTTGTAGGGAAGCACCAGCGAACTAAGAGTGTTTGGTGCAGGACAACTTGAAGGGTAAAGGATGTGGAAACCATGACTGCTAAGGAAAGAAGGGCTTACTGACTAGAGGAAAAAGAAGAGCTACTTGAGTGACTTTCAAAGGAGCAAGTGGCCGAGGTGGGGACACTGAACAGAGGACTGAGGCTATCACCCTGCAGCAAGAGACCAAGTGACTTTCTGGCAAGAATGTTAGAAAAGGGAGTCAGGTAAGGTTAGGTGATGCTTAAAGGGGCCTTCCATCCATCTCTGATTCTGGCATTTCATTTGATTTAAAACTCAAGAGGGCTCTTTACCTTTCTGATTATATACAATGGCCTAGAATTTCATCCTAATTTTCAGAAGAAAATTGTTTTTTCCACTCTTAGAATTCAATGACGCTAGTAATCTTGAAACCTAATTATATATAAAGCAACTTTAGGAGGAGGAGACCATGAAGAAAGGTTGGCAAAGTAAATATAAAGTTTATTATCTATAATCTAAACTACTTGTGTTTGTTTTCTCAATTATTAACTACATGATAAGATGGACATCATACCTCTTGGATGTCAGTAGTTGAGAGAAACGGCAAATTTTGTGAAATATGATTTCATTTAGGCAAATATATTGACCTAGTGTCACATCTTGGGCTGATATGAAGAATGTGTTCTGACCCTGACTGACTTGGGTCACTTATGTCACTAATGTCACTTCGGGTAAACTTGCAGGTAGCCATAGCAGGAGAAATCCCAGTACAGCCTGGGTAGAGGGGCTTGATGTATACTGAAAACTGAACTGTATGAAGAATCAGTCCCTACTATGCTTGAAATGGCTTTCACTGTACACCTTCTGTCTCAGTGTTTGGTTTAAGTATGAGTATATATAAGCTCCCGGCTATTTATTTTCACTCTATAAAAATGAAATCAGAGGTCTAGGCCAGACATGCCAGCCTATTAAAGAATCTCAGACAGGCACAAATCTTAATCTTTCTGGTCAGGTTTATCTGTTGAGCTATTCCTAGAAAAGATATAGATATAAAAAGTGTCGTTCACTTGAGATAGATATTCTGTCCTTCACTGTAGGTCAAAGACATACACTGGATCACTTTGGACAAATCTACTTTTAAATCTGATGTAGAGTAACTGCCAAGTAGTGGCCTTGTGGATTAAGCCCTGAAATGTACATTCAGTCCACATAACACACAATGGGAGCTGAAGTCTTAGCTGAGGGTTTAATTCCAATGTTGATAAAGAAAGTATTCAAGTAAACACCATGTTTCTTAGTCCAGCTGATTTTCGCGCATCAAACAGCACATGTGAGCTTCAAAAATATTTAGCAGTTCCTCAGTTGACTTTGTGAGAAGCTGAATTCAACTTTGGATGTAAAACTTGCAAAAAATAATGAGTTGCTTGGAACAGCATTTTCTACTCCCTTTAATTTCGCTTTGTTTTCTATTAGTGGGATCGAAATTCATTCCTCAAATGGAAATTGCAAATTTAGCTCTGTTACTTCATACTATCCTTTTATTTTTGACTTTATTTGAGTTTATCCTTTCTAGGGATTTCCTTCAGGCAGGTAGAGGAGTGAAGATCTATTAATTCTGACATTCTGGTCAATAAGCAATCCATTATGAATGTTCTTTAAGGCTGAGGCCATTACTCCGTAGGAGGTAACAAAGCTTTGTGGCCAGCTAAAATGAAGCCCATTACTCTAGGATATATGAGATGGGACTGGGACTGGAGAGGTGCCATAAAGGAGTTTAAAGTTGCTTTAAAACCAAGCTTTTTCCTCTTCCTGTTTTTGGTTCACTCAATACAAATGGCTGCAAGATGGGGGTGGAGTCAGCTCAATTTTTATATATTGTCAGCTATAAAGACAGCTTTTTGGCGGCCTATAAATCCACACACTTTAAAGATAAATCATCCTAGTCATTTAAATTTGTCTAGAAGGTTACTAGAATGTTCTTAAACCCTCTGTGAATAGAATGAAAAACCCAAATGTAATCATCATCATTTAGAAACTGCTAATTATTTTTGCCTTAGAAGAAAATGAAATTCAAATGTGACCAAGAATACAGGCAGACACAAAGGCAACAGAGCTTTTGTGCATATAGTGCGTACATAGCATGAGTATACAAAACGTGAGGAAAACAATTAATGGCTCCTTTTGATCACCACTTCTTCAGGGAGACATTCCCTGGGTGCCACTGAGATGTTATTACTACCTAGTGCACCAGGGTCTTGCTTCTTGTTCCTCACAGTTCCACAATACCGGCCTGAAAATCAGCATCACCCCCTCCCTCGGCTATCTAACTTGAGTACTCCCACTACCATCAAAGCCCTGCCAATCTATCCACGGAATTGTGCCTGCTCCACATTCAGAGAGGCTGGGAGAGGGAAGCTGCAGGACTTGGCTGCGCTTGTAGTGACCACATTCCCCCTTCCAGCTCACCAAAGAGAACGGGCACAGGGCAGACTCAGTGTGCTTCAAGTCTGTGCTCTGTGGCCCTGAAACTCTTGGGTGACATTATACCTTTTCTTCGCTGCTGATGTTTCGAGTGGAAGTTCTCCAGGTGATGGAGGGAATGGGATCTCCCGAGGCTTCACAGGTGAGAGTGACCTGCTCCTCCAGCTCCATGGCAGTCTGATTCTCTACATATGTGATTTTGGGTTTTGCTGCAAAGACAAAACGTTTCTGTGAGTTTATCTGGTTATTTAGCCTCCTGGACTGAAATTATGACACACATCCATTCAACAATGTTGTCACTGCTCTACTGTAGACACAGAATTGAGTCCCTAAGTGTTTAATAAAGTCTTCTGACAACTCAGAAACTATCATAATGAAACATAAAACATATCGGTTTTTTTTTTTTTTTTTTTTTTTTTTTTTTTTTTTTTTTTTTTTTTTTTTTTTTTTTGGTCTTGGAAATGGAACCCAGGGCCTTTGCTCTGAGCTACATCCTTAACCTTTTTCCTTTTTTTCTTTTTTTGAGATATGGTCTCACTTAAGGTTGCCCAGGCAGGGCTTGAACTTGCAATCCTCCTGCTTTGGCCACCTAGAGTCCTGGGATTACAGGCATCATCTCTGGCTAATATATCTTACAGAGTAAGAGTGTAAGGCCAACAGGTACAGAAGACATGCCAGGGGGAAGAGTGCTGGCCTGGTGTCAACATTTAGGAGGAGATAGCTTGAGGATGAGCCATGTGATTTTCAGCAACTGTAACTTTAAGGTGGAGACAGAATGGTTCTGGGTTAAGAGAACTGCTTTAATAAAAGCTAAGCAGCAGAAGCATGTGAAGAGGGCTGGGAAGAGAGGTGGGCAGCATGCAGTATGGGCAGACAGGGCTGACCGTGAGAATTTTACCCACTGGCTGCTGGAGGCCCATGAATACTGTTTGATCAGAGCAATGGAATGATCATTTATATTTCAAAATGAACAAAGAGCAGCCTTTTGAGGGATGTTGCGGGGGGGAAGGTTTAGAGAAAACGGGCATGAACAGAGGGCAAGTTAGGATGAAAAGAAGCCCAAATGACTCAGATCCTTGATGACTAGAGAGATGGCGTTAGCGTTGACTCAAGGGAGGGTCTCAGGTGAGTAACTGGCTGGGGGCTGTGGGGTGGGCCGAGGATGGGAAGGAGAGGAGTTAAGAGGAGTTCATTTTCCAAATGTTTTGGGTAATGTAAGAAACACAAGCATTCCAAAGCTGAGCTAAATGTTAAAACATTAGAGAAAATTGAATTTTCCCAATTTAAAACAATTATACTCTGAAATCACTGAACCTTCCATTAAAAAGATAATACTGCACAAATGCGACTTACTTCACTAATCGAGAAAAAGTGCCAGGCTAGAGAGACAACGACAAGGACAAAATCAGAAGCAGGGATGAACTGTGAAATAACAAAGTTTCCTTTATATTCAAATTCATATGATGACCCCATGAGTAGGCTAATAAGTTAATGCCTGCACTTGTTCTCCAGGATGAGTCCTGATGCTGCTTTAATAAACAGAAAAAAATAACAAAGGTATACTTTTCTTTAGTAGTAAATGCCTGTTTCAGAACAAAGTCACCTGCATATTTTCCTAAAGTTAACTTGCACTAACAGCCTGCTCAGCAATCCTTCTTCGAGGGTGGGCACCTAGGCACATCTTTATACCATATGGCCAAATGATCACAAATTTAAGTTGATAGATTCCACGTGAAGGAGGTTTCCTATAGGAAGATTGCATGTCTATCTTGATTAATGTAACTTTCCAGGAGGTTATAACTTACATTGGATGCCATATGCTGCCGAATAAGAGATTTTAGAGGATAAAATAAAGGTAAAATAAAAATAAATTCACATGTAAAGAGATAAATACAGTAAAATAAAAGTTGAATATCTCTACTGACAAAATCACAGACTGAAAAGTAGACAATAAAAAAAAAGCAGCCAAACAACTGAATTCACTCAACTACCAAGTTATTTTTCAGATCTAGAAATAGTCTTAGGATGAATGAATTTCTAGCCTCTTGGAACTTAAGATACTGAGATGTATGTAAATGGTGCTTGCTGACCTTCTCCTAACCCAGAGCTCTTTGAACTGGCAGCAAAAGGTTAATTGAATAAAGATAAAGGTCAGTTGACATCATTAATATTTAGACTTGGTGGTTCCATTTCCCAGACAGCTACAAAGAGCCTATTGTACAAGTTCTAAGAGAAAGGTGAACTATATTCCTATCAAAGACATCATAAACAAAGCTTAGTTTTGTGCTATTAAACAGAGTGCAAACTTCTTATGGATGACAGCACTACTGACCATACTAACTAAAGGTTTGCAATATTGTTTGGGAATGACAGGAGAGCTACAAAAGTGCTGGAGAAACAGCAATTACTGGATAAATAAGGAGAAATGCAGAGGTCACTGAAGATTAAAATATTTTCTCCTTCCATGTTCCAGCACTGAGAGATGATGCTAGGCTTTATCTTCCAATGGCCCTTGCTCCATCTTAATTAACCTGTATTGTAGGCCCTTAGTTTCTGTCTCTCTTCCGTCACTGACCTGCCTCTATGGCCATGCCTTAGTGCCACAGCCCACTGTGTCTCTCTTCATGGGCCCTTCTGTGGGTACTGCTGTTAGTACCCGTAGTTCTACAAGCATGGCCAGGGCCTTGTCCACTCCCACCCCAACTCAGGCGCTGGAGACTGAGATCCTTACTTCCTTGAACAGAAATGTCAGACAGATTGTTAGAGAGCATTTCCACGTACACATTCCTAAGTCCCTGTGAGTGCAGTGACCTACCAGTGCTGCTTTAGTCACAAAGCATCATCTAAGCAAGGCCTCTGCCCATTAATTAGCAAGCTTGTCTCAGCCCAAGGCAGTCTGAGACCTCAAGAGTAGTACCGCAAGCGTACTAATCTGCAGAGACAAAAATACTTCAGAAGGGCCCATGGGGAGAGGAGGGAAGGAAATTCACTACCAACTTTAAAGGAAAGCAGAATGTAAATGCTTAGTAAAAGCGGCTTCTAGCTGATAACTAGGGCAACACATGCTAGAATAGGTCCTTTTTTCTCTAAGAGAAAATGATGTCATTTAGGTAGGCTTGTGGCAGTCTCTGTGTTCCTTACATATTGATTATAATCCCTTCCTGAAGTCACAAAGTTCTGAGCTTTCCTATCTAAGGTAGAGGTTTCTTTCTTCTCCCATTTCACTGGACTCTGCTGCTGCTGGGGAACCTGCCCACTTGTCTCCCAAGATGATTTATAAGGGCAAGCCAGAAGGGAAAAGAGAGAGAAAGAGTGAAGAAAGATGGAGCCGTAACCAGCTGGTCTCTCCCTCCCTGGTTCTGTGGTGCACACACCAGTCTTCTCCATCAAGTGGGGCGGGAGGAGGGGGGCAAGGGGAAGCAGAAGAAAAAGAAATGAGGAGGTGAAAAAAAAGATGCACAGTATTCCATTGTGTATAAATACCACAGTTTGTGTATCCACTGGTCTGTTGATAGGTATTGTGGTGACTTCCATATTTTAGCTATTGTTAGTTGTGCTGCTATGAACATGGGTATACATATATCTCTGCTATGTGTTGTTTTGGCCTCTTTTGGAAATATTCCCAGGAGGGGAGTTGCTGGATCGAAAGGGGTATTTATTTCCAGTCTTTTGAGAGATCTCCATACTACTTTCCAGAGTGGTTGTACGAATTTACATTCCCACCAGCAGTGTAGGAGGGTTCCCTTCTCCCTACAGCCTCACCAGCACTGATTACCATTTGACTTGTTGATATAGGCCATTTTCTCTGGAATGAGATGGTATCTTAGCGACGTTTTGATCTGCATTTCTCTATGGCTAGGGATGTTGAACATCTTTTCATGTATCTATTGGCCCTTTGAACTTCTTTGTGAGTGAATCGCCTCTTCATTTCATTTGCCCACTTTTCAATAGGATCCTTTATTTTGGTAGGCTTACAAAACACCCATCAACAGACCAACGGATACACAAACTGTGGTATTTATACAGAATGGAATACTATGCATCTATAAAGTCCAACAGTGTGGAGGCTTTTGCAGGCAAATGGAAGAAACTTGAGAACATCATGCTTAGTGAGGTGAGTCAGAAGTAGAAAGGGAAACATTGAATGGTCTCTCTGATATGAGAAACCCAGATCACAACTATCTCATAGAACTTAAAATGAAAAACAAAGTGAAACAGGGGGGTAGGGCAGGGAGTGAGAGAGGGGAGGGTAGGGGGAGGGCCAAAAGGAGAGTGCGAAAGTCCCTGTGACCTTGACGAGATACTTATGAGCACAAAATGCTCAACTTCATTGTAAACCTTAAAATCTGCGCTTATACATATCAATAAAATGGGGGGAAAAAGAGGGAAAGAGGCACCAGTTACTTCACAGAGTTATGTGAACTTTCCTCAGGGTGCTACAAAAGATTCAACACAGTCCCTAGAAGTATCTGAGTTCCTCACCTGCCTCTCCATCAGCCCAGTCACCCCTCTTCTGGTTGCCCCACTGTGCTGTCTAGTGACACTCTTCCAGCTGCAGTCTCAGAACACTGTGGTGTGGAGTGTGTGTTCCTGTGGTGCTCAGCTGTAAACACCCTGATGTGGGAGAATGAATGGGAAGTCCCATCGTACCTGTTTTCCCATCCAGCTTTCCCCCACCCCTGGATGTTACCCACATTCTTCAATTTACCATCGGTCCTCTCTTACCACTTGCCCTTCCTGCCTGGGGCAGCCACATTAGAGCTGAGTGTGCTCCATAGTGAATTCATGAGAAGTGCAGTGGGAAAGAGAGTGCACAGCAATTCCATGTTACTAGCTACTGCGTAGGTAACTCAGATCTAGTATGTGTGCTACCCAGCTCTGTGGAGTAGCAAACGGCGCTCTTAACCCTGGGAAAGGCGTTATGAAGCCAACTGCCTCGGTTTGAGTTCTGGCTCCTTAATCTCTCTGTGCTCACTTACAAAATGGGGATAATAATTTAAATCGACCTCGCAGGATTGCAACAAGGAGTGAAAGAGTTAATTTACAGATAGCTTTAGCATTTCACAGTGTATAGCATAGCACAAGTGCTAGTCTGTGTTGGGGATTATTATTATTAATGTATGAGGTCAATGCCTGAAGGGATTTCCTACACACAAGTGGTCCTTTGGCTATTTCCCTTAAGGGCACATCTCTCTGCCACACACTATGCTTCAATTCACATGGAATCAATGGCTGCTGTTCTTCCATTATTCAAATACTAGTGCCTACTATATGCATATCCTGTCCCAGGTGATGGGGACAGATCTGTGAGCAAAACAGGTGAAGCCCTCTCCACAGGCAACTTATGTATAACATAGCATGAGCTTTTGCTGTCTCTGCTCATGAGCCTCTTGCCTGAAATGCTTATTCTGTCCTTCCTCATCTATAACTCCCACTTATTTAGATGCACACTGTTTCAATCACTTCCCTAAATCATGTCACGTGGGACCAGAGATCCTTTGCTATAAAGCACTGTGCATACTACCACTCTGAAGTCAGTAGAAGAGGCTGACATGTAAATTTTCTGTGTTGGCCATTTACATTAGTATGTGAACCTACTGATGAGAACAGAGCTCCTGTCACTGATCTTTATTAACTTGGCAGTGGCTGGGTCCATAGGAGACTCTTAAAGTTTGCTGGAAAACACTACTATCATTTATAGGCTTTTGAGTATGTTTCCTTCTTTGTGTTTCTCAAATTCTACCCCTGTCTTTAGCCCCTCTGCCCAGCAGCATCGATACTCAGGTGTTCGTCAAATAAAGGAACAAACTGACAAACTAATGTGTGCTTTTCGATAATATGAGAGAACTTAATAAAATCAGAGCGACTATGGAAGATTAGTGTGACTTACAGGAAAGACTGCTAAGGATGTTTTTCATGAAGTTTAGCTTTCACTCTCAAGTACATGCAGTTACTTCGAACAAACTGAGAACCTATTTATAAACCAGGCTGCCATCAAGAAATAAATAAGATTCACTGTGATTAGCAGGAGCATTTGCATACAAACACTTGATTTTCAACTGCATGTTTACACACAATTCTCCTGATCAGGCTAAACAGGCGAGTTCCCAATGCTGGATCCCAGGTGCACATGCTGACCACTGGGACAGCTCTGCCCCTGAGATGCCCCTCAGATACCTGGACTCTTGCAGCTCTATCAACAGTAGGTCAGCTTATCTGTATTTTTTAAACAAATAAGCAGAGAGAGTTGGGAACCCCTAGGGCAAACAGATCTCTGCCACAAATTCTATTTTCAAGGTCACTCCAATTTCGAAACGAATGGAAGTGTAGTTTGCTGAGTTTGCGCAGACACTGTGAATGGAGATGTGGGAGCTCTTTCTATGGCAGTTTCACACAGGCCAGTAAAGAAAACCAAAAGGGTCAGGCAGTTGGTTGGTTGGCCACTGATATTTACCAATGGCTTATTATCAGTCTGGTGGTGTTTCTAGAGTGCCAAGGATAAAAAGTAATGTGTAAGACAGCCAAGATTCTGGCATCTTGGGGTTGACTTGTTACTTGTAGTAGAGATGGGAGATAAATCCAAAGAAATACATAAACAAAATTCGTCCCAGTACTGATAAGTGAACAAGGAAGACATAGAAGAATAATGAGAGAGGATCATTCGTGGAAGTATGTAAATGTAAAAGTGGCAATGGAGGAGTTTCACCAGCCAGAGCAGTGAAGGTGAGTTTGCCTAGCTGTCTGAATAATCATGAGAAGAAGGCAGCTCAGAATGGATCTGACGGAATGGTATTCCAAGTAGAATAATATCAAGTGCCAAGTTCCTGAGATAGAAACAAGCTTGGTGTCTTTGAGGGACCAAAAGAAGGCCTGTATGGTTGAAGAATTCCATTCTGGAGCAAAGTCAAGGAAAAACGAAGCAGGAGAGGGAGGCAGAAACTAGCACAAATTTGTTCCAGAGTAAGAAGTCTGCATTTATTCTGTTGCAACATGAAACCACTGGACACGTCTGTAAAGAGAAAAGGCACTTAGGCCATTTTTGGCTACTGTGAGTAGGAGGGATTGTAGGGAACGAGGGCAGGGGGAGGCAGGGAAATCAGCTGGGAAACTCTGCTGTTGAGGTGATTTTGAAGTTGGCTAGGACTAGGGTTTAAGTGCTGGAGCCAGTAAGAAATGGTTGCCTTTAGGATGTATTTCAAGGTAAAGTAGACTTTCAAGCCTTCCCATTGGATTTGGTGTGCAGGGTGGAAGGACCCTCACTGCCCTTACCGAAGACCTTGAGGTGGATGGACGCATCCTGCTCGCCTGCTTTGTTCTCTGCGATGCAGACGTACTCAGCCTCGTCGCTCTTGTCCACCTTCCTGATGGTCAGCTCCGAGCTGTCATCACTGAAGATGTATTTCTCGTCATCTTCCTCACTTTCTATCAGTTCCCCATCCCTATGGGTGCAAAAATGCAAAAAAATAAGATTTTCACCAAAGACTTAAAATGTTTAGTTTTCACTAGTTTCCATAAAATTCAGACTCAGTCAATGGAAGTATTTAGTCTTCTCCAAACAGGATGACACTAAGCTGTGCTTTCACATGTATCTTTCATTTGACTACCTATTTCTTTGACTCTGCCCTTCACTCACAAGGTGAGGGCCTGCAAATCACACTTTTTGGACTGAAAATTAAAGAGGCAAGAGAACCTTACAAGAAACATTCTACTCTTCACCTGGAATGAGGCTCGTAGTCAAGAGGCTCATAGCCATGTCATTGAAGTACGAACGTGAAGAATGCCCTACAATGCCCCCTTCCCCTCTATTCCATAACACGAGGCACCAGCCAGTTTCTTACTTTGTCCAGCTCATGGTGGGCTCTGGGAAGCCTTCTGCATCACACACCAAGGTGACAGACTGGCCCAGGTTGGCGGTGGCATTCACAATGCTCTGCCTGGCCTGGACGGTGGGTGGCACTGAAGGAAAGAAGGATGTCAAGACTGGTTGTGGAAACTTAGGAGAGCCCATAGCCTGGAGGAGAGACATTTCATAGGTCCCTGGGTCAAAGAGTCTCCAGCTGGGGATCGAAAGTCTTGGACAGCTGGAGAGTTAGTGTAAGGCATCTATTTGTATGTTCACTAAATAATTAATGTAAACTGCATAAACAATTTGCCTGTAACACTGTATTATTGTCTTTCAAGAGCTTAGAAGCTGTAATATTACCCTTTATACATGTCATTATATATTTTCTCAATTGATGCATACTACATAACTACTCAGATTGGTGGAAGTCGGCATTCAATTGGTGCCCTTGATACAGAAAAAACCTGGAAATTATTATTCTCAGTGGTTATAAGGGTTAATATCATTTTGAGACGGATCAGCTCACTGCAGTGACATTTATCTGGAATCACTGTAAACAACCTTGTGCACAAAATGTTTTTTTTTTTTTTAACCAAAGGAATGAAGAGGGAGAGCTTGGCAAAAATACATATCAATAACCAAAACAATCTGAACACCATTAACTTATTTTCTTAGTACTGACATTATAATTTCCTGTAAACATGTTATAAATGTCAGATCGATTCCTTGGGTGTGTTTATTTGACACTGCAAATTAAGATTAATAAGCTCTTGCACCATGATTCGGACTACTCTGAAATCTGAATTGATTGTAATATTTTCTCAGCACATTGAACTAAGGGGACTAACTTTATGACTATGATAACATTAGGAACAATGAGTATGAATAAGAACTTATTTATTAGCAGGAATGGGGAAAGTTTCTAGTGCTGCAAGATAATGAAGGACATTCAATCACTGCCCTGATGACCCATAGTTAAGAGGAGGGCAAAAAAGCAACTGTATGAAAAAACAAGCAAACCAAACCCCAGAACAACAACCCCAGAGATTATAGTGGGGAGTGGATGCAGCTGAGATGAACAAAGGAAGACAGGATTCTTAGATAAATTGAACAGAATGATTTGAGGGAACAAGTTTGAAGCAATGAAGGGAAAAGAAAGAAATGTTTTCCTCACCATTCACGATGACCTGAATGTCCTTGAAGTTGATCTCCCCCCGTGCCAGGATTCTGCCCTCACAGCGATAAGTACCCTCATCTGTTTTCTTGATGCCCCGGATCTGCAGGTAGTTGTTGGACAGGACTATGAATCGGACTAGAAGACACAAGAGGCAAATTCATTCAAGGATCAGACGGAGAACTCTGGAATGAGTAAGTAGATAGCTGCATCTCTTTCCTAAATTCAGTCTTACAAAGTGGGGATTTAGGTTAAAATATAAAGAAGTGTCCCTCACTCTAAAATACAGCCAAGAGCAATATTCTACTTGAGCCTCGTCTTTTGCTTTGGGGAGCAAATCAGGTGCCTGAATATACCAGCTACAGACAAATATCTACTTGTGACCTGGGACTTGAATGTGAGGGCTGGGGCATCTGAATCTGAGTTTGGACTGGAGTGACTCAGAGGTCAGCAGAAATTCATAGCCCATAGGAAAAAGCAGCTGCCAGGAAATTCAGGTCTCACCATCTTTTTTCAGGATGACGTCTCGGCCCTTGTGTTTCCAGATGATGGTTGGGGGAAGAGAGCTGACCACATCACACACGATCACGGCATCTTCTCCCTCCTTGAACTCTTGTGGGGTTGGTGCATTCTTGAACATAAGCTTCTCTGGAAAATGAAAAGGAGGAGAGTAAAGAAAATGGTATGTCCTCTCACAAGATCCCTTCCCCCTAGGGTTATGCTGCCTGGACTTGAGTTGCATGCAACCTTCCATCCACATATATAAATATACATAGGGAATCCTACTGGACACTTGGTCACAGACATGAGGAGAGCAGCTGGGACAAGGAAGAGACCATGTCACCAATGTTCAGCAACAATAAATGCTGAATTTAATGACACTGTGTGCAATGAAAAGACTATGGTGGGAAAAGGAGTGCCATCCTTGCCATGTGAGATAATGCCAACAAAGCACAATGAATAGGCACAATAAATTGGTAGCAGGTCTCCTCTACAGTGAAACAGGAGGCATCTGTCCATTCTTGGTCTCTCACTCTGATACTACTCTCAGCCCCATCAATTTTCCCACAGCAGACAGAATTCTAAAGAACAGAATAAGGGCATGCTTAGTGGCAATTAATACTGTGCCAACCAATACTCTTCCATTAGCTAGCTGTTCCCACTATAATGCTAGTCAATGGGTCAGATGCATAATCACCAGGTAATGAGATGCCACCTCTTGACTGTGTTTCAGTGGCAATAAAAATGTCTGCTGTGAGTGGGACCTGAGTATTCAAATAATCAAGTCCTCTACTCCACTGAGCCTTTGGACTCTATTACCAGGAGGGGGCATGGCATAAGGAGAATCCTGCATTGTATACATACTAGTCAACACTTGGAGAGGCATAGAGGGGCTCATAACAGCCCTCTGGAAATTGTATAATTTGAATTCAGAGACCGGAGGACTGTGGGGGTGGGGCAGCTGTGACCAGTAGGAACCAGGGTTGTGAGTTCTGAGTTGGGCTAGAACCATTTAAAAATGTACCAGAACTCTCAGTGAGCTCAGAAAAGACTTTGTCAGGCCATTCCTAGAACCTCTATTCTCCTCTAACCCTCTCCACTACTGCATGTGTGGCTGACAAAGACAGGACAAAGAATGCAGAAGAGGGAGATTTCTTACGGAAGATCTTCACGTTGACAGTGGCCTCGGACTGGCTGCCATCCTCTCCAGTGACCACACACTTGTAAATGCCGGCATCATCAATGTTGGCGTTGTAGATCGTGAGCGTGGAGGAAGAATCATCATTCCACACCACGGAAATTCGCTGCTGGTTTGGGCTGAGCTTTTCCCCACTGGGGGAGAACCAGGAGATGTCCTTGTCTTTGGCATCTCCTGCCACTACGGAAGAAGAGATTACTTTCAAACTACTGAAATGCAGAAGATGAAGTCTCCTCCAAAGTGACAGCGGCTACTCAAAAAGAGGAACTGAACAATAAATCAATCAAGGGTGGACTTCCAGGGAAGGCTGATGACTCACGTTAGGATGTAACCTAGCCCTCCTCTGGCTTTTGTGTTTATTATATGCATAATATATCCTAGACTATTTGCAAAGAGCTCAACAACCACATGTACCCACTTACAGTAGTTCTATCCCTAGTGAGGACAGAAATTTGCTGAGGACCTACTGTGTGCTGGTCACTAATCTAAGAACTTACCTGTCTCACCGAATGAGAGATAAAGGAGTTAGTATGTCTTAAGATCAGTACTTTGGGACCTGGTTGATCTGGGACCACTGACGAAGTTGTTTTTGAAAGATTACATTATAAGGTCCTGAGCTGAAGATGAAAGACACAGAATAGCCTAAGAGTGCAAATTCCAACCACTTTGGATTCTAGATTCTGCCTGCACAAACCAGCATGACTCCTACTTTACCACCGCTGCTTTCAACAAATTCCTCATCTCTGTACATGCTACAAAGAAGGCAGGCAAAATCACCCATACTGCTTTTCCCTGGACATCTAAGAGGAGCAGGTTGCTGCTGTTGAGCAGCCCCAGGTGCTGGTATGGAAAAAAGTGAAGGACTCTGAGATTCTGCCTGCCTCTGCACAGCGCCCTTCCTAGCCTGTAACACCCAGCCCCACACAGATGCTTAGTATGGAAATGAAGCAGTGTTCCTTTCAGGGCCCATCATGTTTTCGATAAATATCGCTATTTGCAAGATGTGCTGTGGGCTCTATGGCTGCATCTCCAAATCACTGGAATTGCTGTAATGAAGGCAAAGCTGGATTGAATACATTTTGTGGTCACAGCCACCTCATCTGATGCAGGTCACGGTTGCAGTTAAAGGCCCCCCTTTGCCAAATGCTGCTTGATAACGTCACAATTTACACCCGTTTCAGTTCTTTCCATGTTCTGAATCCTAGTCATATCATATACAGACAACATCAGGCCTTACTTGACATCCTTTCCTCTCAGGACATTTCTTGATAACTGCGGGAGCCATGGACATGGGGCACACTTCCTAACCAAATGACACCAGGATTGACATATCCCATTAGTCTCTGGTAGTGGTCATAGGACACAGAAGTGATGTTCATAACAGACTCAGAAAATTCAGGATAGAAGTCTTTAACCATCAGGGAGATGCCAGTAGATGCCAGAAGCCAACTTACTTCCAGGCAAATATTAGACTTTCTTGGATTTCCTAGGTCTGGGGGATTCTAAGAAGTGAGATTTCAAGTGATCCAATGAAACATTATTTCTAATTTACAGAACTGTAGATGTTTCTAATTTACAGAACTGTGGGTATAGACAGTGGAGGAGACCCGAGATGATTCACCACCTGGGAGTTGTGCTGACTTTCCCGAGAAGATCCTTCCTTCCTTATGAAGTGGATGTGTAGATGACACATGTCATGAAAATGCAACAGTCTCAGAGAGAATGGAAGAAGGTCTAAGGATACACTCGCATTTGAATGGTCACACTTTTGGCCCTTAAGGAGAGTAATACTCAGAATTCTAGGTGCCCTGAGCTCACACTCATGGACGTCTGCTCTGTGTGCTGGGTCTTTGAAGAGGCAACCTCTCAGCAGGACAAGGGGCACTTGCCTTGGCATAAGAAGAATTTAGACTCTCCAACGCTGATTTCTCCTTGGCTGGGCACAATATCCACCTGCAGAGAAACTGAAAAAGACAGAGTCCAATTCAAACACACATTTAAAAATTTGAGAATGAAACTCCAGATTTCAAAGACAAACCAAAAAGGGTCCTCCAGCTCAATTTAAGCACTGTAAAAAAAAAAAAAAAAAAAAAAAAATAGTAAATGGACGTTTTTTGAATTCTGAGAAATTGTCCCCACCAAAGTATTCTCATGGTGCAGGAAGGACTGGACATGGCTTAGGGCACTCCCTTATGGAATTACTATGTCTTATTAGATTGTACAAGGTTCCTTGGAAGATCTGGAGTGACGTCTGACCCAAGCATTTCTGACCCCTAAGAAGGCCTGTGGTCCTGTTCCAGGCAGCTGTACTCTGGATTCATAGGGATAGTATCCTAGCCAGTTTTTTTTTTTTTTAATCACTTTCAGCTGTGTCATGAGCAGAAGCCCCCTTACTCCAGAACTATACCCAGGGGTCTCTTGCAAACTCCCCATTGTCACCATGCTTAGTCATGGTGGAAGGGGTCAGCATGAAGATTTACACTGATTTTTGAAGAAGTTACAAACAAATGCTTACTCTATCTCATAACACTAGGATCAACATGACTGTTTCTGCAGAAAACAACAAATTTCACCAATCCAATTAGTCAGACACTCCTAAAGTCCTGTCGCCTGTGCTCTGCGGAATCCCCCGTGTCCCTTGGCTACTTCCCCTGAATTTTCATTTGAGTACACCGAGGCTCTATCATTCTACTGCGCTGATAGGAAAATGCACTGCACTAGATCTCCTTGATTCCTGTCTTCAGCCTGCTCCACATCTATCTGCTCAGAGCAGATAACCATTCCTCATGAAGATACAGTTTTACAATAGAAAAAAAAATGCTCTATTCATTCATTTGAATCCAGCTTCCTTCTGCCTCTTCTCTTAAGTAGATGTAAAAGCTGGAGGCTAACTGGTTGGTATCTGGTTCAATACAGGGAGCGCCTCAAAGGCAATATGAAGAAGAGACCTGAGCAAAGCAGGCTGGTCACAGGGACTCAGTGAGCCTTTCCTCCCAACAGCCATTTTCTTTGCACAGTAGAATGGAGGAAAAGCTCGTTGCCATGGTGACTGGCTTGCAGGCTGGGCTGCACTGCAGCTCTGGGTCTGTGTGCTTTTGATGAAGAGACCATAGTTGTGCTCGGGCGAACGCACAGATCAAAAGGCACGCTTGGGGCTGAGACGGCAGCGTGGGGGCCACCAAACTACTTGAGGTGCGGCCTTCCAAACCATCCCACAACAGACAAAGCAGATCACAAAAAAATCTGGCAGAGGCTGCAGAGAAAATAGGATGGTATGATGGAGCAAGGGAATGGAAAGAGGAGGGGAAGGAGAAGGTGAGGAACAGGCACAGGGGAGAGGCAGGGATAAGGTGCTGGGCTCTCCTCTGTGATAACAAGAGGGGGAGCTCGGATACTTCCAAACAACGAACCAGAACAAGTATTGCAATTTCAGGATGATTAGTCTCACCATCACTTATTATTTGGGTTCAGTAGTGAATTCTCACCTGAAAGCAATGAAATGTTTTCCTTTCCTGACTGTAGCCAATGGCACCCAGGGCTGCACTGGAACATCATGTTGGCCAGCGCCACTACGGCCACAGGTACTACTGACGCAGGCTACAACTGCTTTCCCAGTCATGCTACTCAGTTCTACAACTGCAAGGTCCCAGGGTTTCGGCACTACCCTGTCCAACCCCTCACTTTCTAGGTGAGTAAGAGATGTCCAGTGACATCCCTTCAGACATTTCTAGCTGGGGCCCATGTGCTCTGGGGCTCAGGCCTCCTGGATCTCCGGGAAGGGTCCTCTGAGTCATTCTGTGCTGCCTCTGAGCAGAGTTGAGATACTCTTTCCCTACGATGAGGACTCTGGAGGCCTAGTAACAGCCATTGACATTGCCATTCCCTAATGAGTAGAGCAAATGCAGTGTGGAGAAGGCCTTGCAGTACTTTGGGAAGACTGGGGCCTACAGAGAGGCTGGAGGCCAACAGTATCCGTCTTAGGGCTAACCAGGGCCTCTTGTCTCTCTTTTTGTGGCTCACATTCCACAGGAGCAAAGGGCCCACGAAGCCCAGAAGCTGGTGTGTGCGCCATCCCTCACCTGAGTAACAACAGTCTTTTCTGGAGTTTACAGGGATTCTTTAGAGAATCTGAGGCATATTTCTGCCTGGAAAGCTCACTGGCACATATGCTGAGCATTAGCCACTAGCATCAACATATGGATCCTGTTAGTCGGGTACGGCCCTTGTGGCTTTGAGAAGAATATTCTTATCCTGACTGAAAAAACAGCCTTCATTTTTTTTTTTTAAAAGCCCCCTTTCAAAAAAGAACATGACTCTCTGGGGGCAGCCAGGCTGAAGGGTTTTCATACTCAAATGTAGCCAAGATCTATCCCTGGACCATGAAGAGATGAGAATTTCAAAGGAATTCCTGGCTTAACGGGATCCCACGCACACATTTATCACCACAGAAGTTTTAAAAAGAAGAAGCCTTCCATGGACACTCCCGGTGTTTTGTTCACATGGAAAAGATAGTGATTCCTCCCTGTAAACACCACACAAGGCTGGGCCAGAGGAGCCTCAAATGCCCTTCAAAACAGTGCTTGGCTGTTTTAACTGCATCTCAAGGGCTAATTAGTCTGCAAATCTGCAAATGTTAAACCTTAAAATATTAGGCTTAACAATGGTAAGTGGAAATCTGCTCTAAACTGAAACCTCCTCTCCTCTTCTTGCTTCTTCCCACCACGTCTCTATTACTACTTTCACTGTTTCCAGTAATAAAGCCTGCCTCTAATTTCACCTTTCTTTAGTTACACATGTAAGTGAAATTTTCTAGCCTGCCAAAATACATACTTAAAAAAACTTATGAAGTCATTTCTCCCAAATAAAGTGTCTTACCTCCTGCTTTCCATCACTGTTCTGTGCATCAAATTGTCATCTTAGCTGCATCCAAACAGACCTAGGTGTTTGGACCTGGGCAGGGCCCCCTGGACGCACTGACATCATGCAGCCTATTCCAGGTTCTGCAGTAAGTCTGCATCCCCCAAGCCACCTGCAGCCAGGCCACTCTTTCCAGCTTACAAAAGACACTTATTATTACGTCTGATCTCACAACAGTTCTGAGAAGAAAGCTCATCGTACTGGCCTCATGTTACAGGAGAAGATGACGCTCAGAAATGCAACAATTTGCTAAGGGTAACTCAGCTATGGAACAACAAATCCAAGGATGAAAACCACCTAATTCTAAATCTTCACCTCTTCCCCTTCCCTTCCCTAAATACTACTAATTTTCCTGCAGTCTCTGCATGGGCTTATTACAGCACAGTACCAGTACCAGTTGCTCTCGTTCCCAATCATGGGCTAGGAAGAGTGGAGTCACTGTGCAAAAATATGGTAATCAAACTGCAATCACTTTCCATTTGATTACTCTACCTGTCCTTTTGGCTCACAGATCATGACAGCACTCCTATTCTATTTAAGAGACGGGGAAGTAGAGGCTCAACACGTTAAGCAACAGTCAAGATTCAAACCTAGGTCAAAGCCTCAGCCATTTCTTCCATAGTATTCTAACCCTTGTGAACACACAGAAAAAACAAAGGCCTGTCTTTTGAGAACTGAATGTTTTTTTTTTTCTCTTTCTCCTCATTTCACTTAAAAACATAAAATAGAATGATAGGTTCTAAAATGTGTTTTCAGTTTAAACAGGTGGTTTTTTTAATTGATGAATGCTTAGAATGAAATTCTGACTTTCAGCAAACAGCTTCAGGTATAGATAGAAGTTTTATAACTCCAAATTCCCTAGCAGAAGTAGGCTATAAAGTCTTAGTTGCTAAAGAAAAGTGAATTAAAATTTCAGTTCATAAAAGATGCCAAGGTACTTATCAGAAGAGGTGGGGATCTTGTTAAGGTAAAGCAACAGAAAAGAATTATTCTGATTTCAAAGAGGAGTTCATAGACTTGACTTAAATTAGCAACTTCTTGCAGTTTAATTTTACTGCTTTCTTTTCAGATTCTAATGCTCTTGAGTAGGTGGAATCTAGGAGCAGAAAGTGAACAGAGGTCTCTCCTGTGGCTCTTTGGTGAAGACACTGGTTGCTGAGGAAGACTGATTTTGGATGTAAGGTCATCAGGGAAAGGTGCTCTGGTCTCCAGTGCCAGAGATGGGTGAATGATAATCTCCTCTAGTGCCCAGTGACTGCATGAGAGAAAGGAATTTTTCTAGAATCTATGGCCATGGACTTTAGAAAAAGGCATCATATTGTAGGGCTACGTTTATTTTTTGGCTATTTTTATTTTAAGCAATGAGTTTTCAACCTCATTAATGGAGTCCTGTATTTTTCTTTTTTCACAGTATAAGTGAGTTCCCAGGTCTGTTTCATACATTTGACCACACCTGTGGGGAACCAAACAGTGCAGACTAGGAGCAGAAGAACTGTGACATCCCCGTCAGAGGCATTTTGCTCTCATGATCAACAATGCACTCAGGAGAAACAAAAAGGGCCTCCGCACCACTAACCCTACCAAACTCAACCACAGTAAAACAAAACCTCACATGGCAATACTGTGGTATGATTAAGGATCAGGACTCTGGATCCAACTGTTTAAGGGATGAGCTGTGTAATTTTGGCCAAGTTATTTAAACTCCAGAGCTTCTCCTCCAAAACGGAAAAAACAGGGCTGGGGGTGTAGCTTAGCAGTTAGAGCATCTATCTAGCAAGCTCTCAAAGCCTCGGATTTGATTCCCCAACACCACAAAAACTGGGAGTGGTGGCAGGTGTAATCCCAGCAATTGGGAAGCTGAGGCAGGAGAACGATTATGTGTTTGAGGTCCGGCTGGGCTATATAGTGAGTTTAGGACCAACCTGGACTATAGAGTGAGATACTGTCTCAATAAAAGTTGTGGGGTAATAGGGAAGAAACATCCTCACAAGGTTTTGGAAAGATTAAATGAATTAACGTATGCAAAGCATATAATACATTTTAATACTTGTATATTTTTATTCTTAGCCTATAGTAATAGCCTTCCCAAACAAATTATTTTAGTTATTTCTGAGTAAAGTAATGTTTCCCTTTCTTATTTAAAATAAAGTAGCCTTCTAGAATGATCTAAGGTGTGATTAGGTACCCTGGTTCTACTCTACATATGTATGAGACGTTTTTATTGTAGGTCATAACTTTACAGATAGAAAGTGCTGAATTTTGAATTCAAACAGAGCCGTCCCCCCAAAAATAACAATAATAACAGCACTAAACAACAACAGTGCTTTAGATGAGTCATTTCACCTTGGTCTCAGGGTTCTTTCTAGTAAAATGGGGATGATAATAAAACTGAACTCATGTGGTAGATCACCATAAGAATTAGTCATGAGAAGATTATAGTTAAGAAATCAGAATCTGAAGTCAGGGAGACCTGGGTCTAAATTCATCTTTGAGAGTAACTGAGTTGTCAGGTGAACCCATGAGCTTGTAATCCTCATCTCCTCCCCCATAAATGGATATAATTACTCAACAGATCTCATATGGGTATTGACATTATTTAGAGATGTATGTATTTCCAGAAACAAGGTCAATCTCTATATACGTATGTGTGAGTGTGTTTCTGATGACAGCACTTGCAGCACTTTGAACTTATGCACATACACACACCTTAAACAAATAAAATCCCCAATAATGCTTTTAACAGCAGAAACAATATAGCAGAAAATACTTGTATACTACTTGAGTCAATGTGCCCAAAGTTTATCAAGGAGTGTGTGTACATGTCTCTGTGCACATTTTTATAGGTTTGTGTATGGATAGGTACATCTACTCAGAGCCTATACAGAGATGTATATGTGTATTTTAACACAACTTGTCAAGGTGATGTTGTTGCAAGAAGTAGTTCTACATAAGTAAACTTATTTTGGGGAATAAAGATGAGTAAATTATTAGGGATAACTAAGAGCTATCACCCACACTTGACACACCAGTCTTTTCATTCTCTCTTGTTCTACTCCTGAGAGCAGCTAAGCAGAAGACAGAAAGAAGGTAAACTGCTTAAATTTCAATTTTTAACCCCACAATTAGATATCATTTTGGAGAAATTATAAAAATAATTGTTCTTAGAGATTTGGTTTCCTGTCTGTCTAATGGCTCCATAATGACAGTCTGTACTTTAATTGCCACTGGCAGCACCCTCAATGTGTAGAACTAGCTCCTGGCAGTAACTGAAGTCATCTAGAAGTCATACTTAGGCTCCCAATCCTTTAACTAGCCCAAGTGTTGTTCCATTTGTACAGATGGAACTCCCTAGGTGTGGTGGTACATGCCTATGATCCCAGCTACCTGGGAGTTAAGGAAGAAGAATGAACAGTTGAAGGTCAGCTTGAGCAACTTGGCAAGACCCTATCTCATAAAAAAATCAAGAAGATTAAAAAATGAATCAGGATTTTAGCTCAGTGGTAAAATGTTTGTCTAGCATGCACAGGCCTCTAGCTTAAATCAGTAGTATAAAAAGAATTCCCAGAACGTTATCTAACTCCTACTTAAACCTTAATACCCAGAAGTAATCTACCTGGGTTTCCAAGTCAATAGAGCTACATTTACAACCAAGCCATACTATGTAACATCCTTGTAGAACCATGGGCCACAAGGTTTCCCCTAAGATAAGCCAGAAGATAAAGGAGGACACCTGGGAATGTGAGATCTCTTCTGGATGTGCTCACCAGCACCTAGCTAATGTGTGACAGCAAAATCAGAGACAAGAGGAGAAGAGAAAGATCGTCCTTTGTGGTGGTGAAACATTCATTTTTAAGCCATTAGAATGGAGAAACCAGAGCATCCAAGGATAACAATATCCATTCAGACAACCAGCTGATAACATACAAATAACCCTAAACCAAATGCACTTAAAATGCACGCTGGGCATTTTACTTTCATATGCTACACAGATTTCCAAAACCTACTATTTTGATAAAGATAGATATCATTTAATAATAAACTGGGCATTGCTCTGTACACAAATGCAACAAAAGCAGTCCTGGTGAATGTCTCCTTTATCCTCCCCAAGCACCGTAAGTCATCCAAAGAGAGTGATGAGGGAGAGTATCCTAGAAGGTGAATATGTCTTCAGAATTCTCCAACACTCTATGAATTGGTATTATAATTTGCACTGTGACTGTATAAAAAGAAAAAAATTGAGTATCACTGCACAACTGAGGCATAGACTTGGTATCCCATTACCTTAAATATTCTATCTTATCGAACTCCCATAGCCAGGCAACAGATGCATATCTGTCAGAAGCAGGGGCTTTATTTCTTAGTATAAGAGGTTATCTGAGCTACTAGGCATTGGCATAATGGGCATTGGCTCTGCTTCTTGAGTCTGGCTTAAACTCAGATCCCAGAGCCAAGCCAGACAACAGCTTCAGCCCTCTTGACCTACCAGTTCCTTGGGTCAAACTATCATTTTATTAGATCCAATTCAAAATACCAAATGGCTTAGTTTTATGAGAAAAAAATTAATGGTTGACAACTGTGGTTAACTCTTCCATAAACGACTTACCAGATAGAAAATACAACTAATTCCATGTCACACAGTGTCCTGTAGAGCAAGAAAACCTACACACTGGTTAACCTCAAAGGTAACAGACTCATGCTGTTCCCAAGCCATCTCTTCCCCCTACCAACATCTATTTCAAAGAAGGTACAAGGCTCTAATTAGAAGCACTCTGATGGGTAGCCATAAGAAATGACTCAAAGGGACACTAAAGAAGGGCACAGCCACACAAGTTCTAGACCATACCCATAGATTTAGCATGTGGCCAGAGTCCAGTCAGCCTGATGAAAAGGAACATGTTTGATTACTTGCTTGATTTAAGACAGCCTCCCAAAGGAAGAAGCATCCAAAATTCTGTTTTTGGTTTTGCCAAGCAGCACAAAGTCAGAAGTTTCTCTGCTGAGTCTCAAAAGGGTCAGCTTCTAGGTCGGAAGTAATAGCAGTCCTTTCTCTCTCCCTTTCCCTTTTCCTCTCCCTTCCTTCCCCTCCTTTCCCCTCCTTCCCATTCCTCTCCTTTTCCCATTCATCTCCCTGCCTTTCTCGGTACTTGGATAGAGCTCAGGGCCTTCACACTGAGCTACATGCTCAGACCATTTTTGATTTTGCTTCTGAGACAGGTCTTGCTAAACCTCTAAGTTACCCAGGCTGAGCTTGTGGTTCTCCTGCCTCAGCCTCCAGAATACAGAGATTACAGGTCTATGCCCCTAGGCCTGGTATAAAATCCTTCTGGAGTAGACACTTGTTTAGTGTACAGAACGCAAGAGGTAAAGGCAGAAATGTTCTGCAGCCCCACACCTCGTGGACAGCACACTGATGAGTACATGAGTGTGTCAAGAGAGGCTACAACTTGGTCTATTTGCAACATGGCTTCTCAGATTTCTGCTACATTGGTTCAAGGCCAGGGTTATGGGGCCATTCAGCTACAAAGAAGGCTGAAGCTAGAACAGACCTGACTCACCATCTCAACCCTTTCCTTTTACCCACTAGAACAGGAGAAGCAAAAATTCTTGGAATGTTGCAGCGAAGTCGGAAGCCCTGAGGTTGGCCTCAGATGCTGATTCTGACCTGGCTGTTTCTTGCTCGTGTGGCTCAGTCGCTTCTACTTTCTCCTTGATAGGTTTGCCCTAGTCTCACCTCCATCGTCCAAGAGTCATCAGGTGGAGAAAATCACTCGATGAAGCTCAGCTAAACAAGCATGACAAAGGGCGTGTGTTTGATTTCTGTGACAAGCTGATCACACCATCCAGTGCGTCTAGCACCAGAGCTACTTTGTATCCTTGCTCCTTTCCAGGCCTCTCTTTCCTGCTCTCTCCATTTCTAGGCAGATCCTGATGGTGGCCAGCACTTTGCCTGAAATTGAATTATTACTAAAATGAAGAGTAACGACACAAATAGATGTTTGGAAGTCAGTGAAGGTTCTGCAGATAAAAAGAGTCCAACCCATCCATCTTCCTGGATAGGCTAGAGCTTCTTGGTAAACTGCTGCTTGCTATCTGATTGTATCCAGGCTGCCACTGACAATGCAGTCTTAGGTCATTCTCTCGGAAGACTTGCCTCGACAATATGACTCATAGAAGTTCTTTTCTTCCAGCCATAAAAAGGTACTGATACAACGCAAATTGTCTCTCTCCCTCCCAACAGCTTCTGCTAACATGGCAAGAAGCTGGAATTATATCTTTCAATATTTGTCCAGCTGTTGTTTGCAGATGTTGTATTCTTTACACTCAGAAAATAGAGACTTAGAGAATGCTAGCAAGCAACTTCATCCTGAGAATTTTAGATACTGCCCATATCTTTCAAAATGTCCTTATGTGCTGATAGCTTTTAGCACATCTGGGCTATTGAAGATACAAAGCTTACAATCTCTCAAACAACTAGTGCACAAAATAAAAAACAATCTATATTCTCAAAGATATGAGATTAATATGTGCCAGTCAGTGTACTAAGCATTCAGTTCATTTAGTCCTCAAAACAATCCTAAGTGACAGGTATGTTGTTATCCTATCTGGCAAATAAAGAAACAGAGGAAGGGGAAGATGTAAATAATTGGCCCGTGGTTACAAAGTTGGTAAGAGGTAAAGACAAGATTTGAACCTAGGCAAAGCCAGCTCCATGGTTCTTGCTAGTATATATTTGCATACAGTTAGTCTAAAAGTTAACTTTGATGAAGATGGAGTTGTTTTTCTTCTGGCAGGTAAGCACATAAATAGAGAAAAAGCTACCAACAAGGAGCTACACTGGCACAAACCCTGAGAAGTACTGACTGTGACCAGGAGCTGGAAGATGAGTTTCCTGGAATCCTTGAGCCCAGAAGACCACTCTCCCTTCCCCGCGCTAGCCCCCACCCTTTACCTCAGCTAGCCTTCCTGCAGCCTGTCTCTGTTGCTGCCCCGGCTCAGAGCAGCACTGGTGGTGGCAACAACAGTGATGAGACCAAAGGAGTTGGATTTCTCCATTTATGAGTTATTCCTTTTCTCTTAGTTTGACTTCAAGATAAGCCACACATTCCCTTCTTAGAAGGTAGATATGAAAATGATTTTTTGATGATATGTAAATTGTGACCCCTTCACCCCACCACTGCAGGATGTGCATCTGAAATGGATTATTTATGGGGCTGCTCAACTTGTGCTCTCGCAAAGCTGCCATCCTTCCAGAGAGGTCACCCATCTGTAGTGAGCTCGTGGTAAAAGATGCCTGTCAGAGGCCATGCTCCCTTCTGCTGCGTGGAGAGTGCATTCCGAACTGCCACATACTGTCACACTCAATTAGGTGGTACCTGACCTGCCGGAGATGGCACCGAGCTGTTATACAATATTCGAAGGGCGTAGCACAGAAGTAAAGCCAAACACTTAAACAATAATTCTTCAATTATCCAGTATTCTGGGACATAATTGTACTGCTTTGTTAAATCGAAGAATCAATGAGAAAGCTGCCCCAGACCCTCTGGTGCCTCATCTGGAATAAGGGTAAGAGCTGGACTGTGGTATCTTTATCACCATGGCTTCTCAGACACTTAGAACCTAGGATGGGAAAAGAGAGGACAGAGAAGAAGGCCCTGCGAAGACGCTGCTGGTACATCCAAAATGCATCCTCCTTCTGCAGTATTTCATCTGCCAACATTACGACCCATTGATCCATAGACTTACCCATAATGTTATTTCCTGATTCTCAGTTAAAAGTCCTTGGCCTGTGATAATAGTTTCCTCTGGTTTCCATACAGCATGATCTTTGGGACTCAGGACAGCTTCGCAGCCACCCCCCCTTCCTCAGGCTGGTTCTGACACTTCACTCTTGGTACTTTCATCTTATGATTTATAAGCCCAATAACAACACAAGCCTCTGGCTGTGCTTTAGGTTGCTGAGTCTTTTCTGACTTACAATGAATCAAAGGTTTGGGTAGAGTTTGCTGGGAGGCCTGGGGAAAACATTCACAAGGTAAGAACAAGAAGGTTGGGAGACCACATGTGCTAACTTCACAGCTGGGACTTCTCCACTGTGCTAACTTGACAGCTGGGACTTCTCCATGTACTAGTTCTAGGTTTTTCTTTCTGCCCATAACAACGCTACAACTCTAAAGTACCATTAATAAGTCATAAAAATTGAGCATGGTATGAGATTCTTGCATCGATTACAGTTTTTCTCCTTTGGTTTTGTTTACTGTGTTATAGTAGAAGCTTTTTTTCTTTTTCTGCCAGCATCACCGAGTTCTTTCATTACTCACTGAGATGCCTCCCCTCTCCGGATCTACACCAAACTGTCCTTGACAAACTCGCTGTGCTTTATGGGATAGGTAGGAGCACCTTTGAATCCAGCCTGTGGAATCAAAGCAGGAACATGAAAGACAGGCCCCTGTGGCACAATGTCACAATGTGCTTTGATGATCAAGGACACAAATCTGAGGGGGATTTGAAGGAACCAATTCAAAGGTCAGGGACAAATAACGAGACTCGCCCATGAGAAACAGGCATAACCCAAACTCATCTGATGGCGTCTGAATCTTCTTTTAGAAGGAATTTCACAGAGTCAGTGCTTCTTAACTTCTACCTAAATGTGACAAAAATGCAGTTATGCACGACTTTAAAATTGGGTACCTAATCTTGCTTGCTCTTGGATCCTTGGTTCTGTAATCTAAATGAAAGAAAAGACCTATCAAGGGACAGTCTCTGTAAGGGAGGGTTTGTGGGAACTTCCATTCTCAGGAGGCCAAACTCTTTCCTGGCAATGGGAGTTTGCAGTGACCACTGTGACTCTGGCCTGGTGGACCATGTCTCAGTAAGGGATGGGGTAAGGATGAAAGGAAGGAACTTTGCAGATACGCACACACACATGGACACACACATAAGCATAGACAAACACATAGTGTACACATATAGACATATGCACAAGCCTGCAGATGCGTACATACATACACACATGACACACTCATACAGACACAGGTACCTCATGTTTGTTACTCTGTTGCTCTGGATAGTGACACTCTAGAAATTAACACCTTGAATGTACAAATTCTGTCCAGTCACAATTACTAGGCAAAACTGGATTCCTTAAAAATAACCCAGGTTTCCAGCCACTGACTTTTCTGTTTTTAAAAATGGAATCAAGCCAGGCACAGTGGGACATGATGGCAATCCCAGCACTACGGAAAGTCATAAATTCAAGCCCACTTAGGGCAACTTAATTACATATCCAGACCTTGTATCAAAAAAAAAAAATTAAAACAGAAAAAGGGAAGTAACTCAGTGCCAAGGCCCAGAGATCAATCCCCAGTACAGGGGCGTGGGGGGGGGGGGTGGGGTGGGGTGGAGGTGGGCATCTTAACAATAGGTAAACTTGGGGATGCAAGAAATAGTTTCCATTCCAAACTGGATGACAAGAACAAAACCAAGAAACCCCAAGACTGTTATCAACAGAAAGCTAGTTAAATGAGCAGAGCTCACCCAGGATAGTGTTGTGCTAAGAGAGCTATGTTTCAGTTTTCTGACATCCCTGTGAGAAGCTCTCCAAGCAGCTTCCCTGCTGAGGGTCCCTAATGATTCCACAGACCCTGCTCTCACTTCTGGTCTAAAGAGGCAGCAGTGCAGCTGTCTGCTCTCAGGTGGCTATGTAGTCCTGGGGGTGACAGGCAGCTCTTTGAAGTAGAGTTTTCAGTCTCTGATCAAAATAAATGGTGACAACATGGACTGAGAGTTCTCTGTGGGCTGGAGTCTCCTGACAGACCTGTCTCTTTTTCAATGGCATCTCTATCTTTGTGCCCCTCCAGCCACATGTTCCCATATTCCACAATTCTGAGGGTCAACCTCAGAATATTCTGAATACAGCCATTTACCACAAACCAACCAAAGACAGATTATGTATACGATGGTGGGCTCAGAAGATTACACTGGAGTTGAAAAATTACTATCACCTAGTGACACAGCACAACTCCTTATTCATGTGTTCGAAGGGATATCTCTGTAAATGCACCCATTGCTCTGACAGCTGGATAAAAGAACAGCACAAACACTTGTGTACAGTAAGTCCAGAATGGGCTTGAATTTGGAATCCTCCTGTGTCAGCCTCCCAGAGTCTTGGGATTACAGACATGCACCATCCTGCCCACCCTGCTGCAATCTGGGATCGACCTATACCATCTGGGTTTGTGTAAGTATGCTCTATGATGCATGCATAACCATAAAACCTACTAATAATGCACATCTAGGAATGTAGCCCTGTTGTTCAGTAATGGATGCTTATACTTCTATCAGACAAGACAGACAGATGTGTACCTCAAAAATAATGACAGCAACACATATAGGCAAAAAAGGCTATAGAGACCTCTTTTCATGCAATATATCATATTTTACAACAAAGAAAGCTGCCTTTATTTCTATAAAAATTTATAACTGTCAGCTTTGCTATTTGCCTTTTAACAACGACAATATCTTACAGAAAGTTATTTTAAAAAGTAACAACCTGAAAACCAAGTCTACTAAAGGGCTGGAATTGCAGGAATAAAGGGCCAGAGAAACAGAGAGCAGAAAATCCCAACAGCAGTTCCAAACTCCCTCTGGGATCATGAATCTTCCTCTGCACCTGATCTTCCTCTCTAGAGGACAGTGGATTCCTCTCTGGTCCTCTTGCACTGTGAGGTCTCCATGTAGTTTCAGGTCTCGTGAAGCATTTCTCAGAGTGCCTTCAGGGGAGCTGACACTTTCTGAATGGCCCACACAAATTTTACCAACAGGCCCACAAGACCCCAGCCTGCACGTCAGCTTCCAAAGTCACTGGACTGTGAGTTCTATGCTTGGTTCTGGCTGAAGAGAGGTGATGACAAAACCCAAAATGTCCCCAAAATACTGCCACTAATGTTACAAGGGTGAAGTCAAAGAATCAAAATCTTAAAACAACACAAAAACCATTACCACATCAAAGACTTCTTCCCGTCTGTGTCCTGAACTTTTCCCTACAACCTTTGAGGGAAAACCATCATATAAGTGAGATCAAGTCGGGAGCTGGCCCTTGACTTGGGCAACATCCTTTTACAATGGCAGAAGCAATGACTCAAAGGCCGAAGCCTAAAGTCAAGAGGTCAGATTTAGAACAAAAGCTGCTTGAGACAAGAGTTTGACCTATTCTTGCACCACAGGAAATGGTTTTGCTTCTTAGATCAGACAGGAAGTTTCCTCTTATAGTATGGAACTCCCTTAGATACCAGATGCAAGAGGCAAACCTACATAAGTAGGGAAGAGAGAGAGATTAAGAAACAGAGAGAGAGAGAGAGAGAGAGAGAGAGAGAGAGAGAGAGAGAGAGAGAGAGAGAGAGATCAAGGGGGGGGGGAGAACTAGTCTACAAGAAAAGAGTCATTAGGATAAGGGAGAGATAGAACTTAGGCCCTACTAGATGACATATTAGTGCAAGCTGACTGGTGACCTCTAAGGAATCTAGTAACAAGCCATCCTTTATTTTAATTCCACTGTTTCTCATAATCTTCCCAAAACTACCAACAGGGATGTCAGTTTCACACCTATGCCATATTTGAAGAGCCTCTTCCCTTCTGTGTGTGCTCCGAATTTTGAGGCTAACTGATCTTGCAAGACCTCAACCACTTATCCAAGAGTGCTGGCATAGACTCAACTGAACAGAATACAAGGTGTTCCCTCATGGTCTTTAAAAAATGACACTTCTTTACTCTTTTGACCATGAAAAATCAATGGTGAATAATGCTGAGATCAATTTGTGAGAAGCATTTTATATTCACACCAGCCTAATGGTTTCCAAACATAGGTCAGCAGACCCTAGACCAGTATTAGGTTATGTGTTAAGAATCACCTGGAAAACTTATTAAAGTGGATTTCCTGGGGAGGGTGAGGGCAGGAGAGGATCAGAAAGGTAGAGGGGAAGGATTTGTAATTTTGATGTGATCTATATGTGCACAAAACACGCTAATGTAAACATTATGTGTCACATATATACATATCAATAAAATGGGGAAAATAAAGTAGATTTCCTTGCTATACCTCTGAAGGTCCCAATTCAGTACTTCTGCCTGGGGGTCTCCATGGTTCTGGTTTTAAAATGCTCATGGTTTTGCCATGTAGGTAGGATATGGATCACTGGCTTAGTTGATAACCTACCCACCAGGATAACTGATGAAATGCAAACATCAAATCCAGTTCAACTGCTCAAGACCCTGCCTGGGATGATTTACATTTGCAATCTTTCACATGCTGCCCTGCTTATTTTGCTATTTATCACATTAAGTATGTGATATGGCTCTGCAGAAACACCAATTTCATGCATTTGTTTTCAAGTCTGTCAAGCAGCACTTTAGGAAGCAAAACCCTACACTCAAAGCCACTCGTGATGGTTAATTTTATGCATCTGCTTGTCTCGACCATGGAGTAGCCAGGTATTTCATCATATGTGACCCTGAGTGTATCTGTGAACGTGTTGCTGGGGAAGATTAACAATTAAATTGGTAGATGGAGTAAAGCAGAGTGACCTGATGGTTCTCATTCACTCGCTTACAGGCCTAAGAAGTATGAAAGTCTGAGATGCTTTCTCTTTCTCTGAGCTTGGGATATCATTCTTCTTCTGCCTTCATTTTTGCACTGGGACTGGAACTGACACTACTGCCTCTCCTGGGTCTCCAGCTTGCACTCCTCATAATCATGTGAGGTAATTCCTTAGAATAAATCTCTTTATTTATCACTCTCTATATAGTACACACATGCACATATCCATATGCACTCATAAATGAATGAATATACGCACTCATGTATGAGAGAGGATCCAAATGCAGTTAACATTTTTTAAATGCATTAATTTAAAAATTTTTGTTACAGTAAAAGAGACATTGCCAATAGTTCCTTTCTAAACACTCCTCCTTGCTCAAATGACTAATTGTTTTTGACACTTTCTAAGGCAGTTCTGGAAGTCCTCTTCCAAGCCTTTCGAATTATGATTAAAAAAAATCCTACTGTGAATGCTGCACTGAGTGTCAGTCAATGGAAAGGCAGGCTCACAAGGACATCATGGTATGACTTCATCCACCTTATTCACTGGAGCCAGCACACTGTGTGTGACTCTGACTCTTCCTCAAAGTCAAAATGACTGTGACAGGTAAACATTTTGAATCAATTCAGGACACTGAGACATCCAAGACAGGGCAACTAGAGATATGAAAGAGGAATTCCAGAACTGCCTCAGAAAAGGACAAGAATGACAGGATAAGTGTTTTTAAAGACAGGGAGAGCATTCTGAGGGAGACTAACCACAATGTGTTTTCTGCTGTAACATTAAAAAAGAAGATTCACTGTATTTTTGATCATACCTCATATAATACATATATATAAATATGCATGTCACAATGTGTTTTTCAAAAAGTAGACACACTTGCAATCCAACCAGACATAATAAAGGGTAAGAAGCAACATTTGGACACCAATGTCCTTGTTTTGACATCCTTAGTCCACATAGCCCCGACAACAATTTGTATACTATAAATAGAAGATTTGTGTCAGTTGATTGCTTTGCTGAATGAGTGAGTTTGAAACGTTCTCTGTATGAGCCAAAAATGAATCTGCTGGTCACTATGTGGATACAGTATGAAAAATATGTTCTGTTATCTCTGAGTGGAGGATCTTTCCTACTCTTAAGAAAAAAGAAAGGTGAGGGATATTTGAGGCATCAGACATTTTCTCCCCTACATGAGACTTCAGGGTTTTGAAATGAAAAGAAATTCTGAATTAGTTATAAATCATAAACCCAGAGAGATTGCTGCTATAGTATCTTCAAAATGGCAGTTAAAAAAGTCACCCAGCACTAAATGCCAGGTTTTCTTTTTTTTTTCATCTATGAAGCTTTCTAGTCCATGGAATAAGGAAGTACCTGCTTCTTACCTTTATTCTATTATATAGATGAATTTCAAACTTCTATGGGAGCATTACGAGGAATCTCAATCCCCTGCTGAATCTGATAAAAGGAAACTTTCAATTGTTTCAAACAAATCCTAGCTGAATTTATCTTATCTTCAAAGCAGCAGTCCCAAGGACAAATGTTCCTCTTATGTGTAAAAGATTAATATCTCTACACTTGCTCATTGATTTTTTTCCCTCTCCCTTACCACATATGCCTTAATTTAAGAGAAAAAGCCATTGGTAATTAACTTGCTATTTCTCAAACCTGAGAACTCACAACCATGGCACAAGTGCAGACATCTTCTTCTGCAGTAGAGATCTTTGTGATCACTTGGCGTGGATTATTGGGGCTGACATATCCATTACCTTTCACTTACATGGACAAAACAGAGAAGGAAATGTATAAACATTTTCCCCATAAACTCTTTTTCTATTTTAAACTACAGAAAGAAACTGAAGTTGACAGAGAAATGTCTGTCACTGCAGCTTACTTTCCTGAAGACATTAATCCACAAGATCTAAACGTGATACTGGAGGCTCAGCAGGGATGTTGTTTGCTTTTCAAGTGGCACGGGAAAGCCCCTGCTGTGGAATTAATACATGGGGTGTCTCCCAAAGGTTCCCACATTAAAGATGTGGTCCCCAAAAATAGTGCTATTGGAAAGCACTGTGGACTTTGAGGGGGTAGGGGTTAGTGGGAGGTCTTTAGGTTATTGGGAGTGTGTCCCCAAAAGGGGATGCAGAACTCTTCCCCCTCCTCTGTCACTCCTCTTCCTCACTTATAATGTAACCAAACACCTGCCCTGATAAACACTATCGACATGCTATGCTGCCCTCAGCAGATGCCCATGCCCTTGGGGCCGCACAGTTGTGGCCACGAACCTCCCTAACCATGATCCTAGATAAACCTTTCTTTACTTGGAAAACAGCTTACTTCAGGCATTTCATTGTAGTGATGGAAAGCTGTCTGATACAGCTCCAAACACACAAGGAGATATGGCTGGTCAAATAATTTGTAGCTGAAATTTCTTGGTCATTAAATTAGAAACTGACAACAACATGTAATAGATGACTCAAGTACTAAATTGAAGGAAATGAGGCAGTAAGATTATCACACCAAGAAGCCTGACTAAGTTGCCTGGAGCGAGGTCAGGTCATTTCTGTAATTTCCAAGTCTCTTGTACTTGGTTTTATACCCAACAGGTTCCAATAATGGATCTCTACTGCCTGACAGCAACCCACCTCTCATTTACATCTTATCTCCTGAGGTGAATGCTGTTTCTTAAATTACTTGATAAAAATATATATATTATAATAGAAATGTCCAGGACAACCCTGAATAGCAAGACTGTGAAATTCCATGTAGCAACAGGCCGGGTCTTAATTTCTAACATCTTCCAGCAAAGGTAGAATAAAAGCAGAGGCAAAGGGTGGCTAAGTGAGAAAGGTGGTTGAAAAGGAATCAAAAAAACCAGGGTTTTGAGGCAAGATGTTTTATCCTGCCAGGTTTACGTTTCATCATGTAGGAAAAAAAAAAAAGGTTGCACTAATAGATTACTAAAGTCCATTCCACATTTATAATCACATGACTAAAACCAAATGGGCAAATTCCCCATGGAGTTTCACAGTTCTCCCATTTTTCTTTTGGGATTGACTTGTCACAGCCCCATCTGTATTCAAGCTCATGTAGGTCTGGGGCCAGCACAGCAGAGATCCCACCCAACCTGGGCAAAGGCAGAGGTCCTAGAGCAGCCAGGTGGTACATATCTTAGTAGCCTTGTCCTGAACTAGGGCTCTGCTTCCATAACTCTTTGCTACTGGATGAAGTTCTCACCCAAACTAGACAGACCACCCAAAACACAGTACTGCCACCCACTCAGCAAGGAATCCTGCTAAGCTCCTGCTGCTGTGGCTCAGCCCCAGAGACTCCTGGCTCCTCTTGTTCTGTGAGGCACAGATGAAATGCCATCTGCATCCTAGAGAGGCAGTGAAGAGCAAGAGAAATTACACAAGAAGCGTTTCATACATAGTAGTGAATCTGCAATTGGTAATCACCATTATGGCTAATAACCATAATACAAGACAGAAAAAAATTAAGTGCCAGACAGCTGCTAATGACTTTGGTAGCCAAGAAAGGCAGCATGAGGACCAGGCTGATGGAAGACAAATGAAGAGAATTAGCAGATTCCCTTTCCACATCCTCTGCTTGATCAACTACAAGCAGGGCTGGTGGGCCTCTCACACATTTGATGTGGCCCCTGGGCACACCACCATCTGGTCAGAGAGGGAGTTCGGAGGAGTAAAGAACAAAATAAACTATTCTTCCACCAAGACTTTTCTTCCCCTTGGGTACAGTCAAGAAGCTTGATGTTTCTTGAAGTGTTAAATAATCCCTATGGACTTATGGGAATAGATATGAATAACTCTGAGGACAGTAAGTTGTGTTTTACCAAATAACATCATTACAACAAGGGCTATAAGAAAACCAAGGAGCTAGAAAGAAAATTGCTTTCTCGATTTGTCTTTTTTCCCCCTTCGGGTTTATGCAGTAGTAAACGACTTAGACATGTGTACTCCAGATGGACCCCTAGGGCCTATTTCACGGAATACTTTTTGAAGCTAAAGTGGCTGGCTACATGGTCTCATCCAAGGAATTTTTATACTCAGGAGGCCACTATATCAAAAACAGAGCACGGTCCCTCAGTTTAATTCCAGGAGTTTTATCTGTCAATGTAATTAAATCATCAATGTGCAACGAAGGGGTTGAACCAACCAGGTATTGCCAGGACCCTTGAGTCCTTATGAGCTTCAGATAAAAACAAAGCATCCCACTAAGCAATTTTATATAAACTTCCGGCTTCTGGTGAGGAGAGGATAGGCCATCTGGATTAAAACTACATGGTAAACCTCTTTTATAAGAAAAATGGGCCATATTGTTGCCAGTCTCATACTGAAAGCAAGCACCAGAGCCCCTGAGCCTGCCCCTACCAAGATCAGGCAGCTTCGATCCACCATGCCATGCTGGCTTACACATCAGGAGAGTAGGCAGTCAGGAAGCATGAGGCACATAGTGCCTGAAGGCTTCCAGGACCCTCGCACACCACACAGGCTCAGATCAAACCTCAGGACCCTCCCTTTAAGCAACAGCAGATTCGCCAAGCAGCTTCTCCCATTCTTGGCTGCAAGAAGTCATCTTTACAGCATCAATGAAACAGAGAAACCACAAGGACACCTCAGCAGTAGAATCGGCATTGCTTTTCTAGATCAGAGATACATTTATTCTTGTGTGATAAGGAATAGAGAATCTGTAAATATGAATGGGACCTCATTCTAGACATAAGACTTACATTAGTAAGCAAGCACTCAACTACGGGTTAAAAACATCATCTCCAGGATCCAGGATGATTCCTGGATTTTCGTAGACTTAAAACTCACTTCTACCCACTTGTTTTGTAGACGAGGAGACAAAGGCTTAAAGAGGTTAAGTGAATTGCGCAACAAGACTCAACTAACACATGGAGAGCAGGATCTGAAAACTAACATTTGTTCTGATCTCAACGACCCTTAATGTTCCATAAGGTCCTCAAAAACCCAGTGATGCCTCAATAGGAAAACTGATTTCTTCTACTTTTTCTACTCTAATACAAACTCTTGTGGTTTACGCTGAGGACTACAGTGGAAGAAAGCAGATGACTTACATGTCTTACCTACAGTTGCAGAGATCTATGTGTGCTCTTTCTAGAGGTGGGAGTTCAACATCAGGCTTTAAGTAAGATAATTCTAGAAAATGCTCTGTAATTCTTTTAGTATCAAGTCTCATGGTAGAAGACTCCTTTACCTCCAGACATTTTTATCCTTCAGCCAATAAGCAATCTTGGAGACAGGGATAAACAAAACCAAATATGCTCTCTCTCGCTTTTCAATGCCCTGCAACACTGAACTACTCTTTGTTGCGGTTTTCTTGTCTCACAAGCAGGAGGAGATGATGTGCCTCTTCCCGGCAAGGGTTACATTTTACCGTGCTATATCTTCCAAGTTGCCAATCTTACCTGGCAGATTTCAAGGACATTTCACGAAGCAAGCAAGAAGCATGCAAAGTGTCGGCACAACCCTTGCCATCTCCAGTGGTCCACAAAATATGGGAATAAGAAAGAAAGAAACAGCAGCGGTGGCAGAGGCAGATGTTACCCGTCACTATGTTGCTTGGGAAATTGGGGTCTCGTGCTGCGGGCTGACCTCAGGAAAATAACAAAACCTCTACCCGCACCCCCTCCCCCCCCAGTTTCTTTTTATATAAATGATCATAGAGATTGCCAACATTATTTGGTTTTAGAAGATTAACAAGTTGAATCCTTCCCTACCCATTTTCTCCTCTTAATCAAAATGTCTCCTAAAGAAATACTGCCACCAAAAACCACGTGCCTCCACACTTTATAGACTAAATTTAAAAGTAATAGAAAGCTAAGCATTTTGAACAAAGGTTTCAGACCTCTTCGTATCTCCAGCAATTTCCCTGTGATTTTTCTGGAAGCTGTCTCTAAAATCCTTTGGTGATTGTCTCTGCTTTGTCAAAGCCCCTCTGAGGAATGGGAGAGAAGGGATGACTCAAGTGTTGTCAGAAAAGCCACACAAGACTGTCTGGCAGCATTAACTTATTAAGCAAACCAGGTAGAGCTGGAGATGGCTAAATCACATACCTGCCTTGCCCGCCCTCACCACTGCGCCGTGGAGCCCCGCACAATAGGACCTTGGCGGCAGCCAGCTCGTCAGCAGCCTTCCCTTGCACAGTGGGTGAGCTGAGGCAAAGATAATTTTCCAGGCTGTTTGGCTATCAACAGACACCAAATTGCTTTGCTGGGCAGACATGATTTCCTTCAACTTGTCGCAAAATTCTTAAACAAACCCTGAAAATGGAAATGTGTTCCCATTTTACTTTCCAGTGAAATGATGGTAAAATTCTTTACTTAGGAATCAACAAGTTTGGGAGAACACACATAAATGCATGCCCTCAAAGAAACAGAGACTAGGTTTTAAAACAGCTGAAAATATATATAGTGGGCTCTCCATATTCACGGGTTCCCCATTCACAGATTCAACCAACCACAATTTTGGAATATACGGAACACAATTAAATGCGTATAGACTTTTGTTCCTCATCATTGTTCCCATGACATTTTCTTTGTAGTAGATATTAAAAGCAATTTACAGATAACTGAAAGTATACAAGAGGATGTGAGTGGACTACATGCAAATGCTGTTTCATTTTCTAGAAGTGATTTGAACATCCCGGGATTTTGGTATCTTGCAGGGGATTCTGGAACAAATCCCCCATGGACAGTGACAGCCGGCCATAATTTAAAAATACAAAATACAGCTTCTTCATGCTTCTCTCTCATCCAATGGAATCCTGGTAAATATTTATGAAACAGTTCTTGGTGGTAAGGAAGCCCTGATTTGTAGCACTCATCAATTTCTATGTGTAAATACTCTGGGCATGAAATTTCTGCCTATGTACCAACATAATATCACTAAATGTAGAGTTGGCAAGACACGTACAGCTTGCTTCTGAAAGCCGTGCAAGCACAGCCAGCCTACTACTTTTCAGCTTGGCATTTAAACTTAGGTCCTAGAGTATGGAAAGAAAATGGGGCCACCAAATTGTACTTGTTCTAGCTTGGCATGCATAGTAAGTACAAATTAGACCAAGGCACTTGGATTTCTCAAGTCAGCTTTACAATGCTGAGCTCTTAGAGCGATCTTCACTCCTTGAACTGTGCCTTCAAGTTCTTCACTTTTTAGAAACCTACAAAACATTTTCTGTCCTAAGGTGAGCCAGGAAGCTATACGGTATACACTTGAGAAGAAATGAGTATTATTTTTCCCCCTCAGAGTTCTGCCTCCTGACCTCAGTAGGCAGGCTTGTTTTGATCACCTTGCATAAGCCAGAAGCCAGGTTATTTGTCAGAGATTTGAAAAATAGCACAGCATCAAAAAGCTCACTAACTGGCCTCCAGATTTAAGGACATGCATTGAAGTCCTATAGATAACAGGCAGGACCAAGCACTTCTCCAGGTGGATGGTGTGTGCCCCCCAAGGTTCATCATCTCTACCCACCAGGACTCCACATCATTCCCGAGAGCCCAAAGTGAGGCACTATATTGGAGAGGAAGACCTGGAGTTTTATTTGCTAAATCAACATTGTGATTAACCTAGAACAGGTGCAGCACTACAGACTCCTTGTCCCAAGTCATTTCACTGCATGCCTATGTCTATCTCTCCTTCTAGTCCTCCCTTCCCTCTTTTTAAAAAACTCTCCCTGACTCTTTGCTCTCAGGCTCATCTTCTATCTCTCCTACTAAATATATTTTTTCCTCCTCTAAGGTGGAGACACACAGAAACCTGGGTTACATCATGAGTTCAGGACCAGCTTGGATTACAAGGCGAGACCCTGTTTTAAAAATAAAAAAGATGGAAATACACAAAATGGGTGTCTGAGTTACTTTTTCATTGCTGTGACCGAATACCTGACATCCACAACTTAGGGAGGAAAGATTTGTTGCAGCTTACAATTTCAGAAGGTCTCAGTCTGTTCATGGGTGAACAGCTGGAAAATGATGGAATAACATGATGGGGCCACAGCTAGGGCTATAGCTGCCTGGGAGACAGACTTCCTCACAGCATCGTGGAAAAGAGAGATTAGGAGGAAGGGCAGAACTAGCATATGCCCCTCCAGGTCAAGCCCTAAGCATCCACCCCTTCCAGCCAGGCCCCACCTGCCAAACCTACACAATATCCATAGGAACATGAGGTTTTTGGGGGACACTCCAGATCCGAACCATCACAATGGGGTAATGAAGAAAGAGAAAGAAATTTGTAATGCACAGGCAGTATTTGCATTTACTTCATCCGTATAGTCTATCTTGTGCTCACGTCTTGGATTTTAAATCCCACAGTCTTTAAGGAACTTCTTTTTAGAGCTCAATTACCCATTTATATAGTTGCTCTTCTAAAATAACATTCCTTCCACCCACTCCCCTCTAGTGAATTCCTCTTTTACTGTTGCTGTAGGCATTTTTTTTTTTTTTTTTTGAGAGCGTGAAAGAAGAACCCATGGGAGAATACGAAGGTAACAACCAAGAGACACAGAAATAACACAGAGAAAAAGAAAAAGAGAGAGCAACGGCCCAAGTGTCTTTCAAACGTAAGCCTACTTGCCATGGCTCAACATTTCCCCGGCTCAGCCTCATCTGCCCTTGAGTACTAGCTAGCTCCCTTTAGCTCCTGGCACATGATCTCACCTGCAAGCCATGCACCCAGGTGACTTTTAAAAGAGACATTTTGAAAACTACATATCTCATCTTATTTTCTGGTGGAATGCCAGGCTACAGAAGAAAGGAAGACTGCCACAGTCCAACAGTAGGGAAATGGCAGAGGCTCGAAGAGTGGATGTCCTTTAAGCCAAACTGTGTGGGTAGTGGTGTGCACCAGGGTCACCTCTGTGGGATCAACACCAATGTTGCAAACATTCAAATGGGGATGTATTTGAAAATGTAGTTTGTAAATTGCACGCACTCAGCAAAACATATCTCAGGATATGCTTGAGATAACATTTTGTGATCTTGCCAATGACCTCCCACCACATTGTTAAGCAAGAAAGTCTACAGAGAAGTTTGGAGAAGTTTCCAAGTTTCCAAAGCCAAGTTTATCACTTCTGGTAAACCCAAAGCAACACATCCCTTTCGTGCCCTTCTGCAAGTTAATTTTTCAATGAAGACACAACCTTCCAACAAGGTTGACAGACTAGGTTTTCTCAACAGGATGGGAGAAAAATGGTATTTTTTTTTTAATGGTACAGTGAAAACATTTGGAAAGAATTTGTTGTATCTGCCTTGAGGAATTTGTTAAGCTAAATTTGGCCCCAAACCAGTGACCACAGAGAAAAGCCACATAAATTAAAAACACAGAAAACAAAAAAGGAGGGGATTTGCAGATGTCTTATGTCTTAAGATGTATCTAAGAAAGAAAATTAGTTTTTGCAAAAACCCATAACACCTCCTTGAAAACTATTTTTCTGGGGGGTTTATCTTTCTCAGACTAGTGGGTGTTCTCGGAGATGGTCTTGGGATGTGACCTCAGCATAAACCAGATGGTTTTTCAAAATGACTAAGAATTGGATGGTAATCAAGTAAGCCCTCATTTAATCTCTTGTAAAATATAATGACTCAGTAAGTTGTGGACAAAGCAATCTTGACAAGCTTAAGAACAACCAGCATCCTTTCTGACCTTCGGGGCTACTTTCTTGTACTAACTCTTTACTACAATTCAAGCAGAATGTAATTTAGGGTTACCTAGGCAATCTTCTCCATGAAACTTGCCTTTAAAAGGCTACTGAGTGCTCTTCCTAATGTTGTGAGCTTCCCAAGGGCCATGCTTGGCATTTGTTCACACAAGGCCACATCAGAGCCATTTTTGCCCATAACTGGGACTTCACACAATTGGTGGAGGACCTGCATGAATCCACTCTGATCTCTGAATTCACAGATATGTGTTCTTGCCATTAACATCTGACGACCACACCCTATCCTCCTAAGACATACTATATTATATTAAAAATACCAGAATCCGATGGTTTGACCAACTACCATGTTCATACCATCCTCTGTTCTTTGTTTTCTCTTCTACACACTCAACTTCTGCATTGTTTCCAGCTGACTTAAGCAACATTCCCATTTTCATTATTCTTGCCTTTTCTTTTTTCTTTCTCTCTTTTATTTTTACATATGCATATTTAAACACATGCATACATATGTTTGGTTTAAAAATACAGGAACATGAATATGTGTGCAGATACGTGGGGAGTATGACTGATGTTTTTACACAATGGCAAATGAAAAACATGAAAACAAAGATGTCTTATTACTTCTCCAGAAGACAAAGAGCAATACTCAAAGATTCATTCTTTTCAGTGTCGTCACAGCCTCACCAGCAACACATAGGGATAGAGAGCCCAGCTATCTAGAAGCTTAGGTCAGATTGAGGTGTAAAACTAAATGTGCACATGTGGTATACTTAAAAACATCAGATATCTATTGAGGAATGTGAACTGATGTGTAAAACTCCTAAATCAAAAGAGCTTTCTACATGGTAAATAATAAATCAATGACATGCATGTGACCAGTAGGGCAGAGTTTCCCAACTATGGTTGATGTACACCATTCAAGTGCTTTCCAAATTGTTGCAAAATGCATGACTCCTATCTACTCCTTGCCACTTTCATTCAAGCAGTACACACAGCTGCCATCTCTTGGGCCAAGTGTTATTGTGGGGCTGTCATTCACAAACCAGTGCAACTGGTAAACTCTATTAAGCTTCTATCAACTTCTCATGTTCCATTACAGACCTCAGTCAACCTTTTGACAACAACTGTAAAATGTCTCCAGATGGTTAACGTAGCACATCAAAGTTACCATTCAAAGACTTTAGTCAGTCTAAGAAACACAGATTTCCCAGAGAAGCATGATGTCACCCAGCAGTCTCAGTTACTAAGGCAACTCAGATACTTTTAATTTGTAGGAGTTGTACAAAGCAAGACTTTTGGTTCTCAAAATTGATGACTAAAGGGTAAACTCCATACATACACAACCTTCTTCAGCAGATGCAAAGGCTCTACTTCCAGAGAATGGAGACATAGTTTGTTGGAAGGCCTGCATTAAAAAAAAAATGAACACAAACCTTGATGTGCGTGTACTTACAACTTTCGTGAGGTGCACACAGAGATAGCTTCTGGCTGGGTTCCCACTAATCCAATCCACTTTCCTTTATTCTTTCCTCTTCTTTGTGATCCCTTGTTTCTTCTTTACTTTCATGAAAAATACTAATGGCCCCTGGTTTTTCAATGCCACACACAAGAGAAAAAATGCTAACTATACTCTATGTGAAAATGTTCACATTTGAAGTTAGAAATCGGGTTAAAATCAGTGCCACCAAGGGTGGCTAGAGGAGCCAGGTGGGACCATTCCATGCTTTGGCTCAGGAGGAGTTGGGAATCAAGGCACAGGATGATTGGCTTGGGTGTACCTAAGGCCCCTATTTCCAGAGTCACAGCTATATCTGTTAACAACATTTACTAGAACAAATCACTGCTGCAGATATCTTCTTTTTTTCACAAATGCTTC
>PVKB01002386.1:268114-288188 GCA_004027205.1 Ctenodactylus gundi | reverse complement strand
GCCCTTATGAAAGGTTAAAGGGCTCAGTACAGGACCCAGGCAGAGCTGGAAAAAAATTTTAAAAAAGAGAAAGAGTTTGTGCCTTGCCAGGAATGTCGGACAAAACTTTCTCATTTTTCTTACCAATAGGTTAAACAAATAAACTGTCCCAGTTGTGTTTAGATGGAATAAGTAATCTTGAAAAGGCTGCTGCGTGCCCTGTAGGAGGTGAGGTGAGAGAGGCCGGAGAAATTGCGCTAGGAATTGGCCCAGGCTTCAGGTTGAGAAGTACTTCCTGTGTGTCAGGATGACTCAGGGACTCTGAGTTCGTGCCCTCTGGAGCAGGAAGGTCTACACAAGAAAGGGTGCTCATTTGAGGGAGCAGAAGCAGTCAGCGAGGAGCAGGGTCCCTTGTAGTCAAGACAGCTTTGGGCAGGCAGCGCGCTGCTCCCTCCATAAGGCAGGATGGAGAAGGTCCATGTGGTATCTCCAGTAGGTGCCTTGTTTTTCTTCCCAGTGGTAAGGACGTTTGTGTTTATTCCGGCTATGTATGAGGGTGGTGGCTGCCTGTAAGCCTTATAACCCACGCACACACAGACATACACGCACGTGCACAGACATGCTGGTGCCATTGGAAGATTCAGAGGTCCTTCTGGGGCCTAATGTTGTGCCTGAGGGCCATTTTCCTGAGACTGTGAAGTGGGAGTGAGGTAGACACTCAAAATGGGCAGCTTTAGCAGCACTAGGCCTCTCCGAAATGACCTGGCCACTCCGCCTTCGCCTCTTTAGGGATAGTCTTGTAGGGTCTTCCGTGTCTTTCATCCTAACTCTGACTTGAGACAGGATGAAAAGGGTTTTATCCTGTTTCATTCTTGCAATCAGTGACAGTGGGAAGGACTCTTGGAGGAAGGCCCTGTCTGAGGGAAATGTGAGGAGAGAATGCGGCACGGATGGGTTCAGCTGGAGGCATCCGCGCCAGCGCTAGGTTGGCGAGCAGCGTTAGGTAGCAGGCTGTCTTGGGGCTAACCAAGAAAGGGGATAACCTCTGAATGAGAACTGTAGCTTTCAGAATAGAATCACGTCGGACGAGTGCTGCAGAGATTGTCTGACAATGGATTTCAGCATGTAGAGGTGGTGGAGGGCACCTTCAATCTTTAGGGGAAAGAGGTATTTTTCAGCTTCCCAAGGTGAGAAGAAAATGTGAATAAGACACATCCAAGCTTGGGTCGATTTAATGCAGAAAGCCTTCTCCAAATGTCAGTTACGGGAAATCACAGTCATTGGTTATCAGGACTTCTTTTTCTTCTGTTTTCTGGGGATTGAACCTAGGACCTTCACACCAAGCTGCACTCCCTCATCCCCTTTTACATTTTTGAGACACATTCTCACTAAGTTGCCCAAGGTAGGCTCAAACATGTAATTGTCTTGAAGCCTCAGCCTCTCTGAGGGCTGGGGTTATAAGCATGTACCACTATGCTGGCTTAGAGTTAACTTCATAAAAGATTAAAACCATGAAGGGCAGGAGGAATGGCTCAGGGGTTAAAGCGTTTGCCCTGCAAGCCCAAGGCCCTGAGTTCAATTCCCCAGCATCACATAAAGCTGGGCATGGTGGCTCAGACCTGGAATTCTAGCACTCAGGAGGCTGAGGCAGGAGAATTGCCCTGAGTCCAAGGCCAGCCTGGACTACAAAATGAGTTCAGGACCAGCCTGAGCTATAGAATGGGACCCTGTCTCAAGAAGAAACAAAGCAAAAAAACCCACAAGAGCATAGCTCCAATCCCCTACCCCCCCAGAAACAATGCAGAAAATTTCAGGTAAAAATGGGGAAATCCTACTCAGGAAAGAGGCGAGTCAGAGAGTGGGACTGGAGGAGGAGCCGGTGACCTAGGACTCGTGCCAGGGATGGCAGAGGGAGATCTTCCAGGACTCCAGGACCTGAACTCTCTGTAGGCAGCAGGGCCCTCAGCTTCTGGTGATACCCCAGAGAACAGCCTCTGGGACACTGTAGGGACACTGTAGCCACTGGGATATTTGAATACAAAGATGGGCAGTTCTTAGATAGGCTGTGGCTGTAGGGGCTGAGCTAGAAAAGCTCTTTGTAGGAATCAGCGCTGTTTAACTGGAGTGAGTCTGCTTGTAGGTTGTGCTGGAGATCAGAGAGGCATGGGTCAGGGGTAAGAAAAGGTATTATTTAGCTGCAGAGGCAGCCAAGACGTTGGTGGGAAGCCCAGGGAAGTGCAAGAGAGAAGTGGGTTGGCAAGGTTTTGATGGATTGGCTGGGGGCACCTCTGGGATGGGGGACAAGGAAAGCTTGGAGCACTTTCAGATTCTCTTTTCAAGTATTCCTTCTGCTTGGGCCAAAAGAGGATTTTTTTTTTTTTTCTGGGACATGTTTCCTTACCTATCTCCCTGACCAAAACAAAAACAAGAACCCACTCCCCCACCCCTTTAATCCAAGTGAATAAGAAAATCCAAATAGTGATTTGGAATCATATACTAATTACTGGCCCAGCCTTTAATATCTCCATGTCTTTTTCATAAAGTGCATTTAAGCATCAAGAGAGTAGCCGGCTCTCCAGGGCTGTGCACCCGAACTTGGGTGGGGGCCCAGTCCTATTACACTGTGGCGAGGAGGCTGCCCGTGAGCTGCCCTGCTCTCACATGGTGGGAGGCAAGGCGAGCAGCCGTGGTTCACAGAGAGGTTAGAGTGCTGTCAGTGGTCATTCCTGTAGCCGAGGAAGAAATTACCGGAGTCAGCTTCGGTGCAAGGGTTTTAAAAGAAGGCTATAAATTAATCATTCATATGGTAAGATCTAAGGAAGATGGAATTCTTTTTCTGGGGCTGATTTATTTTGGGGTATCAGAAGAAGCAAATGGTTAAGAGGAACTGGCTAGCTAGCATAAAGACTGAATCAGGGCAAATTGGAAGCCAAGTTTACTAGAATTTGGCTTCTCTTAGACTTTGAATATTCAGAGTCCTATCTTTCACAAGGAGGAGACTGGCTAAGAACCCTTTGTGAAAGTGGTTAATGTTTTTTCTCTCCATTTTATTGATATGTATAAGTGCAAAATTTAAGGTTTACAATGAAGTTGAGCATTTTGTGCATATATGTATCTTGTCAAGGTGACAAGGACATTCCCACTCTCCTTTTGTCCCTCTGCCACCCTAACCCGCCCCCCTCCGCCCCCCCCATTCACTTTGTTTTTTGTTTTAAGTTCCATGAGATAGTTGTGATCTGGGTTTCTCATATCAGAGAGACCATTCGATGCTTCACTTCATGTTTTTTTAAACTACTTTATCTTGCCTAAAGTAACACCTTGTACAGGTGCCCTAAAATTGAATGTTTCAATTCTATTGAGCAATTTCACTTATGCTAATTCTGAAAGCCATAATATACATCATGATAATCATTGACACTATAGTGTTTGTTATTTGTTAACATAAACATGGAGAAAGTGTCAACAACTGGTAGAATTAGGATAAAGAAGTATCGAGGCATGAAGTATTAAGTGGATGGATGGTCTGGCTTCTGGAGATAGGAGTTGGGTAGGCTGGTATCAGAAGGAGATCCTTGTGGGATCTTCTTTTGACTAATAACAAGTGAGAAGAAAAGTCTTTGCATAGAGGCTGTCAAAGAAGTGCTCTGCAGTTGGACATTTATTGTCTGTCTGTTCTCTGCATGGGTCATTCTTCAAGGTGCCATCACCCGAGTCAGCTAAAGGTGGCCGGTACCTGTGTGGTGTATAAAATTCAGTCCTGGAAAGCTGGCTTCTCTGGAGGTGTTGGGCAATTGGGGCCGGCTGGCAGCCAGCTTCTGATGTGGTTGGCTGCCTGGCTCACACCTCTCAGGTGCTGGGGAGATGGTGAGATCCAATGGCCGCAGGCTACCACTGAGGCGGGCAGGATGCCATCACCTTCCAGAGCCGCCTCCTCTCTTTGTCTCAGGAGTCCAATGGGCACGAGCCTTGGCTTTCCAGTTCTTCAAGCTGGATGCCGGGCATCACTATGAGGCTTCAGGCCCGCCCACCTGTGGGCTGTGTTAGACAAGGTTAGCAGGGCTCTTTTCTCCCCATTTTATAAAAGAAGCTATGGATCTGGGAATTCTTCCTGGTAGATTTCTTAGCCCAGCATGTCTGATTATATATAAAATCAAAGTCGGGCACACATACGTTGTTTAATTACTATCTTTTTGTTGTTAGGTTTTTGATATTTGTGAATCTCAAATGCAGTGGGTTAGTTGGAGATTTCTTGTTTCTCTGATGTTAAAATAGTCCACTATGCATTTCTCTTGCCCTCGGACCTTGGGTTCTAGTTTTTGATGATGGAAGAGGAGAGAATTCAGCTGGTTTTCAGAGCTAGAGAGAAAGGAGGTGTGGACTGTAATAAGGCTGAATCACCCTAAAAATCCCGGGACATTTCTGCTTCTATGTGCTCACTGTCTCAATCCCTCCTTCTTTGAAAAGATTGTTAGTTTTTCTTTCATACTGTGGGAATTACCCCAAACCTGGCGGCTTAAATCAGCACAAATTGATTGTTCTATAACTAGAGCCCAGAAATCAGTTTCACTAGGCTGAAGTCCAGGTGTTGGTGGGGCTGGGTCCTTGTAGAGAGGAATCTGTGTTCTTGCCTTTTCTAAATTCCGGAGGCCACCCCCATCTGCCAGCCATGACCTTTTCCTCACATCACTCTGTCTCATTCTGTCACGATATCTCCTTCTGTTTGGCTCTACCTTCCCCTTTGTCCTTGTTTTAAAGACTCTTGCGATTACATCAGGCAGGCCCACCTGGATAACCCAGGACAATCTCCCCTATCTCAGGATCCTTAACTTGATTCCATCTGCAAATCTCTTTTGCCATATAAGACAATACATGCCTAGGTTCGGGTATCAGGGTGTGGACATGCTGGAGGGCTGTTCTTAAGCCACTCACAGGGGACCTGTGGAGGCATCAGTACAGCTAGCAGAGAAGGCTGGATCTGGAGTGGATGGCTTGGAAAGGCAAGGCTAGACCCAGTGTCCCACTGAAAGCTTACACAGCACTCCCTTCCTCAGAAATGGAGACGAAGGCTTTGAGATGATCTTTGGTAGGCTCTTCGAAACTAATGTGGTACTGTTTTGTTCAGTTGTGCTTTGGTGATGTCATAAGCATAGTACTTGGAAGAAAAACAGAAGAGGATGGTTGTAGAGGGCTCTCACGTGAGTCTCCGTAGAGGAGTAAGCAGAGGTTGATTGGAGACTGGCACAGGTGTTGGATATCATTTAAAGGGCCAGGTGGGCAGTCTGGGATAATGGGCGGGATGGTGGCTGCCTCCCTGCCCTCCTTGTACAGCCCGTGCCTGAGGTGCTGTTCCGATAAGGTTTCATATTGTTGGAAATGGTGCCTATAACACTCTGGTGATAGATAGGTCTGGTTTTGGACTACGGTTTCTTGTCAGCCTCTGGAATGCCAAGAGTTCTCTAGAAGTAAGTGACTCAGTCAAGTTCAAGGGAGGACTTAAGGGACAGAGACCAGTTGTTGCCTTTGCTGTCACCACCATTGGGCACCATCCATGGACTGAGGTCCTGTCACAGTGCAGAGGTTGAGCGGAGGTGGTAAAGCAGACGTGGCAGACCCGAGTGGTAGTTTGTGACTCTTGCCTCCTGTGAAATGTACCTATTCATGCTTTGGTGTTAAGAAAACTGAGACCGAGTTCTCAGTCAGTAGAGGCCTTAAAGTATTATTGAGAAAATTCTCTTTACCAGTGCTTCTTGTTTTGATCAGCTTTGATACGTGATTGTACAGTTTAGCATACATGTGTTTTGTGCTTGGTGAGTTAACAGCATGCCTTCCTCTAATGGCAATATCTCAGTAGTGGCAGAAGAAGCTTCCTCCTTGAGCCTGGGAAGCAGCAGTCAACTTCTGGTTTTTGGTAAAAACCCACACGGCACCCCAAGATTTGTGTGAAACAAACAACACAAAAAAAGATAAAAAGGCAGTTTCACCAAACTGAATTCAGGAAAGGCATCTTGATTCTACATGCATTTATTATGCCAGCATTATATTTTTGGGGGAGTATTAACTTAAATCTTACGGTCTACCTGGGACTACATATTCAGAATTACCCAGAGAGTGGAACTTGATTCGAGGGGCTCTTGAGTAGAGCCAGTGTAGCAGCCTGCATGGCCTGGAGGGCGTGGTTTCTAAAGACAGACACTGCATGTTCGGCAGCCTGGAGACTTCTGGCTGCCAGCTCAGTCCTTTTATGAAGTGTCTAGAGTCAGCTCCCAGGGGAGGAGGAGGCTGAGATGAGGTCACCTGGTCCCGCAGGTCAGCAGGGGAGGTTCTGCCCTGAGGCTGTGTGCCGAAAGCTCTGATACTGCAGCATTTTCACTTTAATGCATCACAAATGTGGATTATACTATTAATTACTGCTGGACAAAAAGGGATTAGTACAGCTGGTCTGCTCTCCCCTCCACACTTTTACACTTCCCCTTTTCTAGGGATCGGCCAAAAGGGCAGCTGGTCTTCCTGTCATATCTTTTGTTTCAGCCGCAGTGGCAGCTAAACCTCCCGTGCCCAGCAGAAGGAGGGCATGAATGGGGAACTGTGCAGTCTTGAACTACCTTTGGCATGTGGGAGACAGAGGTGGGAAAGTTTATTTCTCAGAGTTGGACATTCTTTGCCAGGCTCTTAGAGTGTCTGCCGGCTAGCATGCCCCCAGCAGGCAGAGCTGCTGTGCCCTGTGGCTTCTGAGCTACTGACAGGCCTTGCTCTGTGGTAGGGGCTGAGTGCTTCCTTGGCATGGGGTGCGAGCCCATGGGCATGTCCTGCTGTAATGGAGCTCCACGTGCAAGTATTTCTTCTATGGTCAAGTGAAGTACAGAAAGAAGGCCCTGGCTTCTGGGGCCTGTCTCCTCCAGCCCAGGGTGAGGGTGGAAATTTTGGTAGCTAACAATGAGTTGATGCCTTTGTACTTTAAAATGTTCTGAATTCCTAAACTTTAGTACTACTACCTTATCTTTACATAAATGTTATAGATTTTAAGTAATATATGATTACATTTTCTGTTTTTCCCATATTCAGGGCAGTGGACTCATTTTTCATCCATATGGAATGAAATTTTTTTAATAGATGAAGCATTAAATAACCACATCTCACTAATACTACTCCCAAGAGTGCCTAGCTTGGTAGTGTTTGCAATTACATACAGCGTAATCTGTTGTGTGTGCAGGCATGTGGAGTTCTGTTTACTGGCACCCTTCATTATAGAGTAACATAATATACAGAATTTCCCCGTTGCAGAAATTACAAAGTAGGAAACAGATTTCTTCAACATAAATTGGAAAACTGATTTATAGAGTACATTTCTTTTCTTTCTGTTTGTTTTGCTTTACTTGACATCACACTGTTTGTGGGAAAGGAGCTAATGTGGCACTACCCTTACAGTCATAACTTAATTAAATTAATTTAGGATTGAAATTCATTTTAAGTAAGAGTAGAGAGAAGCCCATAGCAACCAACATATATAATGCAGCATTGGTAAAATGGGAAAGTCTAAGTGGGAAGGTGGACAGAAGTGGGAATTAAAACATCTCCTCATTTGTTTTTATCTGTTTGGTTTTGGGTTTTTATTTTTGAGACATGACCTCACTCTGTAATCCAGGCTGGTCCTGAACTCACTTTGTAGCTCAGGCTGGCCTCAAACCCATGGCAATCCTCCTGCCTCAGCCTCCCAAATGCTGGGATTATAGATGTGCACCACCTCAGCCAGATTATGTGGTGCTGGGGAATCAAACTCAGGGGTTTGTGCTTAATAGACAAGTGCTTGAACCGCTGCCCTATTCCTCCAGCCCACACATCTCATTCGAATGCTCACAAAATTCAGGTTTCAAAATGGCAGCCTAGTTGAAACCTGATTAAGCTTTTTTTTTCTTAAATATATGTTCTTTAAAGCCCCCAGTTCTTTTGAACTCAGAGATTACAGAATTAGAGACTTTTTTCTTCCCCTTCAGCCACAGATGTAATCGTTAGTGAGCAGCTCTTACTCAATGAGTGCAATCTATAAATTTCATCAAAGAAAGTATGGAAATTTACCTGGTGTCGTACTTAACATTGCATGCCTGGGATAGTTTATTTCCATTCATTGAGATATAGCTTTGCTTTTTAAATTAATTTTTAAAGAGGCAATATGCGCCCATGATAAAATTTTCAGAAGGTACAGGAAGGATTTCCTTTTTATCCCTCTCCCTGTGCCGCTCATTTCTCAGTCTCTCAACTCCCCAGAATCTCCCCTGGTCCCATCACATCTATAAGGAGTATGCTGTTGGAGTGTTAAAGAAGGAGGATTTTTCTGCTTACAATTTAAACATCTGTGGTTTTATCTCAATGGTTATTTTGCCAGTTTTTCACCCTTTTCCAGAGATGTTTTTGTCTTCCGTATAATACTAAATTTAATTCGATTTAATTTTATTTTTAGAGACAGACTCTTGCTTTATAGTCCAGGCTGATTTGAACCCACTGTGTAGCCCAGGCTGGTCTTGAGCTCACAGCAGTTCTCTTGCCTCAGCCTCCTGAGTGCTGAGTTTTCAAGTGTGTTTTTATGTGGTGCTGCAGGATCGAACCCGGGGCCTTGCACTTCCTAGGCAGGCTCCCTAATTACTGAGCTATGCTCTCAGTTCAATACTAAATTTTAATGTTTTTTGCAAAATAAAAAAATGTTTTTTGGAATCAAGTTTGAGTCAGTGGAAATGACTGTTATAGAACCATTAGGACATATTGAAAGCACTATATCTTTAAATGTATAGGTTACTGCCAGAGTGATATTTAGGTACACATTTATAGCTTTATATCTTTTTATTATTAAATAAGAAAAATTAATTAAATGTTCAAGTTAAATTCAGAAAGAATATAACAAGCCTAAAAGTTTGATAAAAAATTTTTAGAAGTGATACTGAGTTACAGAAATGACACAAACATTGAACTGATAAATCTGAATATACACCTAAGTAAAAATGAGTTGATATGATAGCAAATTATAAATTGTGTCTGAAATGATTATTTTGTAAAATCAATATAACTTAAAAAGTCTCACTGATATGACTGTTTTAGGAAAATGACTCAGACATTGAAAATTGTGAACCAAGAACTAGGGAAAAAGCTAAAAAAGATTATAAAAAAACAAAAACAAAAGCAGAAAGTGCCCAGGACGCCGTGAGTTCAATGAGTGGATTCTTTTAAAATTAAAAAAAAAAATTGCCTGCTAAAAACAAACTTTGCCAGAGCTTAGGAAAAGAGGCGAAGCAGAGTTGATTTCACAATGCCAGCACTGCCCTGGAAAGCAATGACATTATAAGATTACATAAAGAGAATCCCAAAGGTTGAGCTTTAGATGGAGTTTAGATGTGAAAATGCCAGAAAAAGTTGTTATAGTAACCATGTAGGGTTTATCCTAGAATACAAGAAGGGCTTGCTGTGAGAATGCTCTCTCTTAAAATCATGTTAAGTAGAAAAAAGAAGAAAAGCAAACTATGTATTGATGAAGGCATTTTGTGTTTTTATACTTATTTGTAATTTACTTGGTCTACTTTTATTTTATTTTATTTTTTTAAATTCTGTCTACACTTGGTGAGGAAGCCGGTAGCCATCAGCATCAGACTTAGTACCCAGCCATGAGAAGGAGGCATTGTAAAACAGGGAGATGATCAGAGTCATTTCTTTTTCCTGCCTTATTGAATTGCCCAAAATGTATAAGCTAGAGTCAAACAGCGGTTTAATCAAACAGGGATTTGGGCCTGGTGGTGCAGGCCTGGGACTCTGGGAGTCTGAAGCAGGAGGATAGTGAGTTGGAGCCCAGCCCTGGCAACTTAATGACCATGCGAAGTAAAGCAAAGATAAGACTGACTCCTGGGGACATAGCCCAGTGATAGAGCACTTGCCTAGCATGCTAGAGACCCTGGAATTAATCTCCAGAAATGAGGGAGAACAAAAAAGAAACACAAGGAAAATTATTTGCAGATGTTACTGTCTTCCTAGAATACCCATCATATATTTAAAATTATTTAAGTTGAGTTACAAAGTAAAGTTAAAAATATCGGTTTCTCCACCAACTGAGAGAAACTGGGTGTGTAGTGTAAAGACTACTTGATACAGTGAAATCAAGTAAAAATGTTTCTGGTAAAAGAAGCATTTCAAACTGGTGAGAAATGAAACGAATAACTCGTAATTTCCAGTACTTCTGAGTGCCATACATTATGCTGTACACTTCTATGTGAACTTATTTAATTATTAGAAGAACTATATGAAGTAGACACTTCTAATAGATCATTTACAGATGGAGGGAACTGAAGTTCAGGGTGCGAGTAACTGACCTACTCACCCAGACGTAAACATTGATCTGACTCACCCCAATGGTCTCCATCACTGTATTTACTACAAATAGTGTTCTGCAACATTTGCGTAGTCTGCAGCTAGGCGATCAATGGTATAGGGAAGTTTTAGGTAACCAAATGGAGAAAATGTTAAGTTAGAGCCATTCGTCATAGCAAATGTGATTATGAATTCCCATGAATTGGTAAGGCAAAACAAATCACAAAAGAGCTAGAAGTGTAGATTAATATTAATTTGAATACGTGACAAAGAAGGATCTTAGACCTACTAAGAAGCCATAACAGAAAGGAGATTGGTTTACTATACTTAAAAACAGTTCTTCATGCTGGTCATTAATAGCAAAATTTAAAAGCATGTCCTAGACTGGAAAAAAAGTTGTTTATAGATCATGTGATTGAAAATTTGTTTTAACTGTTCTTAATATATAAAAGAACTCTTAAAGTCAATGATGGATAAAGATAAATAGAGGGCCAAGATCATGAATGGGCAACTCATTGGAAAACTAAACTCAGGATCCCATTCAAAAGCCAAGTAATCAATACCTCATTATTCTAACTTGTTAATGAGGTTGAGCCTTTTTATGATTTTCAATCAATGTTTGTTGGTTTTTTTTCGATAAAGCAAATGCCCTGTACAGGTAAATGGATTAAAAAAATTAGTAAACTCATGTTGGAGGGTAGTTTGGCAATGTGTGTTGTGAATCCTTAAATAAGGCTTAATTTAAATTTGCGTCTTGCCTCACCATGAATTCCTGACTCCTCTTATTTCTGTTCTGCCTTTCTTTTTGACCATACCATATATCACCTAGAAAATTGTTGTGTAATTTAACATTTTTGTTGTTGCTGGAAATTGAACCCAAGGCCTCCTGTATGTCAGTCAGTCTCTCTATTTCTGAGTCCCAGCCCCAAACCAATGTATTGCCCTTGATTGTTTCCCATGCTAGAATGTAGGATCACTAGGATGAGGAACTTTTTATGTGTTTTCACTAATTTATCCTTAATATCTGGAACAGGATTGGTGAGTCATCTGCTCCATTTATAATAAGGAAGTCATCAGAGTTGTGCAAAAGAAATATACAAATTCAGGCTTTTATTATAGACATTTCTAATAGTGAAAAATGGGAACAGTCTAAAAATTTCTTGGAACTGATTTAAACTGTGGTTCCTCCATATGCAGATTCTTATGTGTCTATTTAAAACTCTTGCCTCATGGTTAGGAGTGTGGGAAAACAGTGATGGAAATTAAATGAAAGGGGCTATGTGTAGTATAGAACTTAAGTTTAATTTAAAAAGTATGCATAAAGGCGAGGCCAGTGAATATAGTACACATAGGAGGGTATTTGCTAAGTGGTTATTTCCTGGCGGTAGAAATGCTTTTAATTTTGTATTTTATTTTGTAAACCCTGTATAGTGACTGTCGCTCTTATAACAATAAAAAAATATGCTTAAAAGTTGGCAGGACTGTAGAACTGCTTGTATAGCACTGGTCTGTGGTTGTTTCTGGAAGCCTTTTGGAGATTTTTCAATCCTGTGAATTAGTGAGAACCTAATTAAAAAAAAAAAAAAAACAGCCAGAACGCCTCACATAATGTCCTTAGGCTACTTTAGCCTTAATTATTTATGATATTTACTGTAAGCATCTATGGTATGTGTTTGTAAAAAATAATGGAAGTCTTAGTGACATGTAAGCCTGTGACATCCTCTTGGAGACACCACACAGCCTTAGTGCAGTGTGACTCAGGATACGTTTGTGTTGTCCTCCTGATGTAGTATATGATTTTAAAGTAAGTTGTAGCATAAGCTAGATAGAAGATACACTATTCTGCAAAAGCAGATTTTTTTTTGTTCTGCCAGTCCTCAGGTTAACCACTGTGTGGGTGAACTTGGGGGAGGGGCTAGTGTAAGAGAAGCTGTCATGTGGTAGGGGACATTGTTAGCAGCAGGGCAGTACCTGCCATGGAATATTATCCTTGGTGCCCCAGAAGGGTGAGTAAGGGTGACCAGTAGGATTTTCTGGTCAGCACATCAGAAGTATGCTCAGCATGCTTACGCTGAGGTGTTCCAGATCTTTATACTTGATCTTAGCCATAAGACTGAGAAGCTCTCTGGATTGTTAGTCGTGTACCATGATGGCCGGGGTTCAGGTTCTGTCTCTGCTTCTTTAGCTGTAGGGCTCTGTTTCTTTATTTGTAAAAGAAAATGCCTGGTCTGTATCGTTTCTTCCTTCCTCAGCCTTCATGTTTTGAAGAAATATAGTGTGCTTCTTTTTATTCTTTAAGGTACAAGTTGTAGATATCTTTGTATCGTCTGTGAGAATGAAGAGACCTGGTCAGTTTTATTTGTTCGTGGTTCAGTGAGCCAAATATGCGGGGAAAGCATTTGTCCTTAAGGAATGGTCTGGGCTAGGTGAGAATCCCAGGGCTGCCATTTATTGGCCAAAAGTTTATCTTTTTATTTGTAAAATGAGATATATTAGTTAAGTGCTGCTGAGCAATAGATTAGTCCGAATTAGTGCTAAACTTAGTGACTTACACAGATATTTGTTATCTTAGTGGTTCTGTGACTTGGGAATCAGGCTGTGACTTAGCTGAGTCCTCTGTGCTTAGCTGTCTCAGGAGGATGCCTTCGAGGAGTTGGCCTGAACCTTGAGCTCATCTGAAGACCTGACAGCGGGAGGAACCGGTTCTGTACTCGTCCTGTGTTGATGGGATACATCTCCTCCCCGGCTTTTGGATGGAGAGCTTCTGGTCCTTGCTCATTGCAGACTTCCCTCAGTTCTTTGATATGTGCCCGTGTCCACAGAGCATGTCCTAACGTGGCATTTGGCTGTATTAGGGGCAAAAAGGAGAAGGTACAGAAAATAGAAAACACAGTGTCTGGGGACTTCATCTCAGAAGTCGTATCCTATCACTTCTGTCCTATTCTGCTTGTATACTTTGGTTAGAAGCAAGCTGTTGTGCACAGGCAGCTTTTGCGGAGGAGGGGATCACCTAAGGATGTGAGTGCCAGGAGGCAGGGTCGTGGAGCTGCGTAGAGGCTGCCTGCCAGGCATTGCAAGGAGTGAGTGAGACATCAGAAACATCTCACGTGCTCTGTGTTGATTCCCACACCATTCCTACCTCCAGCGTATCTTTATTTTTATTGATATATTTATTTTGAGGTAGAGTCTTGCTCTGTAGTGCAGGCTGTTCTTGAGTTAACTGTGCAGCCCAGGCTGGCCTCAAACTCACAGCAATACTCCTGCTTCAGCCTCCCGAGTGCTGGGATTACAGGCTTAGATGGTGCTGGGGGAATAGACCCAGGTTACACCTCCAGCTTAAAAAATGCTATTGCAGTAAGAGCTTATGGAGTTTATTGGAGGCTCCAGGAATGGTCCAGAATGTGGAAGAAGGTCTCATCGCAGGATCTAACATCTGTCAGCTGTCCTTTTCTCAGCCTTGAAGTGTTTTCTGGCTGGTCGGTTAGACCATGACTCCTCACCCTGTGTCTATGGGGTGTGGTGTGTCTAGTGTAACTTGAGAGGAAAAGGGGTGGTCAGCCACTTAAAATGTCCAGTGTGTGTTTCTGCGGGCTAGGCAGCTATTCAGGGAAACACCCAGAGCTCTTGGGAGCCGTGGGTCAGAACAGAACAGCTTCCTGCAGTTGCCCCTCTTATGTCTGAATGCCGCCAGTTACCAAGGCAAGGAGGAGGCCTGCCTGGCACGTCCTCTGGTTAAGGGATACTCCAGTGGGCTGAGCTGGGTGCCAGACATTGCCACAACCCTAGGAAATGAGTAAGAAAAAAAAAAGAGGAAAGCAGAGCCCTCCCCCTAGAACAAGCTGGGCTTTGTGCAGAACGGGCTCCAAATATGAAAAGACCATTGTTCCCAGATGGCTTTTTAATTAATGCTCACCACTCACACCCATCAGCTCGCCAAGAAGAGCTGCCTCCTTCCTTCCTTTCTCTGCTGTGCTCTTCGTGCCTCACTCCTCTCCTCAGTGCCATGGAGACAGGTCAAAGGACCCTGAAGGGTGGGAGGCACCAGTGACAGTGTTGGCATACAGTGGCACCCGTCTTTGCTCCTGCCCAGGATACTTAGTTGGGTGAGAGCCCACCTGTTGGAGAGTGGCCCTTGGCATTTCTAGGTTTGAGAGCCAGCCGTGTCCCCGTGGGGCTCTGCCAGCAAAGCCCAGCCCTAGTCCGTTCCGGTCTTTTTCGCCACAGCTCTGCGCACACCTTCTCTTGCCTGCAGTCAGACAAAGAGCCAGAAATAAACTTTTTTTTTTTTTTTGCATGTTTGTTTTCCTTTAGTTGCCCCACTCCCAGAGCTGACTCTGGATAAAGAAGCCTTTGGCGTGCCAGTGTTGCTTTCTAGATAAAATCCTCTGCTTCTCTGGATGGGGCCAGTCCAGATACAGGGAAGAGAGGGTGAAACACAGTTCTAGCGTAAAAGAATGGGCTAATTTCAGAGTTGCTGCTGCCACGTGTACCTTTTCTGGACCTCAGGGCTCCCTCCCTGACCTGGTGCTGAGCAGCATGGAGACCTGTACACACCAAGACAGATTGGGTGGCCGCCTCTGCCCAGACCTGGTCTGAGCCTGCAGGGTTTTCTGGTTAACAGATGCTGTGAACTTGCCTGAAAGTTTTGTCTCCCATGAACAATTTTTTTTTTTTTTTTTGAAACACCGAGTCTCACTCTGTAGCCCAGGCTGGTTCTGAACTCACTATGAAGCCCAGGCTGGCCTTGAACTCATGGCAATCCTTCTGCCTCAGCCTCCCAAATGCTGGGATTACAGGCGTGTGTTACCACTCCTGGCTTATGTGGTGCTGAGGAATCAACTCGGGCAATTAGCGCTTGACTTAGAGCTTGCCAGGCAAGCTCTTTAACCGCTGAGCCATTCCTCCAGCCCTCCTACGGACATTTTCCTCCTGTTTATAGTAACTTCCTAGCATGTGGATTTGCTCTACATCTGTTTGTGTGCTAAGATTCCTCAGGTACAACTTGCTGATGATTTGAGTGCAGTTCACAATTGGTGTGTGCATAGTGTCCATGGTCTGTGGCTAGGCTGGAATCATTTAGTGTGATTTTTGTGGTGCTTCACAAAGAGAGGAGTGTTTCTCATCATCCATCCCTCACCGATATAAAGATGGTTCTGTGGCCAGTGTAGAGTTAACTCCATATTGTCACAAAAATGGTGAATTTTCAGGTTAAGGGGTGACAAATACTTTAAATCATAAAATCCCAGGGTACAGCCTCAAGAGAAAAACCTGATGGGCCAAAGAATGTGAACACAATTCCTTGAAAATCTGTTTAACTCTAGGTCCAGCCAGCCTTCTTCACTTGCTACCCAAATACAATTGTCAGTACGGTGGGAAAGAATCATGAGTCGGAGTGCATTGTGTAGATGCTGTGAATGGCCAGACAAGGGTGGGTGATTGCACCAAAGCCAGAATAGAGTGCCAGTCCAGGTTCTTAGTAGCAGAGGAACCACTAGCTCCATGTGGCCACTGGACACTTCCGGTGTGGCTAGTCTCACTGACTTATACATTGACTTGTGCTATGACTAAGCCGGACTTACTATGAAAACAAAGGAAGTGTATCTTAATCTGGATCAGTTATACTTAAAATGTTAGACATATGAGTTAAATATAATATATGACCATTGATTTCAGCTGCATCTTTTTTTTTCCTTTTAAAAATGTGGTTACTGGGAAATTTAAAATGATCTAGGTGGTTCCCTATTTATTTATTTGTTTATTATTTATTGAGATAGGGTTTTCTTATGCACTCTAGGCTGGCCTTGAACTTAGTGTGTTGCCCAGCTTCGCTTTGAACTCCTCTTGCCTCAGCCTCCTGGGTGCTGGAATCCTAAGTATGTACCACCATGCCTAGCTGATGGCTCCCATTTTAGATGAAGGATTTAGATAAAGGGTGGAGTAGTGTAGGAGACCCAAAGATACACTGCTTATGGTTATTGGCCAGTGAACTTCCCAGAAGGTCAAGTTTTGTTTTTATAGAAGGAGTGCTGTAAATGATTCCATGGGAGACCCATCGGTATTTGCTTTTTGGATGAACCAACTATAGACATCTGCATTCTTTGTAGCTGTGATTTGACTGTGAGACGAGACATTGCAGGCAGGAACGCGAATTACCTCTACTTCAGAGTGCCATTTGGGGGGCAGAGGCAGTGGGGTCAACCCTGGGAAGCACTGAAGAGGTTGCTCAAGAGCTGGAGCAGCCCTGTAGGTTAAAGGACACTGTTGCTCAACTTGTGAGACCTGTAAGGAAAGGCAGTGATTGCTCAAATAGACCTCTGGACCTTGTGAATACGATTGTACGGGTCATATAAGCCCACAGCGATTCTTTGGTGGTCACCATGATTTGATGGTCTTAGCAGGCACAAGCCCCAGCTCCAAAAAATAGAAAAGCCCTTGTCAGAATGGGACTGCTGTATAGAGAATTTACTCTTGGTTAAAGTGCTCACCTACCATGGACAAGGCCCGAGTTTGGTTCCTCAGCACCACATAAAGATTAGCTGAGTATGGTGGCACATGCCTGTAATCCCAGTCGTGAGAGGCTAAGGCAGGAGTATTGCTGTGAAATTGAGGCCAGCCTGGGCTACATAGGAAGCTCAGGACCAACAGCTTGGATTATAGAGTGAGACCCTGTCATCTGCCACCCCCACTGAAGAGAAAGAGAACTTACCCTGCAGATATCATTGCGAGGGTGGCAGAGTGGTTTTATGCAGAATCTGTTTGTGAAGGTCAAGAACGTACATGTGGGCTGCCTTTGTGTAAGTCAGAGTTAGAGTTCTGTTTGTGATTTCCTTTCTCACTGATGACTTGGGAGGGTCTCTTCTTGAGCAAGACTTTCAAGAGCACCATAATTGTGTCCCCCTCTACTGAAGTGGGTGGCCTCCTTGGCCACAGTGGGCTTGCAGCCTCGCTGTTGGCTGCTCTCCAAGGGAGTGGAGGGCTCTCTTGTTGTCAGTAGCAGGATCTGAGGGCCAGCAACACAAGATGGACCTTCAGTTTCTTTTAAGTTTGTCTTTGTGGTGATCCTGCATCCAGGGGACTGGTCAGACCAGTTTGAATCTGGCTGATTATTATCGATAAAGTCAACTTTGCATAACTCTGCAGACAGAAACAGTGTCTAGCATCTGGCACTTTGAGCTTACCAGGTAAAATTGCCATGGTGACAGAGGTGTGCCTTTCATGAGAGAAATCAGGGTTGTTTCTGTGCAGAGAGCGGACCTGAATCTTCACCCCTCTCCGTCCAGTAGTCTCACAGCCAGGTTGAGTCTTGTTAAAAGGCTTGAGGTTTGCCTGATTTAGTAGAGAGTTGGTGGATTACAGTTAGTATGCTGATACGTGAGACCGTCTAGGTAGGCTCCTGAGCTGTGGGTTCCACCCTTGGCGGAGGATCTGCATAGTGCTCTGGACACCCTGGTTTTTAGAAGATGAAAGGCCACAGTTCATGCCCTTAAGGACTAATAATTATCCACATAATTATTTCCTATTTACATTTAGGGGCTTAAGAGGAGTTGTGAATTCATAGTGAAGAGGAAAGCCAGAACAGGACAGTGCCCCTTGAACAGAACATTGAGAAATTCCGGAGCCTAAGGGCCTGTGTGGCTGGAATGATACCAGTGTTTATTTGCGTTTTCAGTTTGCACTGTGGTCATAACTCTCATTTGACTGTCTTAACAGACTTAGAGGTTGTTTGGCCAGACCCAGACTTCCCTCTGTCTTGGTGAGGAGCTGAGGCCCCATGCCTTTGCCTGTTTTGCCCAAGCTCTTGCCAGCTAGGGAGCAGCAGGCCCGTCTTTGGGCTCATAGGGCTTATAGGTGTTTTCTTATTATGCACCACGCCTGCTCCCTGGCTCACAGTCTCTGTATAAACTTGGAGAGCTCTGAGGCCTAAGTGACAGCTTTTGTGTGTTACACGTTAGAGGAATTTGGGGAGAGGAATATGACAGCCATAGCTATGTATATGATCAGATGTACAAAAGTGTTCATCAGGGAGTTTTGTGCCAGCAGTTTAATTTCCTTTATTTCAGGACTGGAAGTTATTTAAATTACTTTATAGACTTCCTGTTTCCTTACAACAGCTCATTAAGTCCAGGGCGAACCGTTCTTTTGCTCTAATAGAGCGCCTGGGCCTGTAGTTCCCATTCTGTCCTCCAGGGTAGTGAGATTGAAGAGGATCATGCTGAGAATTGAGTTTGTAGGGTTCACTTAAGGGGGGCCTTTTAATAGATGAATGATTATGACTTGACACTGATGGTCTCCCTCAAGGATAAAGTATCACCCCATACTCTTCTAATGAAGACTATATTCTGACTGATAATTTCACTACCATGTTTAGGAGAATTGGCAGGCACATCTTATCAGGCATTAAGAACGGGAGCTCTGTCTGTGTTTTTGGTGATTGGAACTCAGTCTTGAACCAAATGGAACTTTAGAAGTGGATACATGGCCAAGAATGACGGAGGTTCACCTGATGATCAAGAAGACATGCTGGCGTAACTGCAGATTAGTTAAAGCTCCGTTTTACTTGATGAGGAAGCTTTCCATCAAATTCTAGCATTGAGCTGCAGCTTTCAAATCCTGCCCAAAGGCAGGTCTTGAGGAGTTGTATTTTTGACTAGAGAATTCACGTTTAAGCCTGCCAAGAAAATAATTTTTGGGTGACCAGGAAACACCCCCACCCCTTGTGCAACTTTAATTATTCCATGGGGGAAGCCTGCCCCAGAGCTCAGGACTTAGTCTGTTTCAGAGTGCTAATTAGAACTAATAACTACAACAGACAGGTGTTCAGAGGGAACTGAGATGGCGTTGACATCAAGGAGTTGTGGCAGGCTCCCTGCAGATGTGTGGGTCAGCTGCTTACCTGCTTCCAACCTGGTGAAAGGTAGTGAAGGTAAAAGTCAGAGAAGCTGCCACATTCAGGCCTTCTTGAACTAGAAGGCTGTTTTACCATGGTCTGAGGTTCTGTTAATGTCCTCTACATCTCAGTGGTGATCAGTACATACTCAATTTCACCAGCAAAGTTCTGGGAAATCCCAGGAATAAGTATACCTGGGGCTTAGACAAAGGTCTTTCTAAAGATGGTAGTAATATAGCGACTGAAGTATAACCCAAGTCAGACTTGCATGTCTAAGTAAATGCCGAGTCTTAAATATTCATTTACAATGTGAAAGTCTGTAATTTCTTCATAAAGAATTCTAAAATAATAAAGATGACCTGGTAGGCAAAATTCCCTTGTATTTTCTAAAAGCTTTTGATAAGGTCCCTCATAAAAGATTAAGGGAGAACAAAACCACAGTGTGGCGCAAAGTCCTTGTTGTGGATTAAAAAATGATTAAGTGATAGGGAACAGAAGAAGGCTGGTGGAGACCCACTGCTCGTAGCGGGGAGGTTAATCGAGGGGCGTCTGAGGACTCTGTCATGGGGGCTATAGTTATTAAGTATATTAATTGTTTGGAGGAGGAAATGGAGGGTGAATTAGTGCAACCAGCTGCTGCCACCCTGGATTCTGTAGCTGGATTCAACCCAGAGATGCCTTGAATGCACAGGGAGACCACGCAGTGCAGTGGTAGAGGAAAAGGAGTTTGAAGTCTGTGGGATACTTCAGATGGGCAGAAAGTCTGCCCACGTGGAAGAGCCACTGTGCCCCAGACGTGTTGAAGAAAGAGCTTCAGGAGAGATCGTGGGCGACAGCACCATGTCGGGGGGGGGGGGGGGGGGG
>PVKB01002386.1:210378-268014 GCA_004027205.1 Ctenodactylus gundi | reverse complement strand
TCCTTAGTGGAGACTTGGTGTGTTATCCTAAACTTTGTCACACACATGTAGATGACTTGTGGAGATGGCCCCGTTGGATGGTTCTGGTGGAATTACCAAATCTTAGCAGACAGTACTGCATTCCTTGGGTTTGGCGCACAGCCTGGAGTCTAGGCTCTTCTAGGATGAACAGTGAGGCAGAGCAGTGCTTGAGGGAGAGGAGTAATTTTGCGTTGAATAGACTGGTGGAAGGGTGAGCCAAGCAGTGGCACCGTCAGTGGGTGCCCTGACTTTTTTCATTTCCTTCTGATACCTCTCCACAGCCACTTTCTGTGTGCTCTCCATGGCTGAGGTGAACATTTCTTGTGTAGGGTGCCTACCTTGAGAGCTTGCGCTTTCCTCCATAGGTTCCTCCTGCCCTTCTTCCTTAGCCACTCTCCTTTATTTACTAATTTTCTTTTGTAGCTATCTGACTCCTTACCCAAGTCCCACTTTAATTAAAACCTGGAAAAGTGCTGGCCTCCCTCAGAAATGTTGCTGAGTCCTTCCTTTTGGCTGTGAGCAGATGCTTCTGTGTGGGTTGGGGTCCTTGGCAGGGTCCCCCAGGGAATTTTTGCAATCTTGGTCCAGTGTAGTTAGAAGCTGCAATTACTACTTGGTCGCTAATTACCCCTCCTTGCATTAGATCAGTGTACAGAGGGAGTTTGGAGCCTGTCAGCAGAGGTCAGCCAGAGGTCCTCTCACTCAACAGCCCTCCTGTGATAGCTGGACAGGGGGGAAAGGCATTAGTGAGGAAAGGCTGGGGGGACCCTGCTCTGCTGCAGGGTCCTTGCTGGGGGAGGGGAGAGGTAGAAGTACCATTGATGATTAAACAGGTCACAGCGTTGATAACCTTTTGCATGACCCTTCTCAGGAAGCCTGCAGAAAGAAGGAGAGCTTGTGCATGGGAGGAGGAGCGAGGGTCTTTTTTGGGTTGTTAAGCAAATGAAATGGGGACATATTCCTTCTCTCTTTTTGTGTCTGTATGTATATTATAATTGCTAACACACATCATCTAGCCTTCTAACACTCCATAGTCTTAGTAATCTTCACAACCAGATGGGGCAAATAGGATTCACACACCCATTATATCTCTGATGAACTTGAGGCCCAAAGTCCATTAAGAACTCACTCAGTGGTAGAGTGTCTATCATGCTCAAACTACTCCCCACACTTCTTTAAAAAAGGAAAAAAACTAACCCCCAAACTTGTAGCTTTTAAATGGCCTCTGTTGGAATGCCAGCCCATAGCATAAGATCTTAATCACTAATATATTACTACCAGATAACTGTATAGTGTACTAATACTCTATTAATTCTGTAGTATACTATCTACTATATGACACTGGACATATTTACATGCTATTATATCCAATATACTTAGTACTATAGTAATACTGTATATACTATAGTATATATAGGATTTATTATTGACCCACTGTAGGGTATTATTTTAGTGCATTATTGAAAAAATGTTTAAAACAAGAAAAGTCGGGAAGAAAAAGTGGATAGCTCCTCCTGGGTGATCTCTTCTCAGAAACCTGAGCAGCTGCAGCAAGGTCCTGAGTACTCACATTCCGTCATCTGTCTAACCCTGCAAGGTTGGCACAGGTCTGAACTTCCCCACAGCTCTTCTCTTTCAAACCTGGCAAAATCAGTACATGGTGTTGGAGGCAGGGAAGATGTGTCATAATGATACTGTTCCTGCAGGCTGACACGCAGGCTTTAGAGGAGTTTCGAACTGAGTTCAGTTTCTTCACAGGTATGCCATGTTTCCCTGGCTCTGGGGATCCAGACCCAACAGACCGCAGTGCCATCCCAAACTGTGGAAGTCGCCGAGGGCAGCTCCACGAGGGTTGGTGTGTTCCCCTTTGTCACATTCAGTGGAGCTGCTCCTCCCTGTCTGTCAGTTGGCTGAGTCTGGCGGAGTGAGATCTGGCGTTGCTTGGTCTATGTAACAACTACAGGAAAGGAAAAGCTCCCCCACTCTACCTGAGGCAGGGAAGTGCAGCTAGGAAGGCCCAGTGGCCTAGCTGTGGCGCCATGGGTGGGGAAGATGTGGAGAGATAACTTGGGCCTCTCAGTGAATTTTTTTTCCCCTGAGTCAAAGGAGCTCCAGGCTTGTGCCTGAAACATGCTTTACAAAACTCAAGTTTTACTGAGCTTCCGCCCCTTGGGTGCTGACTAACACCACTTCCCCTCATATAACTTCACATTTGCGTAATTAACATATAATTTGATACCTGGAAATTCATGCTGGGTGGAGCTGGAAAGGATTACTCAGCTTTTAGCAATTCAGAGTCTTAGGTTATGGAACTCTGTGTGCCACGTCCTGGTTCTCCTGTTACTGTCTTGATTTACCATTATCCTGGTTACTTATTTCTTCCTTTTGTCTCATAGCAATGAATGAAATGATTGTACATTATTTTTTATAGTGGCTTTTTAAAATCATTTAGACAAGTGAAAGATTGTGGACTATTCATATTGACTACCCACGTGTCTAGTAGGCGTGTTCTTAGTATTGGCTGGTGAAATTTGATGGTACCACATAGTTTGTTTCACTTCCTTCTGCATCAGGGCACTGCCATTAGTATTAAAGATACAGTAATTATCAGTGGAGAACAAAGATGAAAATTTATGATTTTGCAATTTAAATTTATAGTGTGTGCTAATTAATGGTTACAAGTTTTGTTGGAGAACTTATGTATTGTGTTGACACGTGTATTAATGATTCTTGATGTATATGATACCTGGCCATGTAAAGATGGAAAGGCTATGTGGATGTTGATCCGTTGCTGAGATTCAGCACCATTAAAAGCCAGTCAGAATAGCCTGGAAATGATTCCAAATATTCCCTTTATTTGGAAGCGGACATTCAGAATGGTGTTGATGGGTAATGTTTCTGGTATGAACTTGACTAGAATGATGGATCCCTTGCGCGGCAGTGGCATATAGGTTCCAGCGTGTGTGTTAGGTGCTCTGCATCTTGCAGACGGAGTGGTCATCTCTTGCTGATCCCGCAGCTTGAGAGGATCCTAGTCGACTGCTCAGTTCAGCCAGTTGTCTTCTGTTGGCTGCAGGAAGGGGAGAGCTGGGAGTAGCTCCAGGCCTGCCCATTTGTTCCCTACCCTGTATTGTGCTTCTGAGCCTTTCAGGGTTTGAAAACTTGACTTTGGAAAGCTTCTAAATTTGTTCCTAGCAGGTTGATTTATTTTGTTGAGGTCAAATTAGAGCTAATGGCCCTAATGGTTTACAATGCTCCTAAATGGTTCTTAGCACTTAGGCAGGCTCGGCTGGCCTTGTGGGCGGGTTTCCAAGTGTGGACCATATCATTCTTGGGATATATTTTCTTGTTGAAGTTATTGTTCACAGTGCAACTAATATGTGCGAATGGGTTAAAAGGTAACAATAGAATTAGTCACACTTACTATCAGACTTTCTTTTGGTATCAAATTCAAGGGGGAGTTTGTTAATATGGACCTATGGGCATCTGTGAATGAGTATTATCTCCCACCCAGAGTTTTGTAGATGGAGACTCTGTCCTTTGGCCCTTTTCTAGGAGTGTGTTGTTAATGAAGTGTAGTAGCGGGGAAGCCTCAATTTCCTCCAGTCGTTCCTGGTTGCCAAATAGTTCCTGTAAGAGCAGATATCCAGGTTAAACTAATCCTTGGCGCATTCCCTCCAGCCATTCTGTGGTATCTGTGAGTTCATGGCAAGGTCTTTGGCAAAGGGATTACAGTCTACATAAAACTGGCTCCAGTTTTCTGATTTCTGTGTGATTGGGAGTAGGTGGGGCAGAGCCAGATGTCTACAAAGGCACTGCATGTCTCTACTGGCCCAAGATATTAAACTGTGCACACGTGCTTATATGTACTCTGTGTGGGCAGTGACTTCCCAGGGATCCTGGGTGCATCTGGAAAGGGAAGGATTTGGCAAGACACAGGCCTCTCTGCCTAAGCCAACGTGGTTCTGGTCTCTGTGCTTTCATTGAGGAAGGAAGGGGAAAAGAGGTTTCCTTCAAATCATGCATTGGCCCAACTACACTCAGGGTAGTGGCCCCTAAATTGCAAATGTAGTTTTGAAGGCCAAGTCCAGTCAAATTCTACAGGTAGCTGGCTTCTGTGAGTTGAGCCAAAACTATTGAGGGTTGAATGAGGAGGCTTGCCTTCAAGTTTGCTAATGGAATGGCTCGTGGGGTCTCCGGAATGCTGGTTACCTGGGTTCTTTGTTAATTGCTTTTTTTTTTTTTTTTTTTTTTACACTCTGGAAACATGAGGTAGGTACATTTCCTGAGCTTTGTTTCAGGACTCAGCCCACTGTTTTCCCTTGAGCAGTTTGAAGAAGGTTAGGCTACCTGTGAGATGCTTGCTATTGAGAAAAAAACTCCACAGTCCAGTTCATCTTGAACATAGTATCTCAATGTGGGTAATCATGCTGTCTCGTTCAAGGAAGATGGCTGTGTTTGTGACCAAGAAGGAGTTAATTTCCACCGTTACTAAAACTAAGCTGATACAGTGGGCATGATAGAACTCGAAGCCTACACCCAGTCCAGCAGCCAAAGTCACCGTTGGTTTTTGCTGTTGGAGATGTGTTCTGGAAACAGAGCTTGACCCGGTTCAGTTAGTTCCACGGTCACCAAGTCCTCCAGAGAAGTTTTAATTACCAACCAAGGTGGTGTGGTTTCTTAAATGTGTTGTAACAAATGGATGTCAGCCCAAGGAGCTCTGAGAAGCCCCCTCTATCGATAAAACCCCATAATTATGACATGCCATGCTCTGAGGAGGAAATCTACACGCCCTGAGTGTCTGACGGCTGGGCTTCCGTCCTCTTTTGTGAGGTTGGGGGCAGGGCAAGGTTGTAGGAGGACAGGCCATTGCTTAGGGTCTCCAGACAGATGCTCCAGCTGTGACAGGACCCAATTGCTTGTCTGCATAGCCTGGGGTGAGGCTTGCTTTTTGGTAGTGTGCAAGAGGTGAGGATGGAAGCTTGGGGAAGAGGGATGGTTAAAATGAAAGACCTTGAAATGGCAAATCTTTATTAGTTTTGTAAACAGCTTTAGGAAGCGCTAGGAGCATCTTGCAGGGACCCTGCAATTATCATAATAAACAGTTTTATCATCTGCTTGGCAATCAATATTGTGGCTTATGCTGCTTTAGTATCTCAGTGGTATTGATTACCTTAACAACTGTGCTGCGGTCAGCTTCCATTAACCCCTGTTTTGCCAGTTAGGCCTGTGCCTTCCATGGTTGGATGGAGACTGCTCTGGTCACAGCTCAAGCAAGTGCCGGAATTTGACAGCTGGCCAATGAGGTGAATACAGCTTTTATCTCACAACGCCCAGGAGGAGGAAAGGTTTTAAACAGTGAATCTGGAAGCTAATGCAACTTCTCTCCATATATATATATTTGCAGTGCAGAGACAGTGTATGAAACAATTGCAGCAGTGGGATTTCAGCTGTGACTCAGGAATTTGAGTTTTAAGAGTAGGAATTCTCTGTTGTCCCTGCCTTGGGCCTGGCCACCGTTCTTCCCAGCTCCACTTTCACCCTTGCTGGGGACAAGTTGCCACGTGTGGAATTCACTCGAGGACTGTAGCTCTCAGGCCCGTGTGCAAGAGGCATTCCTGGGCTCTTGTGCTTGTGCTTACGATCTGTGGTGTACTTACACAGAGATTTTGTATGTATGGGAACATCTAATTCTAGGATTCAGGTTTCTTTGAACCAGCAGATGTCTGAAGGAGAGCAGGTGATCATAGGATGAAAGAATGCTGGAGAGAGATGTGGTTGGAGCCTACAAGTGTGCCACTGGCACTGTCCTGTCTGTGGTCTGGTTAATGTACACGTTCCCCTTTTGGGGGCTAGGGTGGTGAGAGTGCTTGCCTAGCATTCACAAGGGCCTAGGTTCCATCCTCTAGCACGGCATACAAATTAGCTGGGTATGTGGTACATTTCTGTAATCTTAGCTCTCAGGAGGCTGAGACAGAAGGATTTCTAGGAGTTTGAGGCCAGCCTGGGCTACGTAGTAAATTCAGGACCAGTCTGGACTACAGAATGATACCCTTTATCAAAAACATAGTATGGTTCCCTTTGTCCTGCTGAAGTGAAGGTCCCAGGACAGTTTTCTTTAGGAGAGCAATTGGACTCCAGTCCCCAGACCATACCACCAGGGAGAGCCTGTCATTTAGGGGTTTGGTGGTATTAAGTGATAACAACCACCCCAGGAATTTTGGGGACACAAAATCTTACTAGTAGTGTTATGGTGATGGTGGCATGAGTATGTGTTGGCTTTCTATGCTGTTTTTTTTCTTAATTGCTTTGTTTTGTTTTGTTTTAAATGAGAGAGATGCATGTTTGTATATAGGTTTATATATGTACATATATTTATAATTGCATGTGTAATATATGTACACATATGTACGTACGTAGTATGCATAAATGTATAAAAATGTATATTCTGCTGAATCCTGAGCAGAGGCTTATATTCCATGCTTAACCCCTTTGGCCTGGCCTCACTGGAGATCATCATAGGGAGTGTCTTAGTTAGTCATTCATTCCTGGGTCAGAATACTCAACATCCACAATGTAAGGGAGGGAAGAGTAACTTTAGCTCACAGTTTCAGAAGGTCTTACACAGTCGGTTCATGGGCACCTGCAATGATGGAAGCACACGGTGGAGGTTAGTTGGAGAAAAACCCTTTGCGACATGACAGACAAAAACAAAGAAAAATAGTGAGGAAGGAATGGCAGAGCTCCCTTCCAGGTCCTATCCAGTAATCCACCTCTCTGGGTCCATACCCAGTGTTCCACCCCTTCTGACCAGGCCCCACCTCTTAGCAGCACCTGGTTCCATAGGTATTCCACTACATGAGGCCTTTTGGGGGACACTCCAGATCCAAACCATAATCAGGGTCCTCAGCCTTGCAGACCCAGCATTACAGAGTTCAGCCCGAGTAACATTGAGCTTTATCAGAAAGCTGTCTCCCACATCTCAGGAGTGAACTTTTAAAGTTTATGAACACAAATGTTATGGAGTCACAGGGGAATGGAGGAAGAGGAAGAGGGGTAAGGGTTGACTTAGGAGGCAGGCTAGTTGAATGGCAGGTGCCACCTTCTCGCCAGGCTGCAAACTGTGGGTCGTCGTCTTTGTTTTTCAGCAAGACCCAACAGCCATGAGTGACAGGTTATCAGATATAGAGGGAAACCAGTAGGTAAACAGTCAAGGCAAGGGCTGTAGTCTGAACTTGGAGAAGTGTAGACCTCCCTGCCTGCATAGGAAGGGAGTCCCAGGTTTATAGGCTTTCTGCCCATGCCACTCACGCCCCAGCCAGTTAAGGACCCATGCAAGAGAAGATCAGAGAGTCAGGCCATAGAGTCTAAAGAGCAAGACTTCAGGCTCTCATTGCCATTGCCAGGGTAGTAATGACAAGATTTGACCTTGGCCACAGGATTGATGAGCAGGATCTTCCCTGATACTCTAGCAGAGCCAAGCCCTGCTCTGGCAGTGAAGAGTTGGAATCGTGTGGGTTGAAAAAGTCCCTGAAGGAGTTGTGTATATCTTCTCTGTCCTGAGAGGAAGCTAGTGAGAATGGTTATTTCCATGGCGTTGAAGAGTTCTTAAGCAGTCCTTCCCACTCTCTGGGGTCATTCTCCCTCTTATGATGGGTCAAGGGATCCTGGTCCTCTTTTGTGTGTTTTGGACCCATGTACCACTGGTTCTCACCCATCCTCTGTCTAGATTGCCTTAGTACCCTCAAATGGAATGTTTTATTTTGAGCACTAATTCTCTTCCTAAAAATGTCACTTAGCTCAGTCAATTAGGCTTAGAGGGTGATCACTGAATTCATTTTCCATCATGATGGGAACTTGGACTCTAAGTGGCCACCACAGTACCAGAGAACACACTAGAGAGCCTCCTCACACCCTCAGGAGAAGTGATATTCATGGTGGCACTGAAGCCAATTTCCTCCTGCTTGGTATCACATAGATGTGTGCCCTTTGAATGGGTTATGATACAGTTATCCTCTGCAGATGACCCTTTATATTACATCTTCAATTGAACTCTGATTGGATGGAAGCTCTTCTGGGTTGGGCCTCATTCATAGCTCCTGATGTTGACAACTTTTTATTTACCGGCAGTGCAGAGCCAAGTAGACAGTTTTAGGGAGTAATGTATGCAGGGCGGAGAGTATCACACTAGTTGCACTCAGCCTATTCATCTCTTACACTTTTTGGGGGGGAGGGGGGGATTTGGCACTTCCCTGAACTTGTTTTCCAGGCCCTGGCTCATGATTTAATATCTTCCCATTAAAGTTCTTGTTTTTGCAGAATAACTCAGTATTTGGTGTTATGAGCTGAGGTTCCCTTATCTAATATACTAGGAACCAGAGGTGTTTTAGATTTCAGATTTTTTTGAAACATTTGCAGTGACAAAATAAAACATCATTGGGATGGGATGGAACCCAAGTCTAGAGACAAAATTGTACACAATATCCAAAGATCATTTTAGTATATTTTTAATAATTTTCTTCACAATGTGAAATTTTCCATGTTGGTGCTTAGCATATAGAGAGTTTCATGTGTTTGAATAAGGGATGCTCAGTACTTCAGGATGCTTTTTAGGTGTGTGGTATTTTTTGGCTCTTTGGTGTATTCATGTGTTTTACAACAGTGTTTTTTGAAGGATCTGTACTGCAGATAGATCTCTGTCCTTATCTTTCTTGCATCTCTGAGAGCTGGTAATTCTCTTGGAGGAAGTACTGCAGTAGGAACCTGGGGACTGCCTGGTCCTTGCTTTGCTGCTCACCAGCTGTGTGACCTGTCTGACTTGTCATACTCTAACATTTGAATCTTTCTTTCAGCCCGTAAAATCTGAAGTCAGATTTCCATTCTCTCTATTTAAAAGATTGTTGGAGATCAAATGAGAAGTGAATATAAGAGCTTTGAACATGTATAAAGCATTATGTCCATTGGGGGAACATCGTGATTTGTTCCTGGAGAGGTTGGCACTGGATAGCTATGCTGTTGGTCACTTCTTGATGCATAGTATTTCCGAGAAGCCTGTGACCCCGTGATGGATGTGTTGAAGCTACAGGGAGGGGCTGCTGCATAAGGGTGTGAGGGGCTACATATGGTCAGAACTCTGTTTCCCATGGTGTCGTTGAACTGTAGATCAACACTATAGAGCCAGCTGGATAGGAAGGAAGCAGCTCAGGTCAGCCTTTACAGCCTTATGAAGGTAACTCAGGGAGCATTCATGCCCAGGCAGTGAGCTCCAGAACAGTGGTTGGTTAACATCTCCTTGTAGACTCACTGTAAGTATTAAAAGTACGTTTTTAAACCATTAAGTCAGCAAGTGAAGACTTTTAATGTATCACTGGACACATTGTTTTCTTAATCAGATGTGGACTCCAAGCTTTAGATCAAGCCACACAGTGCAACACAAGGTGGTTAATGTTTGTGAACAGGCTCGCCGTCATTTTGCTCCCTGCAGATAGTGAGAGCTCCCGCTTACCAACGTGGAAAGTATTTTCTTCTAATGTTGTTAGCAGTGTGGTGGCGCTGGGGCCGAGTCAGCAGATGGTGATTGAGAAGCAGACTTGAGAGAGAACTGGGGCCAGAGCGAGTTTGCAGGACATTGGAGGGTTCCCCAAACAAGGAGAGAGCCATCCACCTTTTTATTTGTTTGTTTTTTGTTTTTTGTTTTTTTTTTTTTTTTTTTGAAGGCTTGTCTTGCCTACCTGTTCTGGCCACAGCTGTTCTTTCAAATGTCACTGATGGCTCAGGATTTCTTTTTCTTTTTCTTTTTTTCTTTCCCGCCCCAGTGCTGGGCATTGAATCCAGGGCCTCATGCATGCAAGGTGTGCACTCTACCACTGTGCTACAAACACCCCAGCTTCTTTCGATTTTGAGACTGGGTCTCACTATGTTGTCCAGTTGGCCTTGAACTCCTATTCCTTCATTTTCAGTCTCCCAAGCAGCTGGGATTGCTGCCTGTCGTGTGCTCCCATTCCTGGCTCTGATAATTTCCTAATGTCATCTGATCCTAAATTGTGATTCAGATTTACCTGAATCCATTTTTAAAATTTTTGTACTCATAGTTGGTTAAAATCGGTATTCAAGGGAATTTTTTATACAGTTAGTTGGTTAGAATTGGTATTCAAAGGAAGTATACCCGGGGCAGTCAGCCTCTTAGTGCATGAGTCTCTTTTCATCTGGAGAAGCCCCTCCTGCTTGCCACCCGCCTCCACGTGTGTCCCCACCCCTGTTCCATCCAGCCCATGTGTTTTGAAGGATAATGGAGAGTAGCCAGATGTGGGAGAAAGAGCACTGTTAGGGTGGCGTGAGATACCCAGGCCCTCGTCTCCATCCCCCCTGTGCCACTGACCAGCTGTCTGACCTTCGGCGAACCGCCAACACCCTCTGGGGTCATTACTCTTATCTGTCAGAGGAAGTAGTGGGACTGGCTGGCTTCACACTCCAGCATTCTCATTATTACCTCCCTAAAGAGATCAGAGAGACAGGGCCAGAGGCGCTCCTGGATCCCACTCACATCTTACTTTTGGCTGTTGGGAAACTATTGTAGCCTCATAATCTTGACCAACTGTTCTGTTCTTTTTCTCTTGGGCTTGTGAACGGTGTACATAAAACAAGGTTAGCATGCTTGTCTTCCTTGAATTTTAAGTATCATAAAGGCAAATTTATGGTCATTACTATATACGTCTTAACCTTCATTTTTGGTTCAAGATTTTTGTCAGTTTTTGTTTCTTTATTGTTTTGTTCTGATCTCTAGGTTATGCTAAGATGCTGTGTAGCTTTTTGAGCCCTGCCAATAGAATATCTGCGTGCTAGGGATTCTTATTCCCAGCGTGGTCTGTAAACGCACTGAGGCCAGCCCCATGTATGTATTCTCTGCTTTCTACAGTCATAGCTTAGGTGTAAGAGCTTTTGGCTTGGCACGCTGTGGTCACCTACACATTTACATTTTTAAAATTTTGGTTGTGATTACTGGTTTGGAGCAGCATTCATTTTATAGCAGTGGCCTGGGTTTTCCTGATTTTCCTTTTATGTGACAGTCTGGTGAGCCACCTGGCCAGCGATGCTTTTTGTAGAACTTGTCTTTTTGAATACCTCCTCACTGTTTTTTCCCTTGGTCTTTGGTGAATGCAGCAATATTTGCTGTGCAGATAATTGAAAGGGATCTTAACTGCTGAACAGTAGTTACCTTTCTATGTCTCAGAGAAGTTCACCTGCAATTCCAGCTCTGGACACAAGGAGCGCTGCTGTTGAGTTTTTGAGGGTCATGGAAGTGGACAAACCGAATCTCTCACATGCTGCCTCTGGAGAAGAGCATCCTTGGCCTACCAGGTGCCCAGTATCTTCTCCTAGGACTCTAGTGTGAGCTCTCTTGCTGGCTCCTGATCTGTCCTTGCTATTTGTTGGAGTTGGGACACTCTGTAAGCATTAGTATCCACTGGTTCTCTATCTTACCTTCCCAAACCTCAGCCTCCTTATCAATCCCTGAGAGAGAAAAGGAAAGTATTCATCCTAGAGTGCTAGGTGAGGATCAGAGTTTCTGCATGTGAAGTGCCTGGGCCTGGGCACACAGTGGGGCACTCAGGAAATGGTAGGTGCTATGGCCTCCTCTTTTCTTGGTTGTTGACACTTAGAATAGGATCCTGGTTTGTTTTCTCCTTCTTTGTATTGGTGATTTAACTAGGGAAGGCTGAACTGTATCCCTAATACCTCCTCTCTTTCTTTTAAATTTTGAGTCAGGGTCTTACCCAGGCTGGCCTCAAACTTTTGGTTTTCCTGCTTCAACTTCCATGTAGGTGGAATTACATGTGTGTGCCCCTGTTCCTGACTTGGAAAGGGATCCTTTAAGCCTGGGTTTTGCAGGGCTGTGGTGATAGGTTGGAAGGAATCCTCTTCTGAGTCTCTGGACAGCTTCTCTGTAATGCCCAGAGACAGCTGAAATGCCCTGGTTGTCACAAGAAATCGTGCTGAAGTTTCTCTTTAGCTCAGACACCCTGCCAAGCCAGCAGTGGTGTGGCCTTTGTTCTTCCATTATCATTTTGAGGAGCGGGCTTCTAATGGGCCTGAGTGTGGCCTTAGTCCTGAGGAAGGCAAGACCTCTTGGGGGAGAGGGGCTGGGTGTGGCTAGGAAGTTGAGGCTCATGGCTTGTGAGTTTTCTTCTAATGGAATTTCCCATCACTTACTGCCCTGCTGATTTCTGATCAATGAAAATGAAATTGCATCACCTCCTCAGAGGCTCCACGTATGCCTGCTGCTTCCAGCTGTGTCAGTTCCGGTAAAATAATCTCATCAGGCGTGCGAGAGGGTAATAGGAAATAAAAATAAAAACCCACAATTAGCAAGAGGCCTTGCAGCTGAGTAACACTTTCCATCCCAGAGGCAAAGAGGCCTGGGTAGTGAATGCGTAATAAAAAGTCCCTTAAAATATTCCCAGTCCTTCCATTCTTTCTTTCCCCCTTACTTCCTTTGAATACCTCTTCCCCATTCCAGTGTGTGTATATTTTGGTATTATGCACAGGATTTTGTTGCCCTCTTTGTAGGATCAGTGAGAGCTCATGTGATAAGCGCATGCTGGCATGACTTGTTGCCTATCTTCATCCTGAGTCACCTGCAAATAGGCGTTGAGTTATTGGAAATGAAGCTTCACCTTCTCTTGACTCCTCTGGAGTCGCAGATTAGGTGTAAGAGTTTTTGGCTTGGCACATTGTTGTCACCTACACGTTTACATTTTTTTTTTCATTTTGGCGGTGCGTACTTGTCTGGAGCAGCATTAATTTTGTAGTGGTGGTCTGGGTGTTTAGGGGAGACATGACAAAACCTGACTGGGGTGGCAGGAAGATGGACAGCTTGAAGCTGAGCTGAGGTTGCCGAGTGTCAGACTTCTCAGAGGTGGTTCGTTTTAATTCCTAGACATTATGCTTCAATTAGAAGTCCATTAAGGACCACGCACCCCTCTGTATTCCCCATAACTCCCCTAATGCTGTCTCGAGCATGAGACTCTAAAAAGTACACTGTTTGGTCACATGAAAGCTACATTGACTTAGACTGGAGAGCAAGGAACATGTCCATGTGACAATTCTTCTGCCTCAAGAACATTGTGCTGCCTGTGTCTGTGGTGCCTAGAAAGGGACAAGGCCTAGCGTAAGTGGGAACCAAGTCCAGAGAAACAAGGATGGGAGTGCAAAGAACAAGTGTGGGGATCTTGTTGGGTCACCTAGAGGAGCCAGGAGAAATGAAACTATCCTTTGTTAGTTTGGTAGCTTCCAAAGACAAAAGAAATGCTTGTGTGGAGCCTATCGTGCCTTGTAGGTTTTACTGGGCAGCATACCATTCATCCCAGGAGAAAAAGATCTTGGGCTGTCAAGCAGTGGTCATTCTCAGACACCCCTAATGTTTCTTTACTTGATGATGCCCATTTGGATCGAGAGAGAGAGAGACTCTCCATGAGGGAATGATACTTTTTTGGGAACTGATACAGGTAAAATGAGTCTTGGACCTGTACTGTTCTTTAGTGCTGTGGTTCTCAGAGCATTTGTTGGCCAGCTAAACCATGTATTGCATGTCAGATCACAGTTTTAAATTTGGATTTCAGATCACCATATCTAGCTAATATAGGACAGATTTTGGCACCAGAGCAGGGAGACTCTGACATGGGAGGGTGGGCAGTAACACAGATGAGCACAGAGCATATCCCAGCAGTCCTGTTCACTTCCATAGGTGTGTGCCTGTATTCCAACAAGTGCAGGCTAGCGGGAGTCTGTATCGACAGGAGGGATGCTGTGTATGTTGTAGGCACTCAATAAATATTTGTTGTGTGAGTGAGTGAAAATCATTAGAGCATCCAGTGAGCTTTGGGGTAAGCATTATGTACAAGGGCTTAAAACCCAGATTAGTAAGGCTTGGGACCCTAGTAGCTAACGCATTATTGAAGCTAAGGAAAGTAGCCCCATGAACCAGCCAGGTTTGATTTCCCCAGTCTTACCGTGATGTGGGGATTTGGAGTGGCAGAAAGAGTTTCTGAAATTTTTTCTTGTTTGACTCCTTCCAAAATTAGAACCGCTGGCTGAACACTTGGGTGAAATGAGTAGAACTGGGGGAGCGAAGGGAGGTAGGGCACAGCGGCTTTAGGAAAAAGTCAGAGTTCTTCGTGTGGACAGACGTTTTCTTCTATGTTTTGTGTTTGCACAGATACATTTCCCCTCTCTCATCCTAGACACTTAGCTTGGGGTCTTGATCTACATTGATCACATTTTATGACTTGAACTGGCAATTTCTCTCCTGGGATCAGACCTAACCAGGGTGTTCAGGAAGCCATTAAGGAAAAATATGTAACCACACTCATTCCCAAACTCAATTGTTTGGTCTTAGCAGTGCTTGGATAAGAGACTTTGAAGCATAATTAATCCATGTACTATTTAGTGTGGCCTTGGTGATTCTTCACAGCAGTTATTGACCCCAAAGCAGCATTTGGAGCAAGAAGATAAGAAAGCACCTGTACTTTCTTTGCTGGGCTTTGTAAGGCTGTGATCATTACCTGAAGTCTCTTGGCTCTTTGCAGACCCTTGGATCTGTATGCTCTTAAGAAAATTCCCTTTATTTTGCCCAGTTTCCAATCCACTCATTGCAGTAGCCAGTAATAGATATGTCTCAATATATTTTTCTCCATTAAAAGTAGCAGCATAACTAATGGGCTTTGAAATAGCATGTGGGAAGGGTAGGGCAGAAAAGAACAGGACGCAGGATTGAGTTTTATTACTGCTCTCCTTCCCTCTCCCTCCCAGTTGGGCTTAAAGTTTGGAATTTAGAAATTTCTTACTCAGAAGATGAATAGAACCTGCTTTTGTCAGTTTTCCTTGTAGCCCTCAGGTGGTGCTGCTTTTCCACTTTGCTATAGAGATGAAAATTGAAATGAGAGATAGCTCCCTAGGCCTCAAGGGTTCAAGGACCACCCAAAAGAAATACACTCCTCAAATCTTCCATTTAGTAAAATGAGGCATTTGGGAGGGAATTCTTTGCCGAGATCACTGTCAATGTCCTGCCCTTTGAACAGGAAGTTGGAGCGAAGCTTAGAACAGAACACATCCCTTGACGAGTTCTGTGTGTATTCCCTGCCAAGGCCCGGCCTTCCTGGGTCCTGAAGACTTATGTTTGTGGTTTTGTCTTGAAAGTGGCCATCCCCTCTTGCCAGTGATTCTGCCTTCCCACTCCAGTTTCTGCTTTAGTTAGTGATCTCTCTTTTCCCCTTCTGCTTAAAAAGCTGTTTATGCTAATCAACATCTGAAGAACTCACCGTGCCTGTGTATGTGTGAGGGCAAGAGGGCACATGGATGCGAGTGTGTGTGTTGCCCCATTAACAAGCCTTCCAAGGTCAACCCTTGTTTGTTTTGTCATGGTGCCAGTTCCTGAGTCTCAAGCCAGAGTGAGCTGCTGGTGGTGAACCCAGTGTGTGGCAGTCTTTCTACTGAAAGGAAAACTGACTCCTTTTTTAAGGGTCACTTATGAGGTGCCCATGGAGGGAAGCTTTCCTTCACCCAAGGCTACCTGTCCCTTCACCCTAACATTACTTCCCCATCATCCTGTGAGTGCCACTTGGAGGGGCTGCTGGTGAGAACGTCATTCCTCCATCCTGGGAAGGTGGATGGGATTTCCTGGGTCCTGGAAGTGGCTGCCACGGGACCAGGGAAAAGCCAGTGTATGCTGCCATTCATTCGTAGATCAGGCCTGCTGTAAGGAAGACTTATGGCTTTTGCCAGCTTTTGTGTTCCTGAACTGCAGCTGTTCAAGTTAAATTTCTTTTAGCTTTGCACAGCCTTGAATTGCAGCAGTTGAGCCCACTATTCAGATTAATGTGCTGCTACCTAGGAGCCCCAGTATACCCATCTTTGTCTCATGCTGTGAACAAGGCTCTGATAACACTTTCCAAGGGGCAAAAACCCCTGTTTACTTGAATACAGTCTGTACCTGAACTTCCACCACTCCCAAACACAACTGCATTTAGGGATTTCCTTGGCTTTCTGGATTTCTGTTTCATTGCCCAGATATTTAAGGTGGCTGGAATGAGGGTCACCTCTGTTGATGTCAGGCCTACAGTAACTTTGGAATGAGAGACAGTAAATTAGCTCCATAAACCACTAAATACTGAAATATTCATATAGAGTACTCAGAGTTTGGATGATTGGCTCTTCGGTGATATGTGTGCATATGCATTAACCTGCCCCCTACTACATGCTTGGCTCTGGGCTAGAAAATAAACAGACATACGGGCTGATTCTTGGCCAGAGGCGGTTTCTAGTCAAGCTGTAGAGCAAAAGGCCATGATGGAGCAGGCGAATGTTTTTGTTTGGCTCTCTGATAATGGTGATTGAACCCAGATCCTTCACAGTGAGTTTAATCCTAAACTCTTTTTATTTCATACTTGATACCCTGGCTTCTCCTGTCTCCACCTCCCACACCCAGCTCCACCAGCCTAGCTAGGAGAGGTTGTTCTAGTGATGACGTAGGATGATGGTGACTGAGAGTATAGAGGGGAGAAAGGGATCTTTATGAGCTTGGAGGTGCAGTGGTAGAGGGCTTGCACAGCATGTACTCGGCCCTGCATTGAATCTCAGCAGAGGATTTTGTTGCCTAAGTGAAACCTGGACTTGTGCTTTCTCAAGAGATATTCAGAGGGCCTGGGGTTGTGATATAAGAGTCAAGAACACAGCAGAGCAGGGAGATGCTAGGGATTGGAAGAGTGAGATAGATAATTGAATAGAGCCATAGTCCCCCTTAGCTGTAGTTTTACTTTGTGGTTTCAGTTACCTGAGGTCAGTGGTGACCTGGAAATATTAAAGACAATTCCAGAAACAAACAATTTCTAAGTTTTTAATTGTGTGCTATTCTAAGTAGCATGACAAAAGCTCCTGCAGTGTTGGTTTGTCCCATCTAGGGCACGGATCACCCCTTGAAGAGCATATCCGTGCCGTATACTCTGACCACCTGTTTGTCACTTAGTGCCCTTTCTAGTTACCTGATCGATAATCATGGTACGGTAGGGCTTATATGCTTAAGTAATCCTTATTTTACTTAGCAGTGGTCTCAGAGCACAGGAATAGGGACATGGCAATTTAAATATGCCAAAGAGAAGCTCTGACGTACTCCTTTTAAATGAATAGGGAAAATGTTCTTGACTTAAGAAAAAGAATCTATGTGCTGATAAATCTATATGCTGAAGCTGCTAAAATCTATATCCATGAAGTTGTGAGCAAGGGAAAGGTAATTCAAGCTAGTTGTGCAGTCATACCTCAGACTGCAAAAGTCACAGGCACAGCATGAGATAAGGGCTTCAGTAAGATGGAAGAGGCATTAAATTTCAGGGTTTGGTTCTGTGTCCTCAGTGTAGGGTACCCACTGGGGATGGGGGCTTTGCAACTCGTCCGTCATCGATTGAGGGAGGGACTGCTGTAGTGTGAAAATACAGCATAGATTGTTTCAAAACCAGACTAGAAAGTTTAAGTTTGAATACTTGAGCAGAGGTTCTCTGGTAGGGAAGGCACCTGATGAACATGACACGGGGAGGTCTGAATTACTCTTCCCTATTTTCTGCAATTGTAAGTTCCTTCCAGAGAGTCTAGGGCAGTCCATGACGGGTGGTTCCCTTTGAACACGCTGAACCAGGCTGAGTTTTGAGTGATGGAACGCTAGCCACTTACAGACATCTTGTGGTCTGCTGAAAGTAGGAGACGCATATTCAAGTGATACGTCCAGAATGGAAATTTTTGTTTTGGGAGTTGACTCATAATTTCAGTAATTGAAACCACAGAAGTAGTTAAGGTAGTTGATGTACAGAGATAAGAGCAGAGAGCCAAGGGGAAGAAGTCTGATGATGCTTAAATACTGTAGGAGAACTGAGAGGAGGGATTTCTGTGGGCTGCAATGTAGTGAATTTTATCGAGTAAGTGGGGAAGTGTTTCTTGGAGAGCTCTAGGAATTGGAAAAGGTCAGGCAATGTGGAGATCAGAGAGGTGGGAGGAGAGCCGGAAAAATGTATCTGAGAAGCAAAGAGGTGAGAGGATTTGGAAGAGCAGTGTTTAGCAGAGTGAGTCCCTTCTGTGGACACATCCCCTCTCCCCTTCTGTGGAGCTGGGAATTGAACCCAGGACCTCACATGTGCTTGTCAAATACTTTGTCATCTAAGTATGTTCCTGGCATGGGTAAGCAGTTTTGAACACAGGAGAGATGGAAGAGGAGCATGGATGAGATGAAGTCCTTGATAGAGACAAAGAGGGCGTGAGTAGACTTGGAGAGAAGACTGGTTCCTGGACTAGAGAGTCCTAGTCTTCCTGAGGCAGATGTCCAGCCTTGGTCTCCAGAGCACCTGATGCTGCTCTCGAAGGTGGGGCCTGGGATCTGTGTATATTGTCATAAGCTTCACAGTTGGTTTCACTGCACAGGAGGAATGCAAAAACTGTCGAGACACCATAACTCTTTATATCATACCAGAAAGGAGGAAATCACCAGAGGTCAAAGCACTGTTGGCTGGGAAGGGAGGCCATGAGCAGAGCCCACAGTTGGAAGAAGTTGAGATCTCAGGAAAAGATGGAGAATATTATCTGAGATGCAATGGGAAGAGGTGGGACTCATCCAGAGTTTATGGGGCAGGGGACTATGGCAAGAAGTCAGGTGGGAGAGATCACCAGAAATCTTGTAAAACCCTTGCTTGATCAATCACTCAGGGAAGGGTAACACCCTTCTGCTGTAGAAATCACAGACAATTCCCAGATTATTGCAGAGGGGTTCTGCCTTACCAGCAAACAAAATAAGGTAAAGTGAGATGCCATTTCCTACTGGCCAAATGGGCATTTAAATATTTTTTAATGAAGACACCCACTGTTGAGGAGGGTGCAAGAAAATTGATGCTCACGTGGTGTTCCAAGTGGAACTTTGCAAGGGCTTCCTTGAGGGCAGGTTGACACGTGCCCAAGTCATAAATGTTCTTAGCTTTTGAGCCAGCAATTCTACTTCCAGAAATGCAACCTAAGGAAAAGGTGAATTGCAGTGTGCTAAGAGCTAGGGTTGAGAGTGTTAAGGAACGTTTGCTTTACTGATGGCTTCAGTTGTTGACTGAACCATTGTATAGCTGTACTTAACCCTCTATGCCTCAGTCCCTTGATCTGTAATATGGGCCTGAGCCGTTGAACTGATCAGATGAAGTGACTTATTCAAACATAGTGCTTAGGAAAAGGTCTGGTCCTACTAGGTGTGCAGTAATGGAGTGGCTGGTTATTTTTGTTGTTCTGTGCATACAAAAAGTCATGGGAGTTTATTGCAAAATTAATAGCAAAATTTTGGGAATTCTTACATGTCTAACATTTGCCAAAATTATTGTTTGTCTATAGGATGTAGCATTGGTTGGTTCTAATGTGGGAAGAATATTTATTGTCACAGGTAAAATTGCATGATAAGTTACAAGGAAAGCCTGTATAATGAACAGTACAATCTGAAATTGGTTAGGAAAAACCTGAGTCTATAGACTTACAAAAGTAAAAAGCCTGGGAAACTCTTTTCTGTGAGTGGTTCTCTAGCTCTCTAGTTGGTGGCATTTCAAGTGATTTTTGCCTTAGCTGTTGAATCTCTGCATATATCTAAATTTCTTTTCATAATGAACTCACACTACTTTAATCAGGGAAAGTTATTTAAAATAAATTCAACATCATGTAGTGCCAGATTGAAGCTGCAGTGGGCCAGATGGCAGCCTTTTACAGCAGTTCTGAGCTTTTGCCACGTGGCGGTAGTAGGAAGAGACAGATAAGCAAGAGGTCTTCTGAGAGGGACTTTGCTGTCATTTGAGAGGCGAAGGAAAGATGCGGGTGGTAGCAAAGGAGCACTTAAATGTGTGTTGTAGTTAGTGAAGGGAGGTGTGTGGTTAGCTGGGAAGGGCCTGGTCATGGATGAAGACTGGGATGTGTGAACTCTGCACCTGCCGACTGGAAGGTGCCGTTGATGTGATGGGAATTTGAAGTTACTGTGTTTGGGGTAACAAGGATTGCTTCAGAGCTGGGAGGGGATCCGGGCTAGGTGGTGCTTAAGTCCAGGTCAGGAGCACCATTCAAAGGTGAGCAAAGGGGCTGTGGCAAGACATCCACATCATTTAGGATGCTTTAATTAAGTGCGTAAGTGTGGGGAAACAAATACCAGATAACTGACTAAATTGCCTCAAATCTTTATTCAGAACAGGTGAAGTATAAGTACTATCTGGTGTATATTGTTTTTTATCTATATAAATAGTAAAAATAAAAGCTCCAACATCTTTTTAAAAAAATTCCTCAAGATACCAGCTCAATGTCTTGCACAACACACAGGATGAGTTCTAGGTCGAGAGGCCCTATCTCCTCTCCTCTGCAAAACCCCACGATAGCTAGAATGTTGTGGTGCTTGTGGGTTCCTTGTAGAATGGACAGAGTTAGCATTTTGCACTTCGGGCCAATTTATGTTCATGCTAGAAATAGCACAGAATGCACTTCTTAACACACATGAAGCCCTGGGCCTGTACAGTGTTCTGAGCCTTCTGGGCAGTGAGCCTCCTGGAGCATGAGGGACCTGTTCAAGTATGTATATTTTCTGACCTGGCCACAGTTTTCAGAGTTGTTCTTAAGCCTGCTGGGAAATTGCTACCAAGCAGATGGAATCTTACCTATTTATGGTTTAACACTTACTGACTTACATGCAGTAGCAATAGACAAACACTGTTACTGTATAAAACACAGAATGGAATTGGATATGATTCTTCGGTGGGTTCCAAGCTTAACAGATGTGGGTATTATTCCACTGCCCCTTGAATGAAATTTCTACTTATCTTAGAATCTAGGTTGATTTCTTGCTTTTTGAGGAGACAAAGGGATAGCTATTCACTGTTCTGTATTTTTCTTTCTGCTGTGTTTTAGTCTGTGATTGGCATTGTTCACACGCTGCAGGCCATTGGATGGGGGATGGTCTTGTCCTTTTATTTAGAACTGCTTTCAGTAACTTAGGGAAATCTGTCCAAAGCTGGGACCATGGGTGTTTTGAGTAATTGCTTCAATGTTGTATCACTTGAACTTCTGCCCAATTTAGAAGGTCCACTTATGTGTCCTTTCCAACAAGCGAGCGACCTAGAAGCTTCTCAGCTGCAGAACATGCAGAGAAGTTTTCCTTTCTGGCTACACCTTCATCTCCAGGCATACAACCTCCTCATCCTCTTCATGAAGTTGTGCCAGGCATGAATTTCCCATAAAGATAAGGGCATACATATAAGGGTAGTTGACAGTTCAGAAATATGGAGGTTCACTGTGGAGAGTTTTATTATGGACAATTTTTGTTTCTTTTGAGATTTCAAATATACAGGAAAGATGTAAAATTAGAACAAAAAAATTCTTATCCCCTTTATCCAGACCTTCCTTGATATATGTATATGTCACATTTATTTCTCTCCTGTATAAGGTGTGATCAAAAAGTAAGTGACTATTTAAATTAAAAATTATTACAGTTAAAGCAACATTATCATTAACTGACCTCAAAAATTCCCCCTAGCTTCCAGCACACTTATTCCGTCATTCTTGACATTTCTGAGGCAGGTTTGGAAATCCTCTTTAGGGTCTTCAGTTGTGCTGTAGAACAGACTAAGCTAGCATTTGCACTTTGGCCGATTTATATTCATGCTAGAAATAGCACAGATGCACTTATTCACACATGTGAAGCCCTGGCCCTGGGCAATGTCCTGGGCCTTCCAGGCATTGGGCCTCCTGGAGCATGAGGGACCTATTCAAGTACATAGATTCTCTGACCTGGCCACATATCTTGACAACACTTCACAACACTTACCTTTCATAGTCATTCTGTCTTTGGAGAAGACCCAGAAAGTCTAAGATGCCAAGCCCAGTGATTAAGGTAGATGAAGACACACTGTAGTGTTTTTATAAGGTAGCCTATCCTTTGGGTGGCACTCAGCAGTAGCAGTCACTGTATTTTTGATCACACCTTGTAAAGATGCCCAAGATGGGACTTTTAGAATTGCTGCAAAAAAAAGTGGCAAGAACAATGGAGTGGGAGTGTTCCAAGTGAGGGGGAGCTCTTGAGGGGGTTTCGTGACAGTGTGTCTTCTACTGTAACAATTTTTAAAAATTTAAATCTTTACACACATAGACATATACACACTTCTCTATATATACATATAAATAAGTTAAATAATATAAATGTAAGTAAACATATATACATATATAGTTTTCTCATGAGCCATTTGAAAAGTGAGGGCCATGACTTTTTACCTCTGAATACAGAGTGTATCTCTTAAAAACAAAAACATTCTTGGGAGTTTGAGGACAGCCAAGGCTACATAGTAAACTCAGGACCAGCCTGGACTACAGAGCAGGACCCTGTCAAATAAATAAATACATAAATAAATAAACAAAAGCATTCTCTTAGTAATAACAACCCATTTGTCAAAATTAGAACACTTACATGCATTGCATTACTGTTAGCCTATCTGCAGACGTTATTGCAATTTTGTCACTTTTCTCCTTATAATTTTCTTAAGGATGACCCAGATTATATGCTAGGTTTGTCTCTCACATCTCCCTAGTTTCCTTTCATCTGAAACAGTCCTTCTGGTATGTCCTCCTGTTTCACGACGCCGACATTTTTGAAGGGGTGCAGGGCGTTTTGTAGACTTTCTGCTCACTTGGATTTGTCTGGTGTTCACTCTCGCTTAGATTCAGGTTTTGCGGGGTTTTTTTGGCAGGAATGCCGAGGAAGGGATGTTGTGTTCCTCCCAGCATATCCAATTGGGAGGCACACGATGTCTCTTTGTCCCATTGCTGCCGATGTGAACTTTGATCACTTGATTAAGGCGGTGCCTGCCAAGATTCTCCACCGTAAAGTTACTGTGTTTTCCTTCTGTAATTAATAAGCGCCCATGGGGAGATGGAAATTGTAAAAACTTGCGCATATTGGTTTCGGTGTCTGTTGGTTCTTTCCCAAATGGCTTATTATTATGTTGATGGTGACCAAAAGGTGGTTTTCTCACTCTCGTAATTATTTTTTATATTTATTCACTGGGTATCTTCCCTAAAGAGCCTTTTCTATTTGCACATTCATCTTTCCTCCCTTTTCTCCCCCTCCCTCTCTCCTACTGGGAATGGAACCCATGGCCCTTGTGTATGGTAGGAAGGCACTCTACCACGGGCTGAGCTATATCCTAGTCTTTATTTTTTGCTTTATAAAAGTTTGGAATTATGGGTTCTTAATTAGTGTATTAAGTTGCAGTCCTTCGCTCTCACTTAATTTTCTTGTTCAGATTGTCCCTACTGTGGCCATTAGGAGTTCCTGGATGCTTATCCTGTGCCCTCTGGGCAGTGTTCCTCGTTCTCTGAGCATGGGATGCTCCAAGCATGTCTTGTATTCCCTCTGCTCTATCCCAAGAATTGACCATGTTTTCAGTGATCTTTTGTTCCGGTGGCTGGACATAGGTTGTACTGAGCATTTCTTAAACTCTCTCTCTCTCTCTCTCTTTCTCTCTCTCTCTCTCTCTTTCTCTGTCTGTCTGTCTCTCTCTCTCTCTCTCTCTCTGTGCGTGTGTGTGTGTGTGTGTGTGTGTGTGTGTTTGTGTGTGGAGAATGTGTTCAGAGATGATTTTTTTTTCTTTTGAAATGCTGTCATTTCTCTCATGCCCTCAGTTTCCCCCACTGTTTTGGATGTAGAGGATGCGAAGATGAGGGACACCCATGCAAACTGTTCTCGTGTTGCTCACAGTATAGACAGACAAGTCAACACATGAGCAAGCCATAGCAACACATTGATCCCTGAATTGCAGTTTGGGACTATGTGCAAAACAGAGAAAGTTAAAGCTGACAGAGTGACCCAGCTGAACACTCGGTAGTGAAAAGAATCTCCACCATTCAAAGACAACTGGCTGGAACCTCCCGACCATAGTAAAATCCCCTTCTTCTCCGTTTACAAACCCAGTGTATAGAATTTCACAGTGGAAACATTCCAGCTGGGAACTTTGATAATCTTGAAAAAAAGATTTTCATTTGTATTGAACCAGCTCTAATTCCTTACAAATTCCTCCCATTCTCCTTAGTTACACCTGGAGCTAGATAGAAGCTACAAGCCTAATCTGCCTTTCACATGGCAGACAGGGAGGGTTTTTATCCAGTTGAGCATGGTTGTCTCTTTTTTTTTCTTTTCCCATTTTATTGATATGTATAAGTGCAAAATTTGAAGTTTACATTTTGTGCACATACATATCCTGTCAAGGTAACAAGATCTTACCCTCTCCTTTCGACTCTCCCCCTACCCACCCGCCCTAGCTCCCTCTCCCCTGTTGTCTCTCCTAACAGGCCTTCTCTGTTTCTGTGTGTGGTCAGCCCTTCTGATACTCTGCTTTGCCAGTGTCCCTCCTCCAACATTCCCAGAGTAGATCGCACTATCCTTCATTTAGAGAAAATGATAGCTCTGTGAGGTCCCACAGGCACAGAGCGCTCCTGGGACTGGGTCTACTTTGGGTCTCCACTGAACTAATAGTAAAATCCTGGGCATTTTTTCCCCACGCACTGCTTTTAATCCAGAGCATTCACTCTTCACGAGCTTAACTAATCATCTGAACTTAAGTGCAGGGCTTCATGTTTATTTTTCTATATTTTTTTCCTGTTTGGGCCTGTGTTTTCAACTGGACAAAGTCTTTTTTTTTTCCACCCTGATTTTACCATTTACCCTATGAAGTCACAACTGTTAAGTTTATGTCCTATACACATCAATGTGTATGTTTGTTCTCATTCCTCAAATAGTTGGTTTAAATCAGGGTGGGGAACATCTGGCCACGGTCCCTGCAGAATCCCTTGGTATGTCCTGGCAAGATTGTCATCACATGCAGAAAGGTGAGTTAATTATATAATAATGAAATATTTTACTAAATACAGCAGCAGGTTAATTTTTAAGTTGATGATTTTGTATGTTCCATGACTGATGCCATAATATCCAAGAGGCCTTTGGCAGAAACGAAGTTTCTCTACCCTTGGTTCAGCTAAGAGAAAAGAGACGAGACAATGTCCTGTGGCACACTACTAGGTACTCTGACCTTTTTAAGTTGATATTTTAAAGAGAGGCTTCAACCAAGTATAAACTTGGCTGGACTTAATTATTTAAAAAAAATATTTTCCCATTTTGAATTTTAAAAATAACAAATTTTGGGGTACTTTTTTTTTGGAACTGGGGAATCAACCCAAGACCTTTACAATATTTTGATTTTGAGACAGGGTCTTCCTTAGATACTCAGTTGCTCAGGCTGAGCTCCAACTCTCAGTGCTCTCGTCTCAGCCTCCCAGAGTTCTGGGATTATGGTCCTGCTCCAGCAGGCCCAACGCTTTATTTTTTTTTAGAAACAGTGTTATTTACTGCATTTCTCAGATCTGTGAGCCCAAGTGATGTTGTTGATCACCTTTTATGTGAGCTTTCTCACTGGACCTATAGCCAATGCCGGATTTGCCCTCCACCCTCCCTCCCTCCCAAAAATACTTTTCCAAGAACACCTAAATCTGTTCTGAACCTAGAAAATATTTGCTGTGTATAAACTATAACTCTAGTATCATTACTTTATTGAAAATAATGTGCACACACACATTACTCTCTATCCTCCTCTGGCTTTCTGTTACTTCTGAGTGCCTTTTGCCTTTCATCGTTTGCATATACTTGTTAGTGGTCCCTTTCCCAAAAGAACGGAAGATGAAATCTAGTTATCACTGCCTTTCCTAGCATCTGACACACATGTAGTAGGTTCACAGTGAATGTTGAGTGAATGAGTGAGTACCTTTCCTGATCTTTAGTTGCTACAGTGTGCCTTTGCTTAAAAAAAAATTCAGGATATCAGCCCCTCTTGTAGTTCTTTGCTAAATATTTTCCTAGTCACGTTGTCCCCTTTGGCCTGTCTGAAGGCGTGCAAGTGAAGAAGGCCACTTCCCGTCTTCTCCCTATCACTCCCAAGCAAAGAAAGGCTGAGGTGTTTGGGAATTTGGCAGTGTTCTTTGACACTAGCAAACCTGGTAGCTCCTGATCTTAGGATGTCCGTGAGTGCAGAGTGGTTGAGTGCTGTGGCCGGCTGGCTTAGTGGTAGGCTGCTCTGGTATGCATGAGGCCCTGGGTCTCCAGCACTAGAGGCGGCGCGGGGTGGGGGTTGGGGGGGGGGGGCGTGGGATCAGTGCCGGGATGTTCTTTTTGCTGGTGTTTCTTAATTTTGCGTTTTAGAAATAGACATTAAAGAAAAACATTGTAGAGTGGTTGAAAGGCACAAACTCTGGTTGTGTTATTTAGGATGTGTAATCTTGGGCTACCTCAGTTTTTTCTATCTTTAAAATGGAAATAAAAATAACACCAGCCTCATGGAGTGGTTCTGAGGATCAGAGTAATATTGCACCCATGGGTTCCTACAGTGCCTAGTTGTGGTATCTGGTATGAGGGCCTCAACTTTTAAAAGTTAGGGAACTATAGGAAGAAATGAAGTCACTTCTAACCTCATCTCCTGGACATTATAAAAATGTTGATGGAAATATCTTGTATTTTTCTGTGCATACCCATTGGTGCTTTGTTCACTTAGCACGTGATCATTTTCCCATGTTTGTCATTTCTTTAAAGAAATCATTTTCATAACAATGTAAAAGCTCTATCCTTTGTAATTTATTCAGTGATTATTTCCATTTTTTTTCGTGTTATACATGTGATGAATAATCTTTTATCTCCTTACCTCTCCTGGGTTGTTTCCTTAGGATAAATTACTAGAATGGAGAAATCGCTGAGTCAAAGAGCACTGGGTATCTTTGAGGCTTGTGCCGCCAGCTCCCTGGGCGTCTGTAGGAAGGTGGTGCCTGTTGCTTTCCTCTGGGGCAGGGCAGGGAGCATCTCTGCCAGCCCGCTGACTTCTCTGGTGATGCCTCGTGGGTTATTCACAGAGGCAACAGTTCCTCACTGTCTCTATTCTCTCTTTGTTTTTCTTTCCTTCCCCTTTTGTTTTCCCATCTTGGTTTTCTGCCAAACAGCCCCTTGTGAAAGGACCGCCTAATTAACCCTGTGCTAATTAACAATTTAAAATTACACAGTGCGACTGTTCATGTTTAATTCTTTGGGAGCGGGAGTAGCAGAGGAGCCCCCCTCCCCTTCCTCTTCACTGGATCCCTCCCAGTCCTCCTCAGAACTGTTGCGCTCTACCTAGTGCCCTGTCCTTCAGCCAACACCACGGAGCTGTCAGCCATGCACTTCTCTTTAGTTTACAGTGGGAGACTTATGCCTTAGCTAATGGGAGCCATGGGGCAACATGATAAAGTTTAGTGTTTTGTTTGGAGACAGTGTTTCACCACGTACTAGCTGTGTAGCCCAGGTTGACCTTAAACTATACTCCTCTTGCCTCAGCCTCCCACATTCTGGGATTACAGGAGTACACCACTGTGCCCCATTAACATGGTGGCTTTTTATCCTTATAAGCAGTATTTGAAAATTTGAGGCTGATGGTTGCAAAAATGCAGTGGGCCATCCAGGAGGAGAGTATAACTTGGAAGGATGAGCAAGGGTGGGGGTGTCCTTGAGAAAGGCGTTGGAACTTTTTTGTACAAGGTTTCCTCTCAGCAGATTTCAGTGCTCAGGAGGTAGGTAGGAGGGAAGGAGGGAGGGAGAGACCGACAGAAAGCCAGTATGAGCCCACAGAAGTACAAATGCCAGCTAGATCATCCTGTATCTTCCCTTGGACTGTCATTATGGAGATGTGCTCTATTAAAATCTGAATTTAAAAGAACATGTTGGGTATAATATTGGGAGTTGTGAATGGTATACCTGAACATTTAGAAGGAATTTGTGAGTTTAAGCCGTGGAAGGAGAGGCAGACTACAAGAGGAGCTGAGGGTTTGTGTGTGAAAGATGGGGTTCGGGCATGGATTATGGGGGTACCAAGGGGAGGCATGTGAGTGCTGCCTGGAGGGGCTGCCCATGAGAGCGTGGGGACCCACTTGGTTCCCAGGCTGCCCTCTGTAACTGAAGATCATTGATTTTACGGGAAACCATGTTTACAGACAGAGTGCTGATCGACCTGCCGAGTTGACTTCTGCCTCCTTAAGTAAGAACTACCTTTTTCTTATTGACTGGCTGATAAACAGAGCAAGCACGACAGCTGGCTGGGTGGGAGAGTGGAGGATGCCCTGAGGTCCTTGAGCTGCGGTACAAGGCAGGATGAAGAGAATCCTTCGTGTCGGTGCTCCAGTCCCCTGTTGCCTATCCTCACTGCTGTATTTTCCAAGGGGGGCAGGTGGTGGTGGTGGAGAAGGTGGGGAAGGTAAAGTTGTCTTTCCCTGGCTCACTAGTAGTACAAGTACGAAGCACAGACCAGCTATCTGTTAAATATTATCTGTTATCTGTTAAATATTTTATACCACAATGTCCCCAGCTTTAAGTTGAGCTTCCCGGGAATGATGCGGAAATGCAGATCCTGACGGAGCAAGGAGTAGCTGGGAGTGTGCATTTCTCACCAGCTCCCTGGCGAGGACCAGGCTGTTGACCCATGAGCCACCCTTGGCTTATTAGCAAAGTTGTCAAAGTTTCTGCTTGTCAAGGCCGGTATGTGTGGAAAGGAAGCCCAGACCAGGCAGTGTGGACCCAGAAATGGGATCCTTTTTTTTCCATTCGTGTCTGAGTGGATGCTAATGTCACTACTGTGGGGTTGTCTGCCTTTCAGAAGTAGTCACCATTTCTTGACACCTTCTGCTTTAGAGAAGAAAACAAAAGTAAAAGAGTTTTAAAGAGACCCAGCCATGTAACTGGATAGCTTGTGGAAGAGGAGAGCAGAGCAAAAAAAAAAAAAAAAAAAAAAAAAAAAAAAAAAAAAAAAAAAAAAAAAAAAAAAAAAGAAAGAAAGAAAGAAAGAAAGAAAAAGAAAAAAACCCCACCAATTAATTGGTAAACGCTTGCAGGTTTCTCTGGCCCAGCCCAGGCTAGAGAGGAGATTGGCTTTGCTGTCGATAAACAAGTCCCTGGTGCAGCATCAAAGCTGTTCTCCTTTATCAATCGTGGCCTCCCCTTCCCGCATGTTCCTGTAACTTACCAAGCATTTATGACATTGATTTTACAATCGGGCTGTTAACCCTCCCGCCCCTTCAGGCCTGCCAACCTTTGTGGCCTGAGCTGTCAATCACATGTCATCTAGCCAAACAGAAGCACCCTTAAGAAGAGCAGCCCCAGATTTTCATCTGTATCCCAGCAAAGCCGTGCAGGAGATCCCGTTGAGTTTGACGAAGCGTAGTCAGCTCTGAATCAAACGAGAATGTCCTCTCTAAAGTCCAGTGAACTTCGTTGTCACAGAGTGTGATGTTATCACTTGAAAAGTGGTTGTGTGTGTACGTGTATTTTAAACAAACCGCGGCCTGTTGCTCGAAAAAGTTATTTTTCCTGAGACTTCTGGTAAACCTGCCTTCTCTGTCTTTTCCCGAGGGGGAGCTGTTGGCTCACTGTGCAATCAAGAATGGAGAAATGGGGGAAAAAAAAAGAATGAGAAATGGGGGTTGCAGGGGGTGTAGGGAGACCAGACACAGCCAAAACCTTCGTCTGCTGTGTATGAATGAGATGGGGGGTGGAGACGCAGCCAAGTGTGCTCTAGGAAAGGAGGAGCAGGCGTAGGCTGGCTGGGGATCTGCGGAGGGAGAATGAGGGCCGGGCGAAGTGCTGAATTGCTTGTAGGAACAGTGCTGACGGAAGAAGGGCCCCACGATGATGCTGTCACAGGAACCGGGTGGCTAGTGATCTCATGCCGTCTTCCCCAGGGACATAAGGTCTCAGAGGGCAAGTTCAGCTCAGTGGCACTCTGGAGTCGGAAACGGAAAAGCCCCAGGGCTGAATGAAGGACAGCTGCCTGGGTAGCAACTAATAACTGAGAGGCAGGTGTGATCTGGGGCTCTCCGAGCCCAGCTGCTGTCTCTGCTTGCGCTGAGATCCGTGGTAGCAAACCCCATCACGCACGTGGTGAGCAGCTTCCTCCAGATGGGGCAGAAGCAGAGCTGCAGGAAAGGGGGAGCTGGCAGACTGAGAGTCTGGCCTGTGCTTACTGGAAATACCAAGCCCGGGCTCTGCATCTGCATACTGTCAGTCTGAAGACAGCAGAGTCACAAGCGAGGGAGCTGGCCTGGCCGGGGCAGAGGACTTGGCAGTTGGGAACCTCTCTTCTGTGTCAGGTGATCAGAGTCGCGTTAGGCTTCTTGTGAGATTTAGCCTTTTTCTTACTGCTTAGAAATGTGAGTGATGCTTCTGAGACCTGCAGGGGAGGGTTTGTAGCCACTGGCCCTCCCAGGGACTTTGGAAAGTGTCTAGGCCTGCGCGCACTTGTCCTCTGAGCCTTGCGGTCCTCAGAGACCACTTCTGAACTTCTCAAATTAGACACATGGCCAGTAAAAGCAACAACAGCGATTTGTCTAGCTCAGTGAGGATATCCGAGTTTACCATTCTTTTCTGCAAGCAGTTTTTGTCCTTCCGTACGGTCTGTCTGTCGCATGGACTGTGTGACCAGCCAGAGGTGATTTTGTCTGATTCATCTGTGTACAGTAGGGCCTCAGTGCTCTGACCGCTTTAGGGGCTAGTGAGATAACTGCACTGTTCCACTGTGGCTCATCGAGAGTCCCGACTTGAAGCCAAGTTGGCAGAAAACAGAAACTCCAGCGTGTCTCAGGGGTAGCGCAGCCAGCAGCGTGAAGTCAGAGAGCCATGCCCTGGTCCCCTGTCCCAGTGCCCCCGGCTCATGCTTGGACCCGGTCGTGATGCCCTGGGTGTTGCCTGTCTTCCGTTCTGGTTGGCATGGGTCAGTGTCCCCAGACCTGCCCTCTGCTACGTGGGCTCTGTGTTGTGGGTGTGGACAGAAGCCTCTTAGAGCACCCTGCGTGCGGCGCGACCTTAGCCTCGGCCCTCCTAACCTCTTTCCTTTCTCTTTCTCTTTTTCCCTCTCTCCCTCCTACCCCCTTGCCTCCGCCCTTCAGGTCCGACCCGTACTGGGTGCGATGAAAGCCCCACGCAGGCCTTACCATGGAAGGCTGTGACTCGCCCGTCGTCTCGGGGAAGGACAATGGGTGCGGCATCCCTCAGCACCGGCAATGGACTGAACTCAGCAGCACCCACCTCCCCGACAAACCCAGTAGCATGGAGCCGCCCACAGGCGAGAGCCATGGGCCCCTGGACAGCCTGAGGGCCCCCTTCAGCGAGCACCTGGCGGAGAGCAGTGCCCCCTCGGCCGGGCCCCCGGCCGAGCCCGCCAGCAAGGAGGTCAGCTGCGACGAGTGCTCGGCCTCCTTCGCTGGCCTCCAGGCCTACATGGAGCACCACTGCCCCGGCGCGCGCCCCCAGCCGCCCCCGCCGGAGGAGAGCGCCAGCGACACCAGTGAGGAGGGCGAGGAGGAGAGTGACGTGGAGAACCTAGCCGGGGAGATCGTGTACCAGCCGGACGGCTCCGCGTACATCGTGGAGAGCCTGAGCCAGCTGAGCCAGAGCGGGGGCGCGGGCGGCAGCGGCAGCGGGCCCGTCCCCCCGCTCTTCCTGAGCGCCCTCCCCGGGGCGGGGGGCAAGCAGGGGGACCCTTCGTGTGCTGCGCCCGTGTACCCACAGATCATCAACACTTTCCACATAGCCTCATCCTTCGGGAAATGGTTTGAGGGCTCAGACCAGGCGTTCCCGAATACCTCAGCCCTGGCGGGGCTCAGCCCCGTCCTGCACAGCTTCCGCGTTTTTGACGTGCGACACAAAAGCAACAAGGATTACCTGAACAGCGACGGTTCTGCCAAAAGCTCCTGCGTATCCAAAGATGTTCCCAACAATGTGGACCTGTCCAAATTCGATGGCTTTGTGCTCTACGGCAAGAGGAAGCCCATCTTGATGTGTTTCTTGTGCAAACTCTCCTTCGGGTACGTCCGTTCGTTTGTGACCCACGCGGTACACGACCATCGAATGACCCTGAGTGAAGACGAGCGGAAAATTCTTAGCAATAAGAACATCTCCGCTATCATCCAAGGGATTGGCAAAGATAAGGAACCCCTTGTAAGTTTTCTGGAACCAAAAACCAAAAACTTTCAACACCCTTTAGTTTCCACAGCTAACCTCATAGGCCCCGGACACAGTTTTTATGGTAAATTTAGTGGCATTCGGATGGAAGGGGAGGAGGCTCTCCCAGCCAGCTCTGCTGCTGGCCCGGAGCAGCCCCAGGCCGGCCTCTTGACCCCCAGCACCCTCTTGAACCTTGGCGGGCTCACCAGCTCGGTCCTGAAGACCCCCATTACCTCAGTCCCCCTGGGGCCTCTGGCCTCCAGTCCTACCAAATCCTCAGAGGGCAAGGACTCTGGGGCAGCCGAAGGAGAGAAGCGAGACTCTGGAGATCCAGATTGCTTCTCGGAGAAAGCAGAGCCCGCCGAGGAGGAGGAGGAAGCGGAGGAGGAAGAGGAGGTGGAGGAAGAGGAAGAGGAGGAGGAGGAGGAGGAGGAAGAGGAGGATGAGGGCTGCAAAGGACTCTTTCCCAGTGAGTTGGACGATGAGCTGGAAGACAGGCCCCCCGAGGAGACTGGGGCTTCAGCGGGCGGTAGCAGCAACAAGGACCTTGCTCTCTCAAACCAAAGCATTTCTAACTCCCCCTTAATGCCTAATGTGCTCCAGACCCTGTCCAGGGGCACAGCTCCTACTAGTTCTAATTCCGCTTCTTCCTTTGTTGTCTTTGATGGTGCGAATAGGAGGAATCGTTTAAGCTTTAACAGTGAGGGTGTCAGGGCCAATGTGGCAGAGGGCGGCAGGAGGCTGGACTTCGCCGATGAAAGTGCCAATAAAGACAATGCCACAGCACCGGAACCAAATGAAAGCACAGAGGGGGACGATGGGGGCTTTGCTCCCCATCACCAGCACACTGGCTCCCTCTGCGAGCTTGGGGTTGGGGAGTGCCCCTCGGGGAGTGGCGTGGAGTGCCCCAAATGTGACACGGTCCTGGGCTCCTCCCGCTCGCTGGGTGGCCACATGACCATGATGCATTCTCGTAACTCGTGTAAGACACTCAAGTGCCCCAAGTGCAACTGGCACTATAAGTACCAGCAGACGCTGGAGGCACACATGAAGGAAAAGCACCCGGAGCCGGGGGGCTCCTGCGTGTACTGCAAAAGTGGGCAGCCCCACCCCCGGTTGGCACGAGGCGAGAGCTACACTTGTGGTTACAAGCCTTTCCGCTGTGAGGTGTGTAACTACTCCACAACTACCAAAGGCAACCTCAGTATTCATATGCAGTCTGACAAGCATCTCAACAACATGCAGAACCTGCAGAACGGAGGGGGAGAGCAGGTCTTCAGCCACACTGCTGGGGCAGCAGCAGCCGCAGCTGCGGCAGCTGCCGCGGCAGCCAACATCAGTAGCTCCTGCGGGGCCCCCTCACCCACCAAACCAAAAACCAAACCCACATGGCGGTGTGAGGTGTGTGATTATGAGACCAACGTGGCTAGGAACCTCCGCATCCACATGACCAGTGAGAAGCACATGCATAACATGGTGCTGCTACAGCAGAACATGACCCAGATCCAACACAACCGCCATCTGGGCCTCGGCAGCCTGCCCTCACCTGCTGAGGCGGAGCTCTACCAGTACTACCTGGCCCAGAACATGAACCTGCCCAACCTGAAGATGGACAGTGCTGCCTCGGATGCCCAGTTCATGATGAGTGGATTCCAGCTGGATCCCACCGGGCCCATGGCTGCCATGACACCTGCTCTAGGTGAGGCTTTCCACGTGTTTGTTTGCTTTAATGATAGGAGCCTTTCTGGGGAAAAAGAAAATAGGCGGAAGGACACCTGATGGTTTGCTTGGTCTTTATCTTGAGTTGCTTTGTTTAAATTGGAATGTCTTACGATCGAATGTTTTCTCTCAAGAATCTCTTCAACTGTGAGTGTACATATGGAAGATTTTATACATTCAACAGAGCTGTGATTATACTCTCACTGCGTAGGGCCAGGATTAAAATTTAAGTGTTTCCTCTAGTTTTTGGCGGATGGTCAACCTTTCTTTCTGTTGCCATTCTCTGTGTTCTGTGTCTCTTTCTCAATTTGAAAAATCGCCATAATCACTCAAAACTTTTGGGGTCCATTGAATATTTATTGAAACTTACAGGAAACCGTGGCCAGGACAATCATCTCAATAAGAGGAACAGGGACAATTATCTCTAATTTAAATAGGAACAATCATCTCAATAAGAGGAATTTGAAACTGTAGCATACCTTATTCATATAACCGAAGGTTGGCTCTGCGCTGAGCTGGGAACTACCCAGAGTGATTTCTCAGTGTGCTGTATTTATGAGAATGGGGGGGGGGGGGGGGAAGACAGTGTTCTTTCTCCTCTTTCTTATTTTGCATGAGTTGTTGGTTATTAGAGTAGTCGGGAATTAATTGGGAATTAAATTGCCCTGGGGACATAGTAATGAGTGGTATGATAGATGAAAAATGAATAAATTGTAAAACTGTCTATCAAAGAAAGCTAAGTTTTAATGGCATTTAGCTGTTGGTTAATGAAGCTTTTGTTGCCATGAGAAACAACTATGCCATAGAGAAGTTGAGTTCGCTCTGTCCAAGTGTGTTAGCTGCCTGTTACTGTGACAAATGTTGAGATAATCAGTGTGAAAAGAGAAAAGGCTTATCTTTGTTCACAGGCTTGGAGGTTTCGGTTCTGGTCACTTGGCCCCATTGATTTAACACCTGTAACAAGGCAATATGTTCTGATGGTACCACTTGGTGAAGGAAGCTGCTGATTTCATGTTCTCCAGGGAGAGGGGGAGAGAGAAGAAGGGGAGGGGCAGCACCCCAACATTCCTTTCTAGGTTACATCCCCATGTATTGAAAGATTTGGAACTAGGTCCCACTTCTTTTAAGGTCTGCCACCTTCAACTAGTGCCACAGGCTGAATACCAAGTCTTTAATACATGAACCTTAGGGAGACACTTATTCAAACCACAGCATCAACTCTTAGCAATTGGTTTAACCTATCTAAAATAGGATCAAGATAACATAGGAGGTGATCGTGAAAACTGCAGTTCTGTGGGTAAGAAGAGCCGTGAACACTTCTGTGAGAGGTGCTTTAGCATGAAAATCTACTGATGGGTTTCATGAGGGCCAGTATGGCTGTGCCAGCCTTCCCCCCACCTTTTAGACCTTGGACAGAGGACCCTGCCTTGTCTTTAGTCCATGACTTTGCTAACTGAACCTCTTAGGACTGGTAGCAATGGCCTGAGTTAAACAGCATTCTATTAGTAACATGGAGAAAATTGTTTTTGGCAACAAACTGTAAGCAAGTATCTTTATTCTGAATGGTTCTACAGTGGCCAGCCTTTTGCCTTGTCCAATCTGTTGCCTTGCCTAGGCCACATTGAGTGAGGAGGAATTCTCTTGTGCCACATATAAGATGTTTAATAGAGTTTATGTAGGGAATAAAACTTTACTTTTTATTATAGCGTAAAAAAGTAAAGAAGGTAAGTGGTCCATGGGCTAGGGGTTGGTCAGCCCCATGGACCAGACCTCACCAGCTCATCAGTCTTTATTTGTATGGTGATTCAGTGCTAGTTGTTGCTGATGAGTTATAGTTCAAAACATTCAGTTTATTTTTCCTGCTATTTATTTCACTTTGAATTTATGATTCTGTAATCTTGTTTTCCATTTTGAAATGTTGACTGTTGATCCCTTATTATCAAATGATCTGAAGCTGTTTTGCTGACTGGTTAATTGTGGAGGCATGGGAGCATAGAGATTTGTCGTCTTAATCGTCCCCAGAGTGAACCATACACTGGGGGTGGGGGGTGGGGGGGTGGAATGGGCCTCCGTGTCCTAAGTTTTGTTCTGTTTTGCCAAAAGAAATTGGTGTTTTCTAGTCTAGGGACTTCAGATCTTGAGAGGCAGATCTTGGAATTAAACTAGACATAAGGTAGGTGGAACGAAGACCCAGAAAATAGATGGGATCATTTTGGGTCAAAGTGAGGTCTTCTAAATTATTTAGTGCCTTTAAAATGGACCTTATCCAACTCAGTCAAGAAAGGCCTTTGAGTCTCCAGTGTCAACACTTGTTGTAGGAGGTGAAACTTGGGAGACATCCTGTGCCTTCTTTGTGGCACAAGATGTGTTGGGATGATGAGAGTCATAAATGCTTTATGCTGGAAGCTTGAGCACTGGGGCGTGGGGAAGAGAAGTGTCTGAAGTACTTAATCATTAAAGTTGGATGGCCTCAGTAGGAGAAACCAGCATACGCAAGTAAAAAGAGCCAGACCTTTATGCATTTACATTTTCTGGGCAGCTTTGCTGATTTTCCTCCCTTCAGGCAATTTTTCTAAGTTGACTGTAGGTGTTTTTGGTAATACTGAATTTCACAGAGGAGAAAATAAAGTGTGCTTTTTTGGTGAAATAAACTCTGGTTACAAAGTTATTGTTTTCTCATCTTCCTTGTACAAAACCTTCTCTCAAGTGTTGTCAAATCGACAGTGACTGTGGAGCTCCTTCCTTTCTGAAGAACTGGAAGGAGGAGAGGGTTATTTACCCATTGGTCTGGTGTGGTGTGGTCGGATTGTCACTCGTTGCAGATAGGATGTTAGACTTGGTATTAGACCATGTGAGCATCCAAATAGGGCTGTAAAGGTTAGCACAGCACCAAGGAAGGGGTTGCTGTGTGTTTCCCAAGTAGCTGGTAGACCATAAAACAGCTGTAGCAAGTCTAGCAGCTCCCTTGCTCTGCCGTGTGTTCTGAAGTGTACCATTTAATCTGAGACTTGTCTCAGGATGTGCTTCCAGATGTGCTCACATGACTGGGTGCAGGTTCCCAGCATGAAAGTTGCTTGCCCACAGAGATGGGGGCCTTACTCTTGTCTAAGCCCAATGGTGCCCTAGGTTCTTGGGGAGGCTCTCCTCATAACCATCTGTGTATCTGGGGAAAGTTCTTCTATTTCATGGGAGCGGAGTTACTTCCTTCTAGCCTTGTGAGCCTGTGGGAATCCGAAACCCCGCGTGTCTCTCTAAGGAACAGTTCTCAATGAGGGTGCTGACTTGCCCACCATCCTGGCTCATCTCAGCGCTCTGTCTTTGGTTTGTGCTTCATCTTAAGAGCTTAAAATGGGAACAGGAACTTACTTCCTCTGCTTGTTCTAAGGACTTCTAATTTTTACTCAGGCATCCAGCACATGACAGCTGAATTTCTCTTTAGAGTGTTTCTGATGCACTGAGGTTAAATTTAAAAAGTGGGGAAGATTTGGTGTTCCAGGTGGTTGATACAGAAACAAATATATGTTTGCTCCTTGCCTTACCCTCAAGGCAGTTTCTGGCTTTGATTGAATACTGTGTATGTTTTGTGAGTGTTGTCTGGCCTGCATCCCCATTAAGGAACAGAATTTTGGAATTTTTTTTTTTTTTACCCTGTCTTTTTCACTCTTGTCCTAAAAAGAATATAGTTAATGGCTCCTCTCACCAGGGGAGACGGCAGGAGAAACAACAAGGAGAAATCCTCCTCAGCCTTCTGGAATGACTGTGCAGAAGAGTTCTGTCCCTTGCTTGCTCGATTGTCCGCAGACTTCAGATGCAGCTGATTCTGAAGCCTGTACTGGTCTTTTCAGTTGAGGTGCCTCTTGTCATGTAAATAAAAAAATCATTTAAAAAAAATCCTTTCTTTGAGCTACTAACTTGGATTCTAATCAGTCATTTAAAAAATGACCTCAGTTCAACCACACATAAAAGGTCAAGTTTCAATATCATTGGAGGGTGCATGTGGTTAGGGGAGAGGTGGAAAGTAGAAGCTGATGCTCTATTCTGTGTGACCATGTGCTTGTATTGTAGGTACTGTAGGAGAGGCTTCTCTTTCCGAGGTTTTCTTGTGATATAAGTAAGTGTTTGCTGTACCAGTTTGCTGCCAGGAAAGGTGAGCTCACCTTTGGTTTATGCAGAACGGGAGAGTGAAAAATAACAGTAAAAAGGGAGGAGGAGGTCTTTCTTGGACGTATTTTTAGGAGCTTCAATTCATCTCTGAAGTTCACTGTCCATGTGGATATGCTTCCTGAACATGTACCATTTTGTTATGACCCTGGTTGAGCATAGCAAACATTCGTATAACAGATTGAGCTCTTGATAGATGGTCAGCAAGTGAGGATAAGGCTAGACCTTTGCCAGGAAGGCTACACCCTGATAGGCATGCCATCTCTGATGGGGATCTGTGTGTGGGTGACCATGGCTGGTGTGAAGATTGTGATCTGGTCTGTGATAGATCTACACCTCTCATCATGTGAGGCTCAGAGTAGCAGTGTTTTCCCAGTGTAGAGATTGAGAAAGGGTTGGCAGCATTGATATAAGTTTGGGGTTTTGACCAGAGGGGCTGGTAACGAATAAAGGGTCATTCCTGACCTCTTTGCTTTAGAGCTGCACAGTCAAACAGACTAGTTGAACATGGCTTTCTATATTTAAATTAGTTATGACTAAAAATTCAGTTCCTTAGTTGTACTGGCTGTATTTCATGTATTCTAGATAGCCACATAAGACCAGTCACTATTGCATTGGACAGCATGTCTCTTCCCATGATTGCAGAAAGTTCTGTTAATTCTGTTGGTTGAGTCTTGGGTCTGATGTTATAAAGGCTTTGTGTTGGAGATTTCAGCTCTGCCTGTTTCCAGTTTGGGCAGGAGGTATGTGGAGTTTCAAATTCTGCCACATTCATGGAGTGATTCTGCTTTCTGACTCTTAGATCCTGAGAGGGGAATGAATGGAGACAATTCAAGAGGTTATAGTCAATAACTTTCCCCAGGTACTCTTGTCCTAAAAGAGGAGAACATAGAGCCTTCCACAGGTCTTCGAGGTGTCAGTAGGAAAGATCCAGACACGTCACAGTGGACTTTGTTTTCTGGCTAGCAGCACCTTGTAACACTTGCAGTATAACCTTGTTCTCCCTGGACCCTGCTTGAGGGTGGCAGAGTGGTGGGTGGTGCCTTGGCTGTGAGCTGCCTCTGACTCTCCTCTGTCCTTCCCCGCAGTGGGCGGTGAGATCCCCCTAGACATGCGGCTCGGGGGCGGGCAGCTGGTGTCAGAGGAGCTGATGAACCTCGGCGAGAGCTTCATCCAGACCAACGACCCTTCACTGAAGCTCTTCCAGTGTGCTGTCTGCAACAAGTTTACGACAGACAACCTGGACATGCTGGGTTTGCACATGAACGTGGAGCGCAGCCTCGCAGAAGATGAGTGGAAAGCTGTGATGGGGGACTCGTACCAATGCAAGCTGTGCCGCTACAACACCCAGCTCAAGGCCAATTTCCAGCTGCACTGCAAGACGGACAAGCACGTGCAGAAGTACCAGCTGGTGGCCCACATCAAGGAAGGGGGCAAGGCCAACGAGTGGAGGCTCAAGTGTGTGGCCATCGGCAATCCCGTGCACCTCAAGTGCAATGCCTGTGACTATTACACCAATAGCCTGGAGAAGCTGCGGCTGCACACGGTCAATTCCAGGCATGAGGCCAGCCTGAAGTTGTACAAGGTAAGAGCTGGCTTCTTGGGGTCTGGGCACGGTCTCTGCATGGAGTTAATTGGATAGCTGGCAGGATGGGGGAGTGACCAGTTTTCTATTACAGCCACACTGACGCCTATATGGCAACCTGGAAGGAAGATTGGCAGCATTTCCTGACGTAGCATAGATGTGGCAGTAACTTTCCTTGGTGACTGGAAGTTTTTATTTTATGATGCTCCATTTTGAGGGGCAGGTTTGGCTTTCAGTAGCCCAGTGCTGTCCCCCTCTTCCTTGGCTGTCTTCCTAGCTGGCTTTCCCCTTACCCTCTATGAGCTTCTGTGAGTCTTGGTCTCCTTCAGGTTCCGAGTCTCCTTCTCCGCCCTTCCTGTTTTCTCATCTCCTTTTCTCTCTTCTGGATGCCCTGGGTTGGTTCACCGAGGCAACAAGTATACATTAAGCACCTTCTGCGTACCAGGAACTCTTCTGGATACATGCCCACGTCAGTGCCTACAACTGACCCCTTGCCTTGCTCTCCTAGAACTCCCATCCTTCTGGGGTGGTGAATGATCAACACCACGAATGCATGATGTGGTAGGTAGACAGGAGTACATGCTATGGGAAAAAGTAAGAGGCCTCTTTTTTTCTTTTTGGCCCTCTGCTGTGGTTTATATCCCTTTTCTTCTGCTGCCCTTCTGTTTCCAGGCACCTCTCGTCCTGGCCTGTGTTCCCTTCCTTCTCCTTTCTAGTACATTTCCCTCCCCCAGTCTTTCTCTCAACTTTGTAGGCGGTAACAGAGGAGGAGGGGCTCCAGATACTGTAAATAGCCCTTTCACTTGCGCAGCAGGATTGCTCCAGACGTTTCTATTGATTTTCACTGGACTTAAGGCCTCACCTTTTTCTCTAATCATCCCATAATGGCTTTAGTATGAACAATCAGGTACAAATCGCCATAAATCTCCCAGGCTCATTCCACATACCTTCCACTCCCTCATTTTCTCTTCCCATTTCCCTCGCTTTTATTATTGGCCTCTCTCCTTTCACACTGTTTCCTCGGTCTAGGCCAGCCCGTGTTCGGTGTCTACCGACCCTGAGCCAGTGTAGTTCCCCCTCTGCTCAGGGCGATTTTAGACGGAGACGCCACCCAAGGGAGCATTCTGGTCCTCTGCCCACATTCGTCCCTGCCAGTTCTGTTATTTATTTTGCAGTTGCTTGCTCAGAGAGTGGTGGGAAGCCTGTGTACGAGGGATGAGAAACTGGATGTAGGAAAAGAAAGAGAACACAAGAGGGAGGTAGTGGGAATAGAATGTTCTAGAATTGATGGCTCACCCCGGTGAGGGTGGACTGGGGAGGTCTAGACACCAAGCAGCCACCTCTTACCGTCTTAAGTGAATAAGAACCTCACTGGACTCGCTCAGTTTTATTATATCATTGAAAGAAAAGCTTCTTTGCAGTCAGACTAAATTGAAGGCATGAACTGGCCACAGAATGGTGTTAGTGTGGCTCAGAAAACCTGATGGAAATACCAGTGGAAAAAAGACCAAGTGAGTAAAATTTGTACACAGGACTCAGCATGGCCGTTGAAGGTTGCGTGTCAAATTGGTGAAGGATCCCTCAAGGGTGGCTAAAAGTTGGCCTCTTCTGTCCGAGGAAAAAAGTGGCCTTTCGACTATAAAATGCCCACGCTGGTGATTCACTGTCTGAGCTGCATTCTTTTTGTGGCCAGAGTTTTGACTGTGAGTGTACGAGGCGTTTGGCATGGCTTCCGAAGAGGCTAGAGTTTGCAGATTTGCTGAATGTCCCTTCTGCCCTGAAATCCCGTCCACAGGGCGTACCTGGCAAGCTGCAGAGCTAAGAGCGGCCGTTGGAAGGGGAGGGTGGACGTGAAGGAAGCAGCTTCTTTGTGTGCTTCTGCCAGCCCTGGAGGCTTGTCTTTCTGGGGCTCCTCCCTCACCCAGCACCCATTTGGTACGAGGGATTAAAGTCAGAGCCCAGAGCCTTCACATGCAACTGTATCCCCTGAGGTCTTGTCTTTTCTTTTCTTTTCTTTTTTTAAAGCTTTTAAATTTTGAGACAGGATCTTACTATGTCACCAAGGCTCCCAGGTGGTCTCGAACTTTGATCCTCCTGGCTCAGCCTCCCAGAACGCTGGGATTACAATTTTTAAGGTCTTTTTTTTTTGTTTTTTGTTCGTTTGTTTTTTGAGACAAAGTCTCACTCTGTAGCCCAGGCTGGTCTTGGATTCAAGATAGTCCTCCTGCCTTAGCCTCCCGAGTGCTGGGACTACAAACATATGTCACCACACCCGGCATTATATGGTGCTGGGAAATCGAACTAAGGGCCTCACGCTTGCAAGGTGAGTGCTTTAACCATTGTGCCATTCCTCCATCCCCTGTTCTAAGGTGAAGGATGCTTCTGTTCAAAAACTGCAGCATAATCCTAAGTTCTGGGATATGGGATTGAAGGTGGGAACCTGCCCCCAGAGGAGGGGTGCCCAGATAATGCACATCTGGCTGGCCCCTCCCTAAGGGTGACCAGCCGCCCTCCAAGTGGGCTTCAAGATAGAATTGCCTCCATCAGGAGCCAAAGGTCGTTAGTCTGGTCTCATTAGTCCTTGGGTAATGAATGTCCCTCTGCTTACTGAGGCTGTGCTGGGAGGTAGGGAGGTCTCCCACCCGCTCCCAAATGACACAGGATCATCATTCCAGTGCTTATCCTGAGCCCTTTTGTCCCACAGTGTGACTAAGATAAACTTCTCTGGTCACCAAAGGGGCGTCCTCTCCCTGGGTTTCATCAGCCCAGATTCGGGGTGGGGATTGGAGGTGGTTTCAGAGCCACTTTTTCTTCAGGCCCTAGTGTGGCCTGTAGTAAATGGAGATTGATTGCATGTTATTTTTCCTCTTGCTAATGTAATCCATTAGCCCGGCACATGCATAATCAGTTTAGAGCACAGTTAACTGGATGTAATCGAGTTCTTTACTGTCTGCTAGAGAAACCGCTCCAGATGCAGCTGACCCAGGGAGGGCGCAGGGCTTCTCACAGCCCTTGTACCCCTGCTCTGTCCCCCCCCCCCCCCCCCCCCCCCCCCCCCCCCCCGCCCCAACAGCTGGTCCTGCTTGGTTCCCTGGCTAATTATTCGCGATTGGCCAGGGAGACTCCCTGAGTGGCTGTGACGCCTTTGGCTTCTCCCTGGGTCTCTCACCCTTCCCCTTCCAGTGGAGGCTTTTGCTCCCCTTCTTTGCTCCTCCCTTCCTGCTCCAGGACACAGAGCCATTGTCTCAGGAGACACAAGCGGTGATGTGGTTTTGTGATTTGTCACTTGCCCCACACCAGTGCATGGTCTCTGCCTTCAGTGTCATAAATGTTAGTTACTGGTTGAGCATCCCTAATCTGAAAATCCCAAATGCCCCAAAACCTGCAACTTTTTGAGCACTTGTATGATGCCACAGGTGGAAAATTCTATGGCTGACCTTTTGTGATAGATCATCACCAAAACACAGGCACATAGGGTATGATGGACATGATAGAGAGTATACTTCTGTACTAGCAGCTACTCAGGAGGCTGAGGCATGAGGATTTCAAGTTTAAGACTAGCCTGGGCAATTTAGTGAGACCCTGTATCAAAATAGAAGGGCTGAGAGAATAGCTCAGCAGGTAGAGAACCCTTACACTTCAACCCCAGTACTGCATAACCACAAGCGTGTTATCAATATTTTGTAGTATTGACCTTCAGTCTGTGTTGTATAAGGGGCGTATGAAATTTATCCTTAGATCTAGGCCCCATCTCCAGGAAATCACATTATGTGTATGCACATATTCTAATATCAGAGAAAATCCAAAATCTAAAATCCAAAACACTTCTGGGTCCCACACACTCCACATAAGGGGCACCCAGATGACATGGATCGCTCTGTTAGAACTGCTCTGGAAGTATGAAGTGACTTCAGTCCAGGTGTAAGACATGGTTGGGCTGATTCCCAAAATCCTGCTGATACTATCCCTGTTGCCTGGACTCATCTAGTTTTGATTGTGTGATGCCATTTTTAAATATGGGAATAACATTCACTGTGTTATTCCTTCTGGACTTCTGGAAGTCCAGAAGGGGAGGGAAGGGGCACAACTTCAGGTAGAAACTGTTTCCTTTTCTTGGGACCCAAGGTGAGCTCATGATGGAATTCCTTAGATTTTTTTTTTTAAACTTTAGACATTGGCTGGTTAGTCATGTCCTACTTCCTGCTCTCTTGGGAAGCCCTGATTGCAACAGGACTTGGAGGAGCTTGGAATCTGGGCTCTTACAAGGTTCCTGAACTTAGGGACTCACCTGCAATGGAAATGTGTTAGGAGAAAATTCCTTGTTTCTCTCAGGGCTGAGCTCAATGGCCATTGTTCCCCATTTTTTTTTCCTGCTTTTTAGAATGTGTTAATAAATATATTACTCGTACCCTCTTGTCACCTCCTTCATCAGAGATGTGGGGTGCCATTACTTACTTGTCTTAATTAGGGAGCAGCTGGCTTTTCCCTTTCTCTGTTCTGAGGCCAGCTTATAGGATCTTCAGGCTGTGCTGTGTGGGGCAGAGAGAGCGTGAGCTCTCCTGTGTTTAACTTGCCTTCGTGTCTATGTGGTGCTCTTAGATTTGTGGTCTTTTCGGCTTAGCAGAGGGGTGCAGAAAGGCCGTTGGAAATCTTTGCACACCTGCCAACTATCAGAATCTGTTTTTTCTTTGATGTCTTTCATCACCTGAGAGTCATTGGAATGGAAATCCATCAACTTTAGCAGATAGATTCAGACCCCACCAGAATCCATTACTCATTCTCAGCTGAGGTACCTTTGATTAGGCCAAGACCTAAGGTTGCTTGGTACTCTTAAATTATACACAAAGAAGGTTGTCTACCACCATATTGCATTTGGGCAGTGAATGAGCTGCCTTGAGCCAGAGAGGCATAACACAGGAGATGAGAAGCTAGTATCTAAGCCACCTTTATTTAGATTAAAGCAGGAGGCAAAGTGAGGCACTAGTTTATTAACACACTTACAGAGTCAAGTTCTACAGATGGTGGGGACTTTTTCTCTTGGTGTCCCCTGAGGCGTACACAGTGCAGAAGGATGTGAGAGACTGTCTGTGGGACTCGTCGTTACTTACTTAAACTCTGCCTTCTCACTTGTTTCCTCAGTACTGAAGTAGCTCCCTGGGACTCCTTCTCCCAGCAGGGCCGTAAAACTGTGTGGTGGGTAGACAGATCAGAAGAGGGAGAACAGTCAGAGGATGGTTTAGTTCAAAATCTGCAGTCTTCATGTCCCTAATGGGTGCTCTAGGGGACCAGGGGTCTTAGGAAGACAGCTGTACATTTGTGCTGGGATATGGTAACTGGTGGCCTTTGTCTTGCCCTTCAGCCAAGAGCATAAATCCTCTGGGGAGTCTGCCCGCCCTCTTGTGCCCCAGGGTGGCTACGTGTTTGAAGAGTTGGCACGGGTGTCACCTGGGTTCCATTGTGATCCTGGCGCTGGTTTCTTCCAACCTTGTTTTCTCATCAGATGGATGATTTTGTTTCATGGGTGTACTTATGCCACCTTCTTCACCTGCCTTGGTACCTTCAACCAAAGAAATTGAAGGGAGGGAAATTCTTTTCCCAACGTGGTTTAGGAAATGTGAGAGTACATTTTAGCACTTGTGGGTGGTAAGTTTTAGCATACTCAGCCCTCCTGCCCTCCTTCTCTGGAGAAAATAGGGAGTCTGAAGTTTATTCCTTCATTGGACGACAGAGGCTGTCAAGAAGTAGAGCTCCTTGCCTGGGCTGGGAGGCCGCACGCAGGCCCCTTGGGTCTGTGCCAGAGAGTCAGGCTGGCTCCAGCAATTTCTTTGGCCACTGATCAACTTCATGGAGACTCTAGAATAGTAGAAAGTTCGATTTTCATCAGGGGCGGGTTCACACCAGGACCATCATGCTCTAGGCACATATGGCCAACCTGTTTCCAGGGGTGCACAGTATGGAGAGTTGGTACCTGCCCAGGTTCCTTGCCTTTTCTTCCAGCCGGAAGTGTCTCATCCTCCTTCATCTGATACCCCTCCCCTCACCAAGTGTTACTTTGGCCATTCAGCTGATGACTCGAGGCACAAGCCTTGTCCAGATCACTCTGGTTCTGGCATTGCGCACACCCTCATTTCAGGAAGGCAGGGCCATTGTTACCTTTTGGCTCCTCACCTTAGATATCACATAATGGAAGTGAAATCATATTGGGTTTTCTTAAGTCTTGTACTTAATATGCCACTTGTTGAAAAAACAGTTTTACAACCATTAATGAGAGCACTTTTTTCCCCCCTAAATGAGAAGTATGTTCTCTCTTCCCTCCAGTCCCATTGTTTTTACAGAGAATGGATCAGGCCCTGTTAGAATATTATTGTGTTCTTAATTATTCTCTATATGGTTAGCATTCCATGTTTACCTCAAGGGTAAGCTAATAATAAAGTGTGGCTTACCTATTTTTTTTTATGGTCAGAGTAATATGTGTAGTACACGCTCACTCTAAAAACATTTGGACAATCCAGGAGAAAATGACTGCCAGTCTAATTATAGCACACAGAAATTCATTTTTGTTTCTTTTTGTACATGACATAAACATTTTACCAAGTTGGAGTGATATTGGGCATACACAGTATTAAAACCCAGGTCCCCTTTAAAAAATACCATTAGATACTTTTCCGTAACTGTTACAGTGAGTCTTTTTTCTGCTCTCCCTTTACTCACCAGAAGCAAACCAGTGTCAGTGATGTAGTGTGTTTCTTTTTTCCCCATTTTATTGATATGTATACGTGCAAAATTTAAGGTTTACAATGCGGTTGAGCCTTTTATGCACATATGTATCTTGTCAAGGTGGCAAGGGCTTTCCCACTCTCCTCTTGTCCCTCCTCTTCCCTCCCTCCCTCCTCCCCTACCCGACCCCCCTGTTTCACTTTGTTTTTTGTTTTAAGTTCCATAGGAGTTGTGCTCTGGGACTCTCATATCAGAGAGACCATTCGATGTTTCACCTTCTGCTTCTGACTCACTTCGCTAAGCATAATGTTCTCAAGTTTCTTCCATTTGCCTGTAAAAGTCTTTTTTTCTGTTCTCCCTTTACTCACCAGACGCAATCCAGTGTCAGTTATGTAGTGTTTTTCTTATGGGCTCCTTTGGATGCTTCTGCAAATAGAAATGTGTGTGCATTTGTATGTGTACAGCTGTGCTTCTGCACACTTACGTTCTTGGGACTCTAAATGTGGACAAATGCTATGCATTCCATTTGCTTTTATGTATAACTTTATAACGAGAATCAGTTCAGTTTGGCACATAGAAATCTGGATTACTCTGATTTTTAGTGGCAACATAGTATTCCAGGGATTAACCACACATCCATTAGTATATATTGCAGTTATTTACACCATTCTGATATTGCTGAAAAAGATGTAGGAAACACTAGTGTTCTTCTCTTCCATGAGGAAGGATTGTATTTTCCAGGGGTACTTCAGAAGAATGGTGACTGTCATCTCTTGGGCAGATGATGCCCAAACCCACACAGTAACCAACACGGTGCCGTTACTTCCTGCTTTCATGGTCTGGTTGAAGACATAGGTCTACAATGAATCTTTAGTTTATTAGACTGGGTGAGCGTACTTTTTTTTCCTTGTATTTGTTTGCCATTTGCATTTCTTTCCTGGCTTGTTCATTGCCTTTACCTGTTAATTTTCATGATTTGTTTCTTTTTCCTGAACTTAGTGTCTTCAGGAGCGTACAGCCCTCAGTACACACTTCCTGCACACACCGTAGTAGTTTCTCCCAGTCTTTCATAGTCTTTAACTGCTTATGGCGTATTTTCATATAGAGACACTTGATGTTTGAATCTCTGCGCATCTTTATCATTCTAACTTTTCTCTTTTCCCAGGGAGACTCTTTTTTTGCTAAGATAAAATAATGAAATCAATAGCTTGTACCTATGCATCATTTATCATGTGCTTTACATAAATCATCTGATCTAATTGTATATTATCCCATCTAACTTGGAGTGGGGAGGCTGAGGCACAAGGAAAGGACAGATGAACAGGAGGGAGCACCGTAGGAGTGAGTGGTTACACCTGGCTGGGCTGGCCCTACTTCGCTAGGGTTTCTTCAGTAAATCCACCACCACTATCCAGGAGTATATTTGGTGTATGCTGCATTGTAGGACAATTTTTTTCCCTACAGTATCAATTAAGAGTGTATTTTCTTTCTACTTGGACAGCTTGTCCAAAAGTTTCTGTAATAATACCCTTTCCTGGATGATGTTGCAATGCCATGTTTATTGTACTGAGTTCTCTAAATCTTACGGCACATCTCAGGGGCTCTCCTCAGATTTAGGGTGGTTAGGCATACTTGTGTTGCCAGCCACAGTGACACATGTCTATGATCCCAGCCACCTGGGAGGCATGGGTAGGAGAATTCCAAGTTCAAAGCCAACCTGGGCAACTTAGCAAGATTTTATATCAGAATAAATCAGAATAAAGAAATATCTTAAAATATGTGGCGTGTGTGAAGCTCTAGATTCAATCTCTCACATTACCGCCCCCCCTCCCCCCCCAAAAAAAGCAGCAGGGATATGGGGAGCAAGGAGGGCCAAAGGAGCCATTTCTTTTTTGAAAGCATTTAAAGTCTTGGGGTGCTGTGTCACCTCCTCCCTTTTTTCTTTTTTCTCTCTGGCATATTCCCCACAGAGAAGTTTCTCGAAGTCTTTGCCTTCATTGATTTTTTTTTTTTTGGGGGGGTGCGGGGATGAGGGATTTTTCTAAGAGAAGCAGAATCAGTGTTGGAACTGCAGCCTAGGTGTTCTATGGTGCCTTAATGGGGCTAAGGGTCTCACTATTTATCTGTGAAAAAACAAGGTGGAAGGGTCCTGGGAACAAATCCTAAAAGTCACGGAAGTTCACATCCAGGTAGAGGTTTTGGCTGTGCCTTAACATTTCTAGTACACACAGTTTTGAGGGACTGGTCTCTCAAGACCCCTTTTGGATTGTGAGGTATACCCTGAGCCCTGGGCTGACAAGTCAGGGATCTTATTGCAGAAATTCTAACAGCTGGTGCTTTGTTGAACCATTCCCTCACCCCCACCAAAAGGAAAAAAAAAAAAATCTCAAGCTGAAAATCCCTTAGATCCCGTGAAAGCAAAATCCTAGACCTTCAGTCCCTTCCACCCATACTTCAACTAGAAGAATTCTTTAAACCAATGGCTTCTGCATTGTTAGGGGTGGTCTGTAACCCTTCGGAAAATTTTGCTGCGACTAATCCAGGGCTCTGCCCTCCAAAGAGCTCTGTATATTGTGGTTCTCAGTAAGTCTAGGCTGGCAGCAGAGCCCTGTGGCAGGTGCCACACACAAGAGGCAAAGGCGTGAACACGATTTCCAGTCCTTTCAGCTTGCTAAGGACTTGGACTCAAAGGGCAAATTTGAATACATGTCGTTCCAACAGGTGTTTCTGGTTTTTTGTTTTGAAAGGGAAATTGTAAGGGAACAATTAGGCATTGTCAGGAACATTGTCAGGAAAAGGCAAGAGTTTTTAAATAATTACATAATACACCTGAACCATACTCTTTATTCTGTTTTAAACATAACCTGAAACTATAAATACTATTTAAGTGTGGGTTGGGAAAGGCTGTTCGTATGAAAATCATTTTGATAGGACTAAGTAATTTTATACTTTAATAAAATTAGATTTCCAGCACCTTTTATTTTTTAAAAATTTATTTATTTATTTATTTTAGTGGAAGCAAGTAGAATGTCAGATGAAAGTTTAAAACTTTTTATGGCCAAAATTCTGTCCCTCACAGAAGAGATGGAGGTTAGTAAAGCCAGCAAGGGGAAGGTGGTGACGCTCAAGCGAGACTGTGTTGCCAGTACAGCAAATAAAAATGTGGAACGGGCAGTTCAATGTAGAAGTCAGATGAGCCAGAGGTAGTTTTCTGGTATGAGTATGTCCCATAAGAATACTTAAATGTGCTTACCTGAAACCCGCATTTAAGTGGACATCCTGTACTTTTTAACATTTAGCAAGTCTTCTTCTGGACAGTGAGGAACTTTTGTAGTCACCTGCCAGCAGGCTGTCCAGGAGGCCAAAGAAAGATAAGTGGCTTCCCTGTTTATAAAACTTCTAACCCTCCCAGGGATTCCCGGGAAAAGGAAAAAACTATAAATGCCTCTAGTGATGATTTCCAGTTTTTGTTATTTATAGAAAACTGTCATATCAGATTTTCACATTTTCTTTATAAAGAAGTGCCTTTTTAAATAATGAAATCTGCAAATGTCCCTGGAGCTGTCTGTTAGATTTTACTATTCAGCATTTTCCCCCTCGTATTTCCCTTTAGTGAGATACTTTTGCGTCACCTGCCAGATGGGCTCAGGATGTCCAGTTCAGTCTGCTGAGGCATTCCTGGTGGCTTTTGGCTCTCGCTCATACCAGACCTCTAGAGCCTTTTCTTGCAGTTATTTAGATACAAAAAAAAAAAAAAAAAAAAAAAATCCACCACCCTTGGGCATTGGGCATTGTCTGTTGAGGACCCCAGTGCCTCAGATGCCCCGGCTAGTAAGAGGAATGAAGGGTAGGCTGAATTGGGACTGCTCAGCAGGAACGCGTAGGGAACCTACTCTAGGCCCTCCGTCCTCGGCCTGTAAAAGACAAGCTCCTTAGAAGGTTAGAAATGTTTACCTACCCGTGGTGTTTGATTTGTAACTGTTAATGAGCAGAGCAGGCTCTCAGAGTCAGGACGGTTCTCCAAGGTGTTTTTCTTGTCTCTTAGGTCAACAGTTGTCCCAGACTTTTTCTTGCCCCTTTGGCCTGTGCGTTGGAATTACAAAATGGACTGTTTATCTCTTCCTGTCCCTTTGTTGTCCAATAGTTGGAATGATCACAGTATGGTGATACTTGAGTCCTCTGACAAGGAAGGGGACAGAATCATGAACAGCAAGGCTTTGCAGACACATCTGCCCCCCTTGGTTGTCACAGAACCATTGGTTTCATCTTTAACTGTGCAGGACCTTGTGCACAGGTGTAGGTTTTGCTCAGCTCACTTTTTGCTTTTACCTGAGTAGAAGCATTTTTGGACTTGGGGGACAAAGGACTGATAATATCAGGACTTAGGTTTGTTCGCCATTCTCCTTTGACCTTTCCAAGCGACATAAGAGAGCACCTCTGTTACTGTGGTGGTCCCATAGATAAGTGCCCGAGATACTGAAAATGTAAAAGAGATCTAGCTTTGTTTATGGTGGGGACTGTCTTGCCAGAAAGATTGCCTCTAGCTTTGGAGTGTGCCCTGCTGTTTAAAATGGGGCTCATTTGACTCCAGTGTTTTGTGTTCCAAACCCTTTATGAACCACTGATGGTTGTGCACCCAGAAAGCATCTTTGAGCGGCACCAGATGGTTTCCCTCCGTTGAAGATGCCCTGTGCTCTGTGCTGAGCCTGAGTAGGGATGACAAAGCGTCGTCTCAGAGGCTTGTCTGTAGCTGAGAGTCCCTTCCTCTGAGGTGGTTTTCACTGTGGACTTCCCAGATATGTGCTTTGCCTTTACAGTCCATTTCCTCTCCACTTTCATATCCTTATTTTCTAAAATAATTAAAGATAGAAGCGCTTGGGGAGCATTCCCCGGCACTTCTGGTCGGCCAAGCCAAGTGGCGTTCGTCCCGGGACTGCGACTTCCTCGCTGTCCTAGACATTAGTCAGCGAGTGAGACTCTGAAGCCAGCTGTGGTTTAGGAAGTGCCGTGGGAGTGATTTGGCCACGTACCCCTGTTTGTGTGTGTTTGTTCACTTTCTGGTTCTCGGGTTAGGCTCTGACCATTTTTATTATGATTTCTTTGCCCAGACTTGGCTCCCATTAGTGATGGCTGCAGCTGCCTGCGTAGGAAAGCCAAGTGGTTTCTCCAGGGATGAGAGTCCTGACCTCTGTCCAGTCTCATTGTGTCCTCCTTTGAGGCCAGATCCTGCAATCTGCTGCTCCATTTTCTCGCTGCCCTGGTTCATGGCTCTGAGCCTTCAGCACTTTGACTTAGTTGTCTTCACATTTGCCCAGAGGCAGCGGGTTCTTGAGTCCTTGAGTCCTTCCTCTGTCATTAACTTTTTCCCTCTGATGTTTTAGCCCCCCAAAATTCTCTAGAAACTTCCCCTCCGTTCTCACTCTCTTCCCGCAGCCAGTCACGTTTCTTCTGTATATGGCTAACCCTTTATTCCTTTAGGAGTGTGGTGTTTGGAATAAAAAAAATCTCACCTGGGGAGGTTTCAGACAGAAGCAGCAAAGCCGGAGTCCACCGAGGGGAGACTAATTATGCAGCTAATTAATCCAGCAGATGTCATTTAAAGTGTTCATTCCTTCTGTGGCTTCATTGCACGTGTTCCACATTGCGGAGATAGGCTCTGAGCCCAGTTGGATAAAAATGTCTTTTTGATCAGATGTTAAGAAAGAGCGCATTACATCCTGCCCTTTCCTTAAGTGCCAGTGACCTGTCCCTGGTTTCCAGTGCTCTTCCCATAGCCACTTTTGCAGCCCTGAAAACACATCACCTCATTCATCCCTGGGTTGATTTCTGCCTGAGGTGCCCGTGGCCTTCTCCCCCGGGTGGACTAATGAGCCTCTGGAGGTTACGGGCCCTTCAGCACCATGGGTGGTCTCTGGCTTCCCTTGCTGTCTTACTTTTACCGGACAAGTTTGTTGGGGAGTAAAGTAGTTCAGAAGTATTCGAAAGGTTCCCTTTGTTATCAGTGGCTAAGATGACTAAGATACCAGTGATTTATCGGAGGCACGGCATAACTCGTGCCTGGAACAGAGAGGTTCTTAGAGGAAGAGGAGATGATTTGGGACATGGGAAGGAGATGGTCTTCCTGTTGCCTCCTTTTTCTGAGGTAGGACTAGAGCAGAAAGGATGGGCAAGTGCTGCATTGTGCAGGTGGCATGGAAGCTTGGGGTGTAGATGGTGGCCAAGGACCCACAGTCTGTGCAGTGGGGCCGGCTGCATCTGCCTAAGGCTGCACTGACCAAGTTCTGTGTGGTAGACTACTCCCTGCTCTTAGTCACACCTGACCTACAAGTAGACTCATAATACCTCTCTCAACTACTGGGTGCAGAGGTGACACATTTTACCTCAGAGATGACAGCTCACCAGTGACCTCAGGCTCAACAAATTCATTGTGCATATTCCAGTCCTCCGTAACATTTTCCCTGGGGCCCTTCTCCATCTCTCCTCTGGCTTCTTTTCTCATACTTGATGGTAGACATTTCAGGATTCCTAGAGCCTGGGTCAGGCTCCCAACTTCTACCTGTGACTCTCCCTAAGTGCTTTGTCCAGTCTAGTGGTTTGAAACACTGCCTACCTCTGGGTGACACACAAATCTTCCGTTCTAGCTCGGGCTGCTCCTGCATCCAGCTTCCTACTGGATGTTTACATTGGAACTTCTGGTGATTGACTTCTCAGCTTAGTGTGGTCTGGGGAGAAATCAACCATGATCCCTGTGCTCCTTCCTCTCCTGTGCTCCCCCATCTTAGGCCCACTCTGCCTTCAGTATCCTTTTGCCAAAACCCAGAAGAGTGAATCCCCTGCAGGTCTGTCTTTTCTGCACTGCAGCCAATCTGCCAACATATTCTTTAACTGTACCTTCAAAATATTTTCATTACCCTGCCTCCCATGCAAGCCCCTCACTGCCTAACCTCTGTCCTTGCTTTTACTCTTGCCTCTTAAAACCCGTTCTGCATTGAGTGCTTTTTTTTTTCTTTGAAGAGGAAAATCAGGTCATAGCATGCTCTCACAAAGAGCCAGCAACAGCTTTCCATCCACTTACAATACAAGGCCAACTTCTTGCTGTGGTTTATGAACCCCTCCTATCAAATGATGTCATTTGATTAATATTCGCCCCTTCCCCTACTAAATTTCAGACACACTGGCTTTCTTACTTTGCATTCAGTATGCCACATATGTGCCTGCCACAGAACCTTGGCACCTGCTGTTTTATTTTCTGAAATACACTTTTCTGACCTTGATATTCAACTCAAATTATTAAATAATCTGGTCCTCAAAGAGGCTTTCTCTGGCTCCCAGTAGCTTACCTGAGTTTACTTATTTGCGTCAACAGGGATTATTTATTTTTCTTGTTTGTTCATGTTTTTATTGGTCTCCAAGATGGCACAGACCACGATTGCCTGCTAATAGTTGCATCCCTGGTACTCAGCAATCTCTTGACAGCTTCTCAGTAAATATCTACCAAACGACAAAGTACCAGTGGGGCGTGCCCTGGTTCCTCCCCTGTGCTCGAGTCTGGTACAGCAGCCAGGTCCGAACTCTTGGCTTTCTGTGCTTTAGCACCCAGAAGCAGACGTTGGAGCGAACTGTATGTTAGGTGTGGTCCGGGACATTCCAGAACTGTCTGTAGCATGCTGTTATTCCTGCGCTTACTCAGGGCGATCTCCTCACATTGACTGCCAAGGAGTGCCCCTGCAAGATTGTACAGCGCGTGTCAAAGCACGTTGAGGGCGTCCCCGTACAGCTGACCTTCGCTCCTTCTCCTGAAATTCTGCCAACCCAAATTGTTCTGTTTTCCTTGAAATTGTTCCCATCTGTCAACACCGTCTTTGGGACAACATGGTGCCCCTTTTAGCTCGTATTATAGCCTCCTGTTCCTGCTCTTTCTCTGCTGCTGCTCAGGTGGAAGGCCCTTAACGGTAGGAGCAGTTTACCTCATCTACCTGTGCATCCAAATGCTAGACTGTCACCAAGTGTCACCGGAAGATCCAGTGTTGGAAGATAGGATCTCAAGCCTAGAAGTAGAAAGGTTGGCTTCCACCCTGGAAGGCCTCCCCGCTCCTCAGTCTCCCCTCTGCTCCACATCCCCGTCTCCCTGAGAAAGTGTCCGCAGGTCAGTGATGCTGTGTAGTCCTGGGTCTGTCACCTGTGCTCTGCAGCAGACTCTGAGGGACAGGGCATAGTTCCAGTAACAGCCTGCATTTCGCTTCTCTCCTCGCCCATTTGTTTTTATTTGGAGGCAAATCGGTGGTAAGTTGCCCAGGCTAAGTTCAAACTTGAATCCTCCTGCCTCAGCCTCTGCGAGTGTTGAGATTACAAACCTGTATCACCGATCCTGGCTGGGCCGTAGCTTTCAAGCTTCCTTGGGTTTGATGTGAAAAGAAATACACTTTATTACATTGTCTACCTAGCTCTTCCATACAGATAGATACTTTGTATATTAAAAACCATTGTACAAATGATTTCTATCTTTTACCGTTATATGTACTACAGTGTGGTACTCTGCTCCGTCTCCTGGTATTTTACAAGTTGATTTCCCGATCTCCTCCTAGAGCAGCTCTCATGGCCCTGGAGATTAGACATACAACGTCAGAAGGCTGGTGGTGTTTCTGTGGAGCTCTTATTGGGAGCCCTTGCCCTCGTGGGTCATGATATGTAATGTAAAAAACGTGGCTGGAGGAGTTGACCACTGTGGTTAGAGCCTGTGCTGTGAGGGCACTTGATCTCCTGTTTGGTGGGGAGGCAGAAGGCAGGCTGGCCGCACCCAATTGGCTAGATTAGAACAGGGCAGGGAGGCAGGAATTTGATCAAACTTTGAAGAGAGAGTAATCACAGACATTGGCAAGCTGGGCAGAGGACAAAGACATTTGTCCTCCTACATTCTGAACTTGAGGCTGTCTTCTTGTACTGATGCCACTACCCAGAGCTTCCCCTTGGGTCTATGTGGTTGCTAAACCTGTTAGAAGAAAGTCATTCGTAAACTGAACATTTCAGAATAACAAGAATGGGCCTTTTCAGATGTTTTGCTAGTAAGGAAGCCTGCTTTATCTGTCAACATAATATACAAAAACAAAACCCCTATGAATAAATCTTAAACTGTAGTGCATGCCGTGCGGGCGGACATGTTCGGAAGAGGAGTGGGTGGCCCTGATGGTTTCCTGGGAATACAGCACTGTGAGGTGCAGTGATAGTTGGGTAAAAACATGGGTATATGTATCCAGCAGAGTATTAATTTTAGCGTCAGAGTGGTATGTATGTAAGTGCCTGCTGTATGATTTTCTTTTGCAAATCGCGTGTGGGCTTGAAAAGTTTCATAGTACAAGAAATACCTAATGGTTAGGTGTTCTTCCCTCATCCACCAGATTCTACTGTGTGGGAACTTTGCTCAATGCGAGGGCTCCCTTTCTCCTCTCCCCACTCCACAGTAGAGCAGTATTGACGATCTGTCATGCCTCTGAAGACAGGGCTCAGATGAGTTATTCCTGTTTCTGCAAACAAGGGCATGTGTCTCGCTGGAGGCAGAAACAGCCGCAATTAAGAGCTCTCAGAGGACTGCAGGAGGGGCAGTGGGAGTACTGGCGGGCTCTCGGCCCTTGAAGAGGTATGCGGATGCCCACTAGATGCCAGTTTCCAGGCCTGAATTCTCACTTGTGTCTAATTTTGGTAACACGAGGGAAATAGGAGTGTGTTGATGCTTGCCGGGAAGTCCTGATTTACTTTTGCTATTTCTGGTAAAAGAAACGACTGCAGACGTCTCTTGGCCACTTAAAAAGTATTTGGATGCCCGTGAGATGCTAGGCATTTGGGGAGTAGGATGCAGGGTAGAAAAATCCTCGGTATATGGCGCCCAAGCATCTCACAGGAAACCTGGGTAGTTCCTGGGGCTGTAATGTAGGATAATAGAGCTTCTTGTCCAATCAGACTGTGGAATGATTTAAATTAGATGATACATGCAGTATACTTACAATCAAGAGAGCACGTAGCACTGTAATTTGGTTTTGTTTTTCTTTGAACTTGACGTGCTATTGGTTTGGAAGACAGAAAGGTAACATTGGGAGAGTTTATTTTGTTTTGTTTTTTGGTGTAGGTCAGAGAGAAGTTATTTCTTCTGAAAGAAATGTGACCAGTGTTTATTAGTATATTGTCAGCAGAGATTGAACCCAGGGCATTCACACAGGCCTCCCCCAGACCTTTTTTTATTTTTCGTGTTGAGATAGGGTCCTGTTAAATTAATCCAGGTTGGGCTTGTACTTGTGACCCTCCTCAGCCTCCTCCTCCCAGAGTTCTGGGATTAAAGATGTGTGCCACCATGCCTGGCTGCCACCAGCGTTTATGGAAATGACCTGGAGTAAGTAATTTAACCCTGGCCAACCAGTGGTGGCCCTATGTGAGGGAGGGATGAGGACCTTGAACACATCACTACACTCCTTTCAAGAACTTAATCAATATATTTGTGGGACTTCTTTTTTTTAAAGAGGTGCATCCTTGTCTCATTTTTTTAATGGGACAGTAAGTGACCTAGGAAGAACTTAGGAAAATTAGAAAATTACTGAAGTCCTGCTTTATTTTTGCCACACTTGCTCATCTTCTTCTCTGAGAAGTACCTGCCATAGCTTCAGATGTGAAAATGACCCATTAAATTTTATGGTCCTAATTTTATAACATTGTTCTACACAACCTAAGGTGTCAGTATTTTATTTTGTTTTGTTTCATTTTTAAATAGAAATTCCCGGCAAGTATCACTGGAGCCACATTTCTCTAATACAACCAAATTGGCTGCAAGAATTCAGGCTGAGTAATTGGTATAGAATACACAGCACACTCAGACAGAAGTGTATTTTTTTTCCCTTTGCTTACTCTTTTTCTAATTAAAAATAATGCGTATTTATCCTAAAAAACAAAAAATAAGATAATAAAAAATAATGCACCGAAGGTAAAATCCAGATACACAAAGCAAAGAGGGCAAAGACTGGAAAAAAAAAAAAAAAACAGTTAAACTAAAATGTGTTTAACACTGGTGTCTTCTTATGTTTTGTGTCTGGGTCTGTATACATTTTATAACCTTGGCAATATTGCAGAATACCCTACAGGGGAGGCAGCCTCTGGGCACAAGTACGGTGTCGGCTGGCACTGCAAAGCTGCCTTCCCCAGCTTGCGTAAGTGAGTTCATTTACATTGAAAACCACAGTGTCGTTGACACGGATGACTTAACATTGCCTTAGGAGTCTTCCTTTAATGTTTACATTTGGGTCCCTGCTTGTGGCTGTACCATCCCAGGCTCCATTTACTGTAGCCAGCACCTGCAGTC